>JASAUF010000669.1:10357500-10882500 GCA_030180095.1 Magnolia changhungtana
TCCTCCAATAAATAAATAAAACAGTAAAAAATAAAATAAAAATAGAAATACTCTCCTCTGTCTTTGCTCAGCCTCCTCGTCCCAGTTGTCCTCCCAGCCGTGAGTTCCCCCAGCTTCTGATCCCTGGTTCTCTCTTTTCTCTTCTCTTTATAGCTGCCAGAGAGCGTCGATCGAGTTCAGTTTCGCAGCAGAAACCGGATGTTTCACGGCTGCAGCGAAAGCTTTTTCGCAGTCGGAAAACGGCAACGAAAACTCCCATCTTCCTTTGCTTTCTTTTCAAAGAAACAACGTCCCTTGGGGAATTTTTGGATGGGCTACATGATGGACGGATCAGATCCTCCATCTGATCAAATATGGTGGGCCACAACCGCCCGAAAAATTCGGATGAATCCCGAACTCTGTAACAGAGATCGCGGATCTCTTCCGCTGTGAAGTCGGTGAGTCCCATTCCACTCTTTTTCTGAAAAATCCATGCCGTCCACTGGATGAAGGATAAAAATTCAGTCGGAGAGGGCCTATTTTGGATTGTTGCTGACGCGGCCCACATGATTTCCTGCTCTACTGTCCGTTTGCTTTTGAACGGCTAAGATCCCCAAGAACTTCACTTCTTCAATTTCTGTCAGCTAGGCATAGGTTTTGGCTGCCCCAAGGAACGAATGAACGGTCTGAATTGTCTGTTTGGACAACGAATGGGGCCCACAACAAAAACCGACGGTCTCTGTTGCGAACAGCGAACGGCAATTGCCGTTTTCGAAATTTTTTGAGAAAGAAAGTCGGTCAGCTCCGCTGACCGACTTTTGAACGTTAGGTGCACTCCCGGTGCACTTGTGCACCGTGCACATTCACCGTACTTGTGGGCCCCTGTAATGCCCTGAAAATCGGGGGTCGAGCATAAACTCAACTCCCGAGTTCCAGAACATCACTTATGCAACAAAATGAATGATGATTGAATGTTGACTGTATTCGTGCATTGAAATGAGTGAGATTAAGCCAAAACAGCATATCATACTCCAGAGTCAGTTAAATTGCAAGTGGAAGACTGTGATAGATAGATAAAATATATAAACTATAATGAGTCTCCAGAGTGTGATAACGTTACCAGGTTAAATAATTACAAGTACAGTTCTAAAATATACCTAATGTGAGGAAGTGTAATGTCTCTTATCCCAAATACCATAGCCCCGTCAATACAGTACCAGGTCTTCAGAGACCCATCAGAGAGTTACATGATAGGAGAACTCCTCCTCATCACCATAGAAGTAGTCTGGCTCTGCTTCATAAGCATCGCCATCATCGAAATTCAACAAATCGGTTGATGTGTACAACACCGTCCCGTAACGTGGGAGTGAGTGATCAACTCAGTGGAACAGTAAAGCATAGGTTAACATGTTATCAATCCAATCAAGCAGTAATGATAAAGCAATACAAATCAAACAATTCTAACTACTCTTATTAAGTGTGAGAATGAAATGACATGATGCTGTATGCCCTTACCAAACCACCCTCATGCAACATCATCTTACGTTCGCGAATGCTTAGCTCCCTCAGTGCGCCACATCTACTAAGCACATGCGGTGCGATGATGATCATGATTACCGAGTTATTATTAGTCCATTTCAAACAGCAGTATTGGAAAACTAAGGTACCTCCCTTGTATCATTCCCAAACATGATCCATTCTAGGGTCATCAGTCCTAGTTAATCTCATACGATATTATGGTTTGAGAGGCATAGTGAAGGCATCACAAAGGGCTCGTCACCCGTCAGCACGGATATAGATCTCACCGTATGCGGCTCAATTGTTGACCGTCAGCTCGAGTACAGGTCTCACCGTACTCGGCTCAATCACTAGCCGTCAGCTCGAATACAGGTCTCACCGTACTCGACTTAACTCATACTCCGATTCTTTGTGAAAGACTCGTCGCCAATCACAGACCTTGGAGTATACTCGAAAGATACTACGGAGGACTCGTCGCCCGTCGGCCACGAGTGCAGGTCTCCGTGTACTCGGCTCTCGCCGTGTAGTATCGACAGCTCGAATATAGTGTCCCATACCACCATAATCGGCTCACGAGTCTAGTTGCTCACTGGTCACTACGGGGAGGCACGTGACCCCAGCGTAGGTCGACAGCTCGACCACGGTGTCCCATACCACCATGCCCGACTCATGAGTCTTAACGGATCGAGGTACCATGGTTAAAAGGGATTTCACTGGTAAGTTTGGTACCCTAGGTTCAAGCAGTAGCGACCAAACATGGTGAACATACATAAGACAGATCGGGTTACTTGACGAGCTCGGCTAGCTCAAGCGCACAACAAGTTGAACGACATGAAGTGCATAAGCACTTCGCGTGGCCAACCACTATCGCCAACCGAAGTAAGACTCGGGTTCGTCGAACACATCTCACGTGGTAAATGAATCGCAAACATGAATTTAATTCTGGTACCGATTGTCTGGACTATAATCATAGCCCCAAACATGATAACTTGCAGATAGATAAAGTAGTAATGGATCAAGATTCCACTCATACAATCAAGGTATGGTATTATCCGTTTAGGGCTGCCAGGGCTGTTGCACACACTCGTTGCTCCGCTCCCCCATCACCCATGATGGATCATACAACGTAAATATAAATTTAAACATATGCATTACATAGTTATAATCAGAAAGCAGTTGAGCATGTTATGAATCAAAACACAAGCATGAGTTTATACATGTTCAATTCCTAATCACACAACAATCCAAGGAGATCATACACATAGTGAAAAGAGGTTGAGAATCATATCTCAACACCCTTATACATTACAATTTGCTAACTACTACTCATTCAGACATTTCAAAAAACACTTAAACAAACATACATCAACATACATGACATATGTCGATCACATAGGCATTAGGCCAAATCCTTTCCTAGGGAGTTGCCCCAATCATAACACGCGTACACCCTGACGGATAGTCATGGCAAGTGAATCCAAGTTCCATATTCATTCAGTCATTTCCACAAACACTTGGGCCACACATTTTAGCATATATGGTGTATATTGGCCGTGGCGTGATTTAGGGCAAATCCTTTCGTCAAAGGGGTATCGCCAATACAACAATCATGAATCCATGACAACTAGTCATGGCGAGTACGAATGAGAATTCGGTACTCATTCAATCATTTTCACAAACACTTAGAATAAACTATTACAACATACATGGTGTATGTTAGCAAAACATGTATTAGGGCTATCCCTTAGCCAAGTGAGTATTTTATCCATGTATAATATATTACTACAGCAAATAATCATGATAAATTCATCTCCCAATATTTATACGTATACAGTATTTTCTAGAATACGCATTTTCAATATACATAGTGTATACAAGCAAACATGTATTACGGCGATTCCCTTCGCCAAGCAAATGTTTTATACGCACATAATATATTTATACAATAATTAATCATGACAAACACATCACTAAAATATACATGTATACGGTACTTCTTACAATACCGTATTTCTACATACATAGTGTTTATTAGTAAACATGTATTTAGGCGAATCCTTTCGCCAAATAAGTATTTTATCCATACGTCATATATCCATACGTCAAATAAACATGTCAAACAAATTTTTTAAAAAAATACGTATACAGTATTTTATACGAATACCTAGAGTATGTGAATTTACAAATTCTACAATTTTAATCGAAACAGAAAACGGAAAGCATTTTGTACATGTGCAATTGCATGCAAATCATGAATCTATCATTATCTGACATTGAAAGCGTTGAAAACCATAACCTATACACCTAAAGTCCGTACCTTGTGTCGTAGAATCGTAACGGAGTCGATAGGTTCGCTAAGGTTCCGTATACGGGAGTTTGGCAGCCTAAAGAACGAAACAGGTTAGCTATTTCATAACCTACAACCTATACAACCCTAAAACAGATTAGAGTTAGAGTTTCTTACCTAGAAACGACGTCGGAATCACCGAAAAAGCGATGAGAATCAGGCGGTGGAGCCCGAATAGCGGCAGGGAACAGCAGTAGGGAGTTCCTCCCACATCTCCCTCACTTTCTCTCTTTTTTCTCTCTCTCAAATCCAAATTCGTATGGCTGGAATGGGAGAGGGTTTAAGGTCCTTTTATAGCCTAAAACCTTCCCAAAATAGACTCAGGTTCAAGGGTTACTGCTATTATAAGCATTTCGGCGATGTTCCAGCTCAAAAGAGTGTTTCTGGTGACTCCCCTTGAGCCAAACGTCAGACTTAAGCTCACCACACATGGATCTATATGGGATTACGTTTTCGACTCGATCGGATTCCCAGATTGCACGTGGCGAGACCACTTTCAATTCAACGGTCAGTGAGCCACGATCCGAAATTCCAAGCACTGTAAATGTTCCTGAAATTTTTCTTAATCCGAGGGTGTAATTTAGTCTGATTTTGACGGTCTGGTTGCTTAATACTGATGCGCAAGCGAATAGTGCCAGATCACTATTCCAGATATTTATTTTGTAAAGGGAATAATGTTTTTCACACACTCTCGCTTCGGACTCAAGCGAAGCAGTACAATGTAGTGGGACATCATTTGATTTGATTCGAGATGGTTGTCAAGCCTAGCGAGGCGGTCCTAAGTCCTTAACTTCGTATTGTTCGGACTCCCGATGTGCGGTCCAGATCAGATACGGAGTTTCGAGATGCTCCCGAGAGTAGCCGGGTAATGAGTTTGATCCTAGATTTTTGGGTAACCTAGCGTCAATGATACTACAAGTTTTGGGTCTTGCAGATCGTGTTTAAAGCGATTCAAATGGATTTCATGGCTAATCTAGTTTAGCACTTAGTTAACTTTGTCAAATTTCTAAAGGATTTAATCCTAAGTGATTTCCGTCTGAGGTAGTATTTAGTTCTTTGCAGTTTGTATCCAAAGTGATCCAAGTTATACTACTTAGCTAGTTTAAGATAGTGTCTAGGGTGAAAGTTCTTAGAAAAATTGGAAGATCAAGGTGATGAAGGGTGAGATTTGTGAAGGAAATGAGTTCAAATGCGGCTTTAGACTTTGGGATTCAGTTCTGACAAGTTAATGAGGTATTAGGATCGACCCATTGCCTAAGGACGTCTAATCCCAGGTTGGCAAAAATCCGGGGCGTTACAGCCCCACTGATATTTGTATCCGAAATTCGCCCCGTCCATTCATTTTATCACCTCATTTAAGGAATTGGAACTAAAACTAAAGTATATCCAGATTTCAAGCGGGCCGCAAATCAGGGATATGAGGACTGATCTATCATTGGGGTTGCTTCCACAATGATCCGAGTGCTGAAATTTAATATGTACGGTTATTTTATTGCCCTCATCCCATGTATGAAGTTTCGAGTCAAATGGATGGTGGTAACCCTATGATCTTGCATTTTGGGCCAAATTCGGGCCTCTTTAACGTGAATGACTTGACTTTCTTGGATCCCTGGCGTGTAAACTCTTCAATCTTGGTCCCCTAGAGTCTGTCCCTTGCCTTGGTGTCTTCAGATCATTAAATCCATGCTCTTATCGTCCTTTCCAGTCATATGTTCTCAAATACACCCTGCATCACAAACATAGTTAAAATCGGGCGTTAAACAGTATCGTACTCGTAAATCCAAGTAATAAATGGGATCTAATATGCAATATTCAACCCTCAACAGTCACTCAGCTTGAAATCGAATTTGCTCCCCTTGGACAGGGTCCCAAGTGCAACAGGTTTCCAGAGCAATCGACCTCCAGGATACAACGATCCCGTGAGTACCCATACACACACACCCACGCGAGTACACTCACACCACACCCGCACCCGCGCCCACGCCCAGCCCGGCCCGTCCCGTGACGTCGTGCACACGGACTTGGCTCGGCACGGCACGGCACGGCTCGGCGCGTGCGCGCGTGTGGTAAATGACATAGATTAGAGCTATTGACATAGCCCCCCACAAGACAAATTCACATGCCCCCTGAAAGGGGCACAAGTCCTAGGCAAAAAGACTATCTTATATACAAGATAGTTTACTTTGTCAAATCCGATGTGGGACAAAACTCACAACACAGAAGTACCAACACTTTTCAAATGTGGAGGGAAAACATCAAAAATTTGAAAATTCAAATTTTAATATTATTTTAAAATAAAATATAACACAACTATCTTGGATGATGCGGTTGATGGAACATGCGAACTCTAGAACATCACGGGGGATGCGTGTGGATGTGGGCAATTCATTTAGGTGGGTCCCAATTTGAATGCACCTTTACCCAAAAAAATGTTCATTCCACTCATCAGGTTCACCGTTCCCCATACGTGGACGTCAACACGAATGCGTACGGCACAGATGTGTGAACCAGATGAGGAACTATAGGAGACATTCACCAAAAGCCGATATGATGATAAACATCCCAGATCTTATACATGTGCGTTCCAAAAACATACAAAGGTTATTTCATAGGAATAGGATACAAAAAAGAGGTAGACTGCGTTTTGTTGCACCACATGATATTTCATGATACACTCGCATATCATGATACATACGCAATAGCCGAAATATTCAGTTCAGAGAGAAAATATTCAGTTCAGAGAGAGAAAAAAAAAAAAAAAACTATTTCCTTTTTTCTTTTCTTGAGTCATGATTTTTTAGATTTCTTGGATGAGGTGGTTTCACAACCCTTACTCATCTCCTGGTTATTTGCCGTAATCAATTGGGACAGAAAAAGAAAAATCAATACTCTGTTTATTCGACCATGCGCAAACCGATTCTCATCTTCTTCTATAGATACGAAATTTTCCTTAACCCCTCATTCCAATCGTTCAAAATCCCATTTAACTCCAAGAACTACAAACGTAGCGAAACGTCACCAAATGCCTTTGAGTCAAGCCCAGAAGCACAATCTGCTTCACCCATAGCTGTCTAAGAAACACAACCTGGCGAACAACCCCTCCAAGAACCACACTGTGTTTCTACAACCAACAACATACAATTTTCAGATATATCGTTGACAGGCCAAAAACATGCAATATTTGCTCAAGTGGTTTAAGATGTTGTTGCCACGCCAAAAACATGCCTCAAAAACATACAATATTTGCTCAGGTGGTTTCAGTTGTTGCCACGCCAAAAACATGCTCAGGTGGCATGGAAGCAACGTGCCCTGTGTAAACCCTACCACTCATCAGGTGTGCCATAGGTGAATATAAGAAAGAAAAGGGACAACACCACACAAAGGTGTGGCCCACATGATGTATAAACTGCTGGTGGTTTTTTAAGTAGAACCCATTCACGATGGCGCGGACTACGTACTAACCCCACCAGGACAGGACCGGGTGCGGTTCGGGTGGATCCCTAAGACCCTAACTGTGGGGCTACTGAGATGTATGTTCCTTACATCCATACCGTCCGTCCATTTTCTCAGTTCATTTTAGGGCAAGATCCCAAAAATAAAGTAGATCCAATTTGTAGGTGGACCATACTACAAGAAAACATTGTGATTGAATCCACACCATTAAAATTTTTATGAGGCAACAGGAATGTTTATCAGCCATCCAACCTGTTGATAAGGTCACAAAGATCTAGATGAAGAGACTGCATAAATATCAGATTGATCCAAAACTTTTTGTGGTCCAAGTTTTTTAACCGTGGCTTACCACTGTTTCCTATATTAGGGTGCCCATTAAATTTAGATGGGCTTTTTTTTTGGGTTAATAACCTAAAATGAGTTTTCAAAACGAATCGAACGAAGTGAGCATTGGACACATACATCACCACTGAAACCTTCCTAAGGCATACCGGTTGGAGCACAAAATTTATTTTTATCTCTCAGCCCTATTCCACGGGTCCAGTGCCCAGAACATGTTGCGCAGGTACAGTGCCCATCCTATCCTAGCTGTCGCGCCCAATTCCCCACACCTGCCCTTCTATTGCGCGCCCCAAACCATTGTGAAGAGAGGGAGCTGTAAATACCCTCCTCTCTTCATTTGAGCAGATGAGAAAAATCTACCTCCTTTTCCATTAACGTGCCACTAGTGGCATCAGCCCGTGGGCTTTCCATAGATTCCAGTAGTGTGGCCCATGTGATAAGGAGTGCATGTTGATTGAAAGGGTGGCCACTGCATGAGTCATGACCACGTGTGCGGGACACATAAGTAAGGCTTCTAGAGTGGGTCGCAGACAGTTTCATGAGATGGAACAGAAAAGGCCTAGTTGACAACAGAAGCAATCCGGACTGTCAGAACTTAAAATGGACGCATCTTGCGTACCATGCTATCTGGACTGTCAGAACTAAAAATGGACGCATCTTGCATACTGCCTGGTTTCCTACACCGAATTTACAAAATACGAAGTTTTAGGAATTGCGTCCAACATGAAAAGCACATCGACGGCCAAACCATGCGGGCGTTGACACGATTTCTAAGAGTTTTAGTTGTAATTTGATTCCGAAACTTATTCCAGTAATGGGGGTGTAAACTCGTTTATTCATATATCAATTAAATTTAGAATTTTGTAGAATTTATGTATATTTTGCCCTCTTTTTTTCCCTTGGATTCGAGAAGTCCAGTCCAGAGAGGTTTCATGAATTCGGAACAGTTATCCCATAAGGAATACGGTGTTCGACCTCATGTCCTTGCCAATGTCAAGATGGACCATATCAGGATCCAAACCAACCAATTCCTTGTTCGTGGCAACTCGTACGAGTCTCCCAGGCAGACGAACTTGGCACAAAAATTAGGCAGTAGAGTCATCGGGTGGACAACCAATGTTTTAAAATTATTCGTCCACGTTAAACATTGGGCCGGCGTGATAACGGATCAGCCAACAGCAAGCATCTTGAATGATGCAGTTGACGGAGAGAGATATGTACTCATTTGCTCGGGCTACAGATGGGCTCGTATGGTGGGCCCGACTTAAGGCGGTTCGTTGAATATGGCCTTTGTTTTGGGCCTCATCCATCCTTGATTGGGCTGGGCTTAAAATCTGCCTTGTAAAGCTTTTCGCAGGAACTCCCCGCCAAGGAGAGCTAGGTGGGACCCACCATCGTTTTTGTAAGAAATCCACCACGTTCATCTGTTTTGCCAGATAGTGTTAGGACATGGGTTCAAAACGAGATAGATCCAAAACTTAAGTGGCGGCACGGCAGGAAACAGTGTGTAGGGAAATGCCCACAGTTGAAACCTTCCTGAGGTCCACTGTGATATTTATATGCCATCCTTAGTGCTCATAAGGTCGTTTCTATAAGATGAGCTCAAAAAATAAAAATATCACTTCAAACAGAAAATTTCTGTTTATTGCAACGTAATTAGGCCACATCATCGCATATTATATTTAATATAGTACACAACCTTAGTAATGATGTGGACCAATAACAATACAGTAACATATGAAAATTGTTTGTGGTAAGCAGAATATCCAAATTCTTTAATAGTGCACGTTCAATTATCACTCCTTATCATGTCATGGGTCCACTTGAATTTTGGTTCTGCTGCATTTTAAGCCATTTCCTACCATTTTCTGACAAAACGGATATCCCATGGTGCTCATAGCTTAGGGGACGCTGCTTGCCTGCGAAAGTGTTTGAAAGCTAGGTGGGGCCATTGTGATATTTGTGACAAATTCACCTCCGTCGTTCATTCCGTTGCGAATGCAACAGAGGGCGCATGAGAAATAAGTGGGAAAGAAATGATGGAAACTGTCCTGGGTCCACATGTTTATATGCCATCTAAACCACTTATAAGTTCATTCTCACCTCGATAAACTCAAAACACTAGAAAGTTAGCCTATACAAAACTTTGGTAGCCATTATGAATGTTTCAACAGTGGTCCATCAATCCCCACTCTTTCCTTTCCTGTAGCCCACTTGAGTTTTGGATCCCCTTTATTTTTTGTCCCTATCATAAAATCAGAGGGCTTTCTTCCCAGTGTGCAAAACTTGCTACAAAAGCAATCCATGTAGCAAGTTACGGTGGAGATAGTTCTATCGTATCGTTTCCAGTTGGTCTATCAACTAGCCGAGTCTAAACTCAGGACCAGCTTGTGTCGCATGCTACTGTTCCCATATGCTGAGATGGTCAAAATGATTTAAGCTGTCAAATGCTCTTTTAAGTACAATAACTACCCTATTCTCTTATCATCAAGCATCAATGGTGTTTTGCACTTATTTTAGTTTGAATGTTTTTGTCACATGTGGTTATGCAGGCGTGCTAAAATCAACTATGCGACTCGATTCCAACCGTATAACTTGACCTCAAGTGTTAAGATAGGCAGATATGATGATTGTGGCCATATATGACCGATACTTGATCAAATCACTTATTCAATCACTTATAAATTGTTTTACAGAGTGATTAGGGTATATTCAAAAGGTGAAGTTATTCCTTTGAAAATGAGTTCACTTTTGTACAAAATTGTCAAACGAAAAGAAAATACTTACCGTCATCAAAACGTAATTATAAGAAATCTTTCTAAATGAAGAATTGCTTATATTGAGATAAAAGTTTAATATACGAGTGTAGATTAGGATTATAAATAATTGATTACTACTACTCCTAAAAAATAACTAAACTATAGTAAAAAAAGATAAATTGTAGGATAATTTAGTTGATTTATTTGGTTAGTATGAGATGATTTATTCTGTTGATTTTTTACTTTTATTTATAAACTTTTTTACTACGCAGATAATCACATATATTTTTATTCTTTATTTTAGTCGTTACGATTACGTCAAGTGAATTACAACACTTTCCAAATACTTTTACCTATTTGCATTCTTTTAATGATTATTTATCTCTCTCAACTGCTTTCCATTTTTTTATTTTTTATAAAAAGCATTTCAAATAATTTCTGTTGATGTTGTTTTCAAATCGTTCCTATTAGACCTTTAAACACCTACAAAAGTTAAGAGACGGGGGAGACCCTGGCTCTGGTAAGAGACCCTCCGATGCCTAAATTAGAACAAGGGATACGGGTCTAGTTGTGTTAGGGTTTTTGTGCATACATTTCCCTGTCGATTGAGTCTCTATTTATAGCCCTGAAACGAGTTACGTAGATGGAGAGCTCACTACTTGGTAGGCACGTATCGCGACTGACTTCTGAGATCCTCAGAATAGATTTTGAAATGATCTTTATGATAAGATTGAGTGATCGGGCCTTGAAAAGATCAGGATGTATGGCTGAGCTTGAGCAGCTGAGGCCGAGCCCTGGGTCTAGGGTCCGAATCCGTCCCGACGTTAGTCTTCCAGAGCTGGGTGTTCACGTGGAGTCAACTCCACTGTCGATGCGTAGGTCAGACTAATCCATATAGTAATTTAAGAGCTCGACGTAGATGGAATCTTTGCTTGAGGTTGACTTGCTCATGAAGTTCGTGCTCGATCATTTACCACAGGGTTGTCTCCTTGGGAATGGAGAAATTATCATTGCCTTGGATCAGTCCATTTTTACTAGGGCTGAAAGTCGGGCGGCAACCCGACTGACCCGTGACCAACCCAATATGAGGTTGGGCTTGAGTAGGTTATATCATGTTCGGTCTTGGGCTAGGGATGTATAAACACCAACCCGATAAAACTTGGGTCAGGTTCGGGTTGCCCAACCCAACCCGAACTCGATCGATATATAAATTACTTATAAATTATAATTGAGTGTGGATGGTTTGTGTTGAAGGCACAAGAAATTTCAGTGCCTTCGGGTTTCACTAGTGCACATCATTTCTAATGACTCAAGCTAACAAGATAAGTCGGATTTCTCTCTCCCAAATAGATTGTGTGCTACATAATATGACTTTTAAATGAGTAGTTGTCCAATATTTTAACTTGTTTAAGAAAAATGAATTTCTTTATAATAAATAACTACATATATGCTTAATAAAATTATAGGTACAAAAATAAGTTGTGTATTGGAAATATAATAGACAAATTTAAAAACAAAAATATTAGCATGTATCAACCTGATCAACCCAACCGAGCCCACTTGGGTCGAGAATTCTAAACCCAAGGTTGGGTTGGGTTGGGTTGGGTTGGGTTGGGTTGGGTTAGGGTTGAGGTATATGAATTTTGGGTTGGGCTAGGGTTGTGCACCAACCCAACCCAACCCGCCTGGCTTTCCGCGCTAATTTTTGCCAGTAATATTTTCATAAATTTTTTTGCACGCTATTTTCATAAAATATTAGAAATAGGATACAACAAGCAGTGATCTTAACCTTTTGATTTCTACTGTTAAATTTGAACCATTTAAAATTTTCATTTCAATTTTCTAAATTCTAGATAGCAGTCAAGAGTAACATGTTCAGGGTAAGTTTCTTAGGGTGGCCATTATGCTTACTGCGTCCAAAACATGCACGGTTCCGATGATCGGCCAACTCATCATGTGGGCCCAAGTGACGGCGACAACCGCTGGATCCTGAGTCGCGACAGACGGAAAATGAACTCCACTTCCCAATGTCTCCTTGGACAACCATTTCCAGCGTTCATCTCACTCTCCTCATCTTCTCATCCTCCGACGAAGATGACGATGAAAAGTCCTTTCAAGATCATCACCAGATCCATAGCCACACTCTCCATTACAAGATCCGGAAGGCCCATCTCCTCCAATCATCAAACCCTAACCCGAGTCCCAAACAAGATCTCTTCCATTCATCGATGCCAGCATCAGCTCCAGATCTTCAGAAGTCTCCTCTTACAGACCGCTTCCTCCGATTCCGTGAGAATGGAGAGACTCTCCGATTCCGATTCTGGTCAGACCCCATCTTTATACCATTGTATCGTGCGTATTCTTCCGTCAATTTCATGTCTTCGATTTGGGCGATTTTGAAAGTATTTGGAGATCGAAATCATCATTAGATCCTCGACTTCGAAAATAAGCGTGCTTGATTCTCATTTGTAGGGATTGTTGAAGTGAAATTGGATAGACCTGAAGCTAAAAATGCGATCGGGAAAGATATGTTGAGAGGTCTGCAGAACGCTTTCGAGTCTTTAAATCGAGATTCTTCGGCAAATGTTTTAATGATCTCCAGCTCAGTTCCTCGGGTGTTCTGTGCAGGCGCTGATCTGAAGGTAACCTGCTAAACTTGTGTCTTCTTCTTCCTTTTCTTTTTTTTTAATTGACATATAGATTGTGATGAATTCCATTGGTAATAAAAGAATTGTCAATCCTACATTTAGGCATACATGTGAATGTTGCAGTTTGTGTGGGATCTTCATCAAGTGGGCCCAAGCTTTGTCTGTGTCCTGCACCCAAGATCAGGCCAGTCAGCTGCTCAACAGGTGGGCCATATATATGTATGAAAGATTGTTGGTTAGAAAGGTTGGGCAAGAGCCGCCTTAATAAGAGTGATCTTGAAATAGGGTTGGGCACGAACCTGACCCAACCTGAAATAAAAAAGGTTGGGCTCTCTCGAATCTTCCTATATACTTCATGTCTCTGTTTATATGTCTGGCCTCGATCTTGAAACAATTGGAGAAGCTAAGAAGAGACTTCTTATGTTATGCAAGGAAGAAAAGAAGAAACTCCATCTTATGAAGTGGAATGAGGTTTGCAAGCATGTTCAAGATGGAGGGGCAGGAATAAAAGACCCTAAAAGGATGAACCGGGCTCTGCTAGGTAAGTGGATTTGGAGACTGGGAACGGAGGATGGTTATCTTTGGAACTCGGTAATAAAGAGTAAGTATGGGCGTTCAAAAAGGGGTTGGTGGACCAAAGATTCATCCGACTACAGAGTTTTCGCGGTTTGGAAGGGGGTGCTATCTATAAAAGAGGAAGTTTTGGGAGGGATTGGTTTTGCAGTAGGAAGAGGTGATAGAACCAGATTCTGGCTAGATCCATGGGTGGGAGATGATAGTTTGAAAGAGGAGTTTCCACGCATATTCCGCATTGTCTCTAACCAGGACATTTCAGTAGCTGATGGCTATTCTGCGATTGGGAGTGAGGTGGTGTGGAATGTTGAGTGTAGAAGGAACCTCCTAGATCATGAGGTCGAAGAATACATTGCCCTGCTGAACTGGATTCAACACGTCAAGATAGATATGGAAAGCACAGATAAGTTAGTGTGGAATAATCACAAATCAAGGGATTTCTCGGTTAAATCGTTTTATAGGTGTATCGAAAAAAGTAGCTGAAAAGGAAGAAGAGATCCACACCGACAAGGTCTGGAAGTACCAAGGCCCCCCAAAGATTGTGGGGTTTGTCTGGCTAGTGGCCAAGAAAAGGGTTCTCACGGTGGACAATTTGAGGAAAAGAGGGATGATAATTACAAATGAATGCTTGTGTTGTATGTCTAGCGAGGAATCGGTGGACCACCTTTTCATCCATTGCCCCTTCATCAGCTGTATCTGGCCAGATATTTTATCTCGCTTTGATATGGCATGGGCTGCCCCTAGTTCGACAGGTAATCTTCTAAAGGCTTGGCACGGTTCTTCATTGGGCAAGAGAAGGACAAAGCTGTGGAGAATGTCTCTTCTCGCAGTTTGGTGGGCAGTTTGGGAAGAAATAAGTGGTAGATGCTTTGATGGGACTTCAAACTCGGCGGATCATGTTGCTACTAGAGCTAGATTGTTGGTAGTTGAATGGGCGGTTAATGTTGATAAGTTAAAGGGTTGTAATTTGCTTTTCTTAGGTGCGTAGTTGGCTGAGCCACTCCCTCAGCCGTGCAGCCCCGTACCTTTTGTCTTCTATGTTTTGTCTCTTTCTATCAATATCATTAGTGACTTTTCAAAAAAAAAAGAAAAAAAGTTGGGCAATTGTATGCATTCGAAGTACATGTCACCTGATTAATAGAATGGCCTTGTTTTTGGGCCAGGGCATGTGCATGGTGTGTCCCACATGATGAACGCTTTTGATATGTCTGCCTGCTTATGGGTCTGCTCAATACATGTCCTGTACGATAACAAATGCATGTTATGGCAGCTGAAAAACTTCCTCAAGAATCTCCAAAATATATATAACATCAGCAGGATAAAAGTTGAGGAGAGAACATATTTAACAATGTCAATCCAAATGCCCACCAAAGCATGTGTATTCTTGGCATTGCAAAACAGTGTTGCCATGGGTTAGAGATTTCTTTGCTGGAATATAATGCTTAAGACCTGCTTCTGGTTCTCTCAATAATCCCCATTTTTTTCACAGATAAATCTTGATAATCCATTTTTATTGTCTCCGCATCTGTTAACCTGAGACGACCCAATGTTGCCTTAGTCTGATCCGCGGCCATGAGAATCAACTGGCTTCAGTTCATTGTAGTAGCTAGAGCTAGGGATTCCATCTTCTTAGTGTGCCTACCACTACATTTTTTTTTTCTTTGAAAGATTACAGATGGAATTCTAAATTCTACTAGGCTTTCTCCTATAGTCGAACTTCTGCCTTGAAGCATTAATCAAACGCTACTATCATTTGAGCTTGTTGACGGTGAACTCAAACTAGTACACTTGATATCATAACTTCCATATCAAACTAACATCAAACTGATTTTGATGTTTAATTCTTGGCTGTTGCCATTGCTGGAAATTATGATTTCTTTGTTTGGCTGACGCCTGTTGTAGGGCATTGTGATTCTGATTTCCAGAAATTATAATCTTTGCTCATAAAGCAGAATCACAAGTGATTTATTATTATTATTATTTTTTTAAATTTTAAATAAGTGTCCAAATTGAAAGAACAAGTGTGGCCCTTCATTTCATGTGATCAAACTCAACCTTTAACTACAAATTGTAAATTGTGAAGATCGAAATTTTGAGCGGCCTGGATGCTGCTCACATGTGTGAAATTTGCATACATATGGTGCATGAGTGCAAAGGAATTGATGGGGTCCAAATGAATGGTTACAGATGAACTAATACTTTACCAGATGAATTGTTATGAATTAATGCGTTCACATGTGTAATTAGATGGTTATATTCAGGTGATGCACACGTGATTATGAAATAGTTATGATCACATGACCCACGTGTATTGGTTAGTCCACATGCGATGTTGTCAAATGGCATAAGCGATCTGATGTAGGACAATCAACCACTTGCTCTAAAAGCTCGAACTGTTAGAGTATGGCGAATTAATCCCTTTATCTCATAGCCCAGGCCCCACATTGCATGGGTTAGGACCTCGGCCAAACCCCCTTCGTGGGCCCCAAATCACATGGGCCCCACATAAAGTCAAGCATTCAACAAGGGGAATCTACGAGGGTCCAAGAGGGCTGTGTGCATATGTGACTTGCATAGTCGCATATGTGATCGCACAATTCCCAAAACTTTTTTTTTTTGTTGAAAAAAAATGGAAAATGGAAAAATTGTGTGCACGGAAAAATAATACAAGTGTAGGGACTAGGGAATTGTTTTTTTTTTTTTTTTAAATAGTTTTATTATTAATTTCATTAAAATTTTGTTATATTTAAAACTTCGATTAGACTATTAGACTATAACAAGTACTTAAATAAATGCAAATGCTAAAAAATATGGAAAAAAGAAGAAAAGAAAGCATACCTGGGAGAGAATAAGAATATTAGAGTGAAAGAGAGTTAACTAATTAAGAGAGAATGGGAGTATTAGAATAGGAGTTGCTTTTTATATTTTTATTTTTAAAGACATTCCAGGCAAAAAGCCGAAAGAAAAGAATAACAAAAGGCATGAAAAGCAAAAAACAAAGAAGAAAAGGAAAGAATACAAACTACCACTTACGGCACTTACTTCCTAATGCAAAGAGATTCACCTTGCCAATGACCCCAGACCGAGCAAGACTTGTTTTGGAAACAATGCCTGTTCCTTGCTCCCCATAAGCACCATAGGACAGGCAAGGGTGTAACTTTCCATCTCGATCTCCTCTTGTCAATTCACCCACCCCAGTGCCAGGAACGATATAGACCTTCAATTGGATTTTGCATCACTCAGGAATTGTTAAAGACCAAAAGGACACTGTTCCGCGCTTCTCTCACATACCGGCAATGTATAAGGAGATGATTCATTGATTCTACATCATTGAAGCACACGAGGCAGATATTTGGGAGCACCGTAGCCCTCTTGCATTTTGTCAATCGTCAGCATCCGGTTCCTACCGCGAGCCAAGCAAAAGCCATCGCTTTAGGAGGGGCACCATAATCCCAAATTGGACCTGTGTGGACGTCCGATGCTTAAATTGAAGACAGGGAAATCAGAGATGTAAAGATTTCATCGAGCAGACCCCTGATTTATGAGGCCCCCAAACTAGAGAATCCAGGGCACCAGGGGATGGCATATATCTCCTCAGGAGGGATAAGAGAGAAACTAGATCCTCTAATTCTGCATCTGACAAATTACACCGGCAAGGAGGGATCCACGCTCCCCTTTCCCGGGAGCCCAAGAAGCAGCAAGAGATGAAAACAGCAGATACTGAAATATCCCAGAAAGACTCAGGAGTCAGGAACACATATCTAAGGGAGGACTCCCCACACTACACATCATCCCAGAAGTTGACCCGAGATTCATCCCTCATAACGAAGTCCAAACCTTAGAGAGAAAATTATGCCATTTATAGGAAAAAAGGGAGAGAGCAAAGTCCCAACAGTCAGAAATTATGCCATCGCATACTGAGTATACAATGGCATAGTGACATAACTGTACCTCTCAAAAATAAAAATAAAAATAATGACATAATTGTGGCTTATGCGGTCGCATACTTCTTTATGTGACCTCATAATGCCCAATAGTACAAAAACTGCATATGCCCAAATGGCATATGTGATCGCATATGACATCACTGCCCACATGTGATCAGATGACCAAGAAATTGAAATTATCGAATGATGGACCCCACCCGCACCAATTGCAATATCTAGCATGGTACAATCTGCACCATGAACCATGGTTTCCCACTTGTACAAAATAGAATGTCTGTAAAAGTGATATGGTGGTAGGAACCTATGCTAACATGTAGCAATTTCACTATGATGACATTTACAATATATGACTCACTGCATTGCAGACTCCTGCTCTTCTTCTTGTTTTTGTGGGCCACGAGTGGATCATATTCATATAAAAAAAGTAATGGTTAAAAAAAAGATCAATGAGCCCAAGTGAGTCACATGCATATAGCGTGGTAAACCAGTGGCTAGTGGGAGTTTTGGTTCATGGTACTTCCACAGTGGGCCCCACACTCTGAGAGAGATTACCATGTGTGGTGAGGGAGGATCGTTCTTCTCCTAATCGTCTTTGTCCAATCATACACAACAGGTGTTGGTGGTGTATAGATTCATGGCAATATACGGCAGTCATTGGTTATTGGATGGGCACTGGAGTCTTTTTTTTTTTTTGGAAGTCGAAATCACCAGCTAAGAGGTTATTGTGATGACCAATGGACATTTACACCCCAAACATCAGGATCCCTGCAATAGCAGGAATTTGAATTTCTGGGCATCCAAATGACCCCTTGTAGCGCTTTACAATGCTTGCTTTCTTTGTTCATTCTTTCTTGTTGCATAATTTGTACAATGACTATTTCATGGATTAACATTTTTGTAATTTAAATTCTATTGGCAGGAGCGCAGGTTGATGAGTCCTTCTGAAGTCCAGTTTTTTGTCAACTCTTTGCGTTCAACATTCTCATTCTTAGAGGTTACTGTTCAGTACATGGTCATCTGTGTTTTAGGATTTTTTTTAATTTTTTTATTTTGTTGCCGGTATAAAATAAAATAAAATTTTTAAAAAAAAAAAAAAAAAAAAAAAAAAAAAAACACACGAGGAATACCAAGATGCAGGATGTTGTATAAAAGTCCTAGGCATCTCCGTAGTTGAGGTACACATAGCAACTGGGAGTATTAAAATAGTTTCAATTTGAAAATAACTCTTTCAAAATGTTTTAATTATAATTAATGAATACATAATTAAGAGAAACAAAACAGGATTTTAAGAAGAAAAAAAAGAAAGACCAATTGCATGTGAGATGACTCATGCCCACACGCGTGGATTGGTTATAGGCTGAGTATCACAGTGATTGGACAACTCTGACCGTTCATTTTTTTTTTTCCAGGTTGAATGCAAACTGTTGCTCCAAAAATTCCTTCAGCAGGCCATGGATTGGATTGAATGGCTACTGCAATCCAATCCCTTCATTTTTTAGATATGGTCTGTCTACATGGTAGTCCACCAGAACAGTACTAATCACTAGGTGTGTTTGCCACATGTACTGTGAGGAGGTATCAAGACAAAATTTATCAAACAACCTGCATATTAGGATTCCTCAAGAAACACATTGTTTTAGTAGTTGATTTCATTTCCAGGTAGCTTAGGTTCTATTAATGAGAATTATTAGATGCCAGATAAATCTGGTGGATTTTCTTTTTCTTTTTTTGTTTGTTGACATAATTACATTCTTAGACTTGCTTCTATCGAAACCTTCAATCGGTTGAATGCATATAATGTTCCACTTAAGCAAGGACATCTATGAGTATATCTAAAGCATTGAAAGATGACTAGTAAAACTGAGGAAGGCCCCTGGTTTTAGGTTGGGCTGCAGTGAGCGCTAAGGTTGTAATCTGTCTGGCCCTGATTGATCAACACTGTAGTTTCTGCTTCTTTTCTTTGTATTCTTTTGCGGTTTTGTCACCTTTTAAATAAAATTTCGTCCTTCAAAAAAAGAAAAAAGAAAAAAGAAGAAATAAGAAATAAGAAAAGAAAGAAAAAACTGAGGAAGTTGGCTTGCTCTATTAGCATACTTGAGAGAGACAATGTTGCGGAAAATCCATGCATGCCATAAACCCTCATTGCACCCCTCAGATTGCTGACCAACACCGTAAAAATGTGAGAAGACCAGGAACCTTGCTTCTTTTTTTTTTATCCTAGTCATTATGTTGACTTCCTATTTTCTTTCTTCTTCTTTTCCATTTTTATTTAATAGGCAGTCATTGGCATGACATGGAGCAACATAAGAGAGGTAGGGCATTGGGAATTCGAGGATTGTTGAGAAATATGACATATCTGATTGTATGCCATCTCTCCCGGTGCAAAGGAGAGTAGACTTGGTGGATCGTGTATGTTGTTTGATACATCTTTATCTAGTTGCCTAACTTTGTCATGGATCATTAGATTGTTCCATTTAGTCCACTGTAAGCATTTCATTGATATCTTTACCATTTCTTTCAAGCTAGCTCTGGAACCGACTTTGCAATGAGCATTATCAGGACTGGCATATGCCACTTGATGACAGTTTCTATTTATGTCCTTTTCTTTCTTCTTTTGCCCTTTCCATTGGTATACTTCCTCTGTTAGGATTCTGACGTGGGACAACACAGATTTTAGTTTTTTGGGCATTTACTGCCAGCTTTAAAGAAAATATACCTGAAATTTTATGTAGATACAAACTCCAGCAAATAGAACTTCCAATCTCAGGCAGGATAATGAAATACAATATAATAAATAGCCATAGGGATAGAAAATATGTTGCAGGACTCTGGAATTGTATTCCAGCAGCCTTCTCGTAGAATCATTCTTGTCAATCTCCAATCACATGGAAGCAGAAAAACTGAGGTCTCTCATATATTATAAAAATCATCCATACCTATGGCTACATCTATGCATATGTAACCTGTTCACTAATAGCTTTCCTTTCAACTTAAATAGGAAGTTATCTTTGAATATCCTAAACCATGTGTGCATATCATCAATTAACAATGCAAATGTATTAATAGTGGATATGGGTCAAGACCAAATATCAGGCCCATTGATCTGGTCGGACGTTGGGTCAAATCCACTGATCAGAGATCTATGGGTCACCAATCTGATCATCTGATTGGTCCCATCTTTTCATCTTAGTTGTGATGGTGGGTCCTGATCGCATTGAACTCCTAGTGTTGGTGAAGCCTTTTCACAGTCAATGTGCTTTCCTAGCCCCTTTGTACACTCAGGTGAGCTGCATGGTCATTTTCAAACAGGCACTTTGTGTCCCGACTGTCGCTGTTATTGAAGGTGCCGCATTGGGTGGTGGACTGGAAATGGTTCTCTCCTGTGATCTTCGGATATGTGGTATTTCTTGATTTAATTGAATTTCAGATCTAAATTTGTTAGATTTGCAAGATGTCTATAACAATTAAATCAATTTGCTTATGAGGGACTGATTCTGAAAAACACTTGCTTTCACCTTGAATTATCTAGGAGAGGATGCGGTTTTTAGCATGCCAGAAACTGGACTTGCTATAATTCCTGGGTATGTACTTGAATCCAACAATAGTTTAGAAAGTAAAACTATGTTTGTCGAGTGGTCTTGACACATCCTTAAATGAGAAACATCTTCTGTCATTAGAAAGTCAACCATTCTTTTTCACCGCATTCTCATCTGTGATGTTTGAAAAGCTTTGATAATAAACATGACAGAACTGCGCCCAGCTGGGTATTCCATTGTGTTGTATGCCCTCCTGGCACTGCATACACGTGTAGTGCCTGACACCCTACCAAAAAAAAAAAGAGAGACAGAATTGAGGAGAATATCATACACAGTTCATGTTGGTTTTGGTCAACAGGTGTTGCACATTAGCGACACCTGTCTTTTTATAATCATTTTTGTTTTTGTGGACAAATCCTCAATTTAACCTCCACAGGAGGTTTTTGCAACTGCTGTTTCAATATGAATAATGTTGTAAATATGCATTTCGGTCCTACTGCCTTCTAACCATAACCTTGTTATTTACAGTGCTGGTGGGACTCAACGCCTTCCAAGAGTGGTTGGAAAAGCAGCAGCCAAGGAACTTATATTCACGGGTCGGAAGATTGATGGCAAAGATGCAATGTCAATGGGTATAATTTATTGAGATCTCTTCATTTTTCTAAAGATTTCATTCTATACATGGCTGTTCCTTGAACATATAAGTAGATTGGCGGATTTTGAGACAGGTCTTGTCAACTATTGTGTTCCGGCTGGAGGGGCTTATTTAAAAGCTCTTCAAATTGCCCGTGATATAAATCAGAAGGTATGAATTTAAGTTTCTTTCCAAGGTTCTAAACGCAACTAATTTATGTTGTTTTTTATCAGTAAACAACTAATTTCAGTTTAATCAAACCGCAGCCACAGCTAATTGAAGAATGCTACCTTCATGGCTTTCCATGAAGCACACACCACAACGTCTCTCGTACATGCCCTACTTGTGCACATTGATCAGGACAATTTTGTGGGCCATAGGTCGCATTACTGAAAGCAAGGCGATTAGAAGGGTCCACATAGTTAGAGAGGGAGGGAGGGTCCACATTCTCCAAGCAAGGGGGTGGTTGCTCGTGTGTTTGTGTTTTGGCAAGCCATCTGCCTGTGCTGCCTGTTCTTTGAAGCTGTGATTTAGCATTTTGATTAAACGGTCCATTTAATCCTCTGTTGTGGGCCCCTTGCTTTTTTTATGTTGTATTTTCTCTTTTGGGGTTATTATCTTCTGTTGGTGCAGTTGTGGTTGTTTGTTCTCTCAGGCTGTTTGGCCCGTTTTCTATTAAAACTTTTGTTGCTTGGTCACCAAAAAAAGAAACAGAAAAAATAAAAAAATAAAAAACCTAGTTTAGGGAGGGTCTTCTCCAAGTTGGAGAGGGAGGGAAGGAGGATTCACATTCTCAAGAGTTAGGGAGGGAGGATTCACATTCTCAAGAGTTGGGAAGGGAGGGAGGGCCAGTTCACATTCTCAAGAGTTGGGAAGGGAGTGAGGGCCAGTTCACATTCTCACAGTTAGGGAGGTCAATGTCCCCTGAGTTCTGGGGTGGTTCATAATCCATCCATGTGGTGGGTCACCAGGTAAACAGTCCTCGACTCCTAATCACACATTGTGAACCAGGACTTGGCTTGTGACTCTATCAATCTCTAGGACGGGTTGACCTGGAACTCAATAGGTCAACTAGGTGGGCCAAGAAAATATTTTTTATTTTATTATATGTAATATTTACTGTAAATATATTATTTTTCTTCTTCTTTCTATTTCTTGGATCACATCATCAGGCAAACCAGACTGGTCCTGAGTCCACCATGAAACTGGGCTGAGTCATGCTGAAACCAGCAAGGACGTGGTTTTCTTAACTACCGAAAGATGAGAAAAAAGAAAAAAGAAACACACACAAAAAGATTTCCCAACTACCGTTCAATAAAAAAAGAAGACGGTTTTCCAAACTTAGTAACCCAGTGAACAATCTAGCCTGGATGGCTCAGGTGAGTCAAAAGCCTTGTTTGCAAACTCTTGCCATGTTGTGGCTTGCAAGTTGGGGTCAGCTTTTCATGGAACTCCTATGAAGCAAGTGTGACAATAGCATGTCTTTTATTTTATCTGAAGCATAAGGCAAACAACCTGTCCATTCTCTTTTTGGCTCAAAATACCATCACCTGTCAAATTGACCAAATCACCCACTTTTTTCTTTTTTCTTTTTGAAAGGTAACACTAACCCTGGATCACTCACACACACAACACAGTCTCTACTAGCTCATTTAACGAGCCGGAGACAACCACCAACCAAATGTATCATATGACCTGCTTTGTATGTTCAGGCCATGAGAGTGTGAGAAGAAGCTAATGAAGTGGCTGTATTCATGTCAGGGTCCGTTGGCGCTTAGGATGGCCAAACGTGCTATCAATGAAGGTTTAGAGCTAGCGATGTCTTCAGCTTTGGCATTGGAAGAAGAGTGCTATCAACCGCTGTTGAATACAAAAGACCGCCTGGAAGGTCTGGCCGCATTCGTGGAGAAGCGAAAACCAAGATACAATGGTGAATAGAGGATTTTCTATCATGTTCGTGACCGTCCATTATCAGCATGTGGTAACTGACTCATTGTGCGGTTCCTTCCTACTGTAAGCTCGTGAATAACAAAAGTTGATTACAGGAAATTATTTACAAGTTCTGGCCTTTAGGACTCGGTTTTATGATTGATCGGGAACGCTTGGATAAGCATTTTCAATCAAAATGAAAAAAAAAAAAACATTCAGATAAACATTTCCAACCTCTTCTTGGATTAAAATAAGAAGAATATTAAAATAAAAATTAAAAAAAAAAAAAAGGAAACAGAAAAAATCCAACTCTTGTTTGTTGCGCTTCACTGTTGCAGAATAGTTTGGCCGGCCATTCATGTAATTGTTTAATCAAAGGTATGATAGGCTGTCCAAATCTTTGCGTGGTATACATGTTTTTTTTTTTTAAATTTAAAATTTTAAAATCAGTAATCCGGACTGTTTGCTTATTGTATTCCATCTTGATGGTCAATGCCCCAAAAATCTACTTGATAGAACAATTTTTGGCGGAGTCCACATTTAACTGAGAATGATCCTAATTTTAGTGGCTGGGATCTTAAGATCTGTGGGATTTTTAGGACATTCTCCATCCATCATTGGATGGATTTCTATAGACCAATGGTCTGGATTACTGAACCATGGGCCCCAACTTGCAGAATTGAAAACCGGAGTGATGCATTCACAAAAGGTGTGCCAGATGCCCTTTTATTGGTTATGTAGGTGGACTAATAAGAAGGGACCTTGAATACGTGAAGAACCATTACATGTGAACCAATCAAAAGGCACATAGTTTTCTTTTAATTCAAGAATAAAAGCAAATAATGAAATAAAATTCAAAAAATAAAAATCCATATGCCACGGATGGTCATTTTTATGCTAGTCCGGTAGAGTTTGGAGGCGGCTGTTTAGAAGAAGAAAAAAGGGGAGATGAAAGGTTGTGAAGCACTAGATGGGTGGGCCCTGATACATGTGAGTGAATTTTATTTTATTTTATTTTATTTTTTTAAATGCACAATTTCTTTAAGTTGAGAGTAACAAAAATCGGGGGTAAAATTAAATAAAGAAAACGGAAACAGGAGATTAAGCTACTGCCAAGTTCATTCCAACAACAATGGACGTTGCAATAAGGTCTATACCAACCCCAAAAAGCAGCTAAAATGAAGTTTGGCATTTTCTATTTCTACAGTCGTTCAGAATCCAGCTTTGCCGAGTAGTGGATTGCGGACATGACTGACAACCAAATTCGGCAGGCAAGAGTTGTGGATTGCAGACATGAACGGCTAAACCAACGTCCCCTGGTAACACCTGGTTTGGCAATGCATCAATATCCTCATCAGAGAGAAATTAGAACTGGTTTTGAAGATGACTAGTGATTCATGTATCAGATTCTGCTGAAGAAGAGAAACTTACTGATGCATCAATGTCATCATTCAAAACACGCTTTGAAGATGAGGGCTCACTGAAGAAGGGAAAATTGCTCATCTTAACACCAAAATAGAGTCCACCGACGGAAAAAGAAATTGCCAACCTTGAGCCAATAGTAGAGCCAAGACATTTCACTCCAACGGAAAGACCATTTGCATAATGACTCATGGCTAAGATTGCAGCGAATGAGTAAAGTCTGGCATAGGCCTAGCCTTTGTCCAGCTCTCTTGGGACCAGGATTAGGCTGAGCCTTGAGTAGGTCACGGAGTCAGCACATCTAGAGCATGAGTTGTGTTTTTAGCTCAAGAGCTGGACCCCAGCATGAGTTGTGTTTTTAGCTCAAGAGCTGGACCCCAGCTTGCAACCCTCCTTATGCACCACCCGGGTTGGTTTGGCTTCCTATATGTAGCATCCTACAAGGGTACCCGGACATAAATTCAAAGAAGAGGACAGCAAGAAAGACAAGAATGATATAGAACTGCCGCTGAAACCTGTGGATATCAGTCTCTACAATTTTGGTTTCATATTGACATGTTTTCCTTTTTCTGCTTTGATTTTACAAATGAGATACGGTAAGAAAAAATTGATAACCAAAATTATACAGCTTTGATTCAAACCATCATGACTTCGACTTTGACTGTTCAATGCCTCGTATATATGACTGTAGCAGCGCATATTCATGGCGCATATTCTCCAGACGAGTCTCGACCATGAGCATTTCATCCTTGAGGTGGTTGAAGCAGTTCTCTAACCAAGCTATGGTCTCTGTCCTGTCGCTGCCGACACTCCTTATGAAGCTCTCTTCAGAAATTAAATGGACTTTCGGGGTTCTTGTTAGTAGAACAATGATGCAAAGCTGCAGGCAGTGAAATAATAGAAATTTGCGGTCACTATGCAAAAAGAAAACACTAATTGACCCTAAAAACAAATGCCACGAAAATTCAGTGATCAGTTCAGATTGAATAAATCCAAACACAGTTTTCTGATGCATAAGGCTCAATTTGGAATGTGGCACAATTGCTGACCCAAGGTTTGACTTGTCCAAAACTGGTACATTCTGCCAAATATGTACCAATGTTGCCCATGAACTATATGGTTGTATCAGCCCTTATTGGCCCAAAACAGCCCAATACAGGAGTTATACGACCCATATCGGTGGGGGACCATATGGTACACAGACCGATTTGCGTGCCTTTATCTACGTATTGCCGACTTTTATTTTGTAATTGCTTTTCTTTGGAATGTGTGTAAACACCATTGTGCATGACCATAAACAGGCTCCAAATGGCAAGCGAGCTCAATGTGGCAAAGAGCTGAATTGCTGTTGTTGAGCACAACAGCCATTCCACTCGATGCAAATATAGTAGCTTCTAAATGTCTAAGATGTGGACATTCAATGAAAATTGCAAGGTAAACATCATAAACATGCATCACTTGCAAGCAAAAGTAAAAATAAAAAATAAATAAATAACACAAACACACGCTCTACAAAGTGTACATGTGCATGTTCACACTTGAATGTGGGAAGTGCACATGCGCATGTTCACACATGAATGTGGAGTACGTACCTGTGTTAAGACAAGGATTGAAACAAATGCAATGAGAAACATGAGTGGGAAGTGAGTTTGGCTCTTTAGAAATGAACAGAATTCTGCCCATGATTCTCTAAATAGAGACGCCAGGTAGCTAGTATTCGAGTCTCCCTTCACAGGATTGCCAAACTGTCGAATAACATCCTTAGAATCGGACAACCTCTGTTGGATACTTGAATCAATCCTATCAGGAAACTTTTCTGAAGGTCCCTCGATTTGTGTTGACCCACTCAAGTCAGCATCATTATCATGCAGCCGATTAGTGGAATCACTTGCGCTTCCTGCATGTTTGCATAAAGAGGCATGAACAAGCAATGAGAAGATCCAGAACATTCCATCTAGAAAATGACTAATGCTGCAATCTTATCATTGTAAATGGCAGCATACAATGTAGCTTGAATAGTCAAACCTTCTAGTTTCAGAAGGTTCTGCTTCTGCTTCAATGATTCATGTGCCTGGAACAGATCAATAAATCATTTGAGCTTTTCAGTGATAGGGAGTTTTTTAGGGTGAAAGAGAAAGTGAAGAAAATCATATATGTATCACACAGAGAAAGGAAGAGAAGTATACATTGCTGATCCAAAGTGCATAAGCTTCCCGACACTCTTCTATTGTCGATTGCTCTATTTTACCTGTAATGCTTGCCCACTTGGCAATAAATATCAAATTCATGTTTCAAGAACATGCATATAGTAAATCATTTTTCACAAAAAACATGCATCTATTGAAAAGCAGCCAACTTTCAAGAAGTCGTAAGCATATAGTCGGAAGTTTTCCTGACAGCAAATATATTGGAAGCATAGAAGAAAAGAAAGCAACAGTAACAAAATACAAGTAATAAATTTCAGCTCAAACTTGCTAACAGATACCACCAGTCCTTATTTATTGAATAAAAGAAACATGTCATCCTTAAAGCTGTTGAGAAGTGTAACACAAACAATTCAATACTCCCGACGTTACCATTACGACAGCCAACTGCAAATTTCAGCCTCACGTCAAGAGCTTTGTTGCGAATATGGAACAGAAAAATCAATCAAAATTGTGTTTCATTTCACCCTTAGGAGGAGAGATTTGTTGAAATATGGAAAAAAATAGAACAGTTATTAAGCACAAGCAAAATAGATTAGGAGAACAGAGAAATACACAAATGAGATACTCGTGAAGAAAATGAATGGGAAGTTTTTGTGCTAAAATGTCTTCTCGCCAATTCTCATACTTATTCCCCAGAAAGTTGACATCCAAAAGCAAGTATTAAGGTTGGTACTGCTCAAAAAGCATGTGGGTTGGTCCCTAGTTACAAGGACTTTCTAATGAAGGCTCTGCTCTGCTTCCAAATTTCGCTCCCAGCCCCGCTTACAAGCCTCCTCTAGTGCTCCAACTGCCAACCGCCATTGTCATGACCATCTTTAACTCGATTCAATATCGTTTTTGTGCTTTTGTCATTTCCGAATCTAATAGTCTAGGTTTTATGACACTTTTTTTTTTTCTTTTGTTAGCTTGTTAGTACACCCCACTGTCAGTTGACACTTCACTGTTAGCCACCCCCACTAGGGATTGATACCAAGACCTCAAGTGTTGAAACGAGGTATCTTTCACTCAGTCTACCACTTGACACTTAAATATGGATACTAACACGTAGTGGGAGCGAAGGGACAACTCTGTATCATTGATAATCTAGGACACCAACAATAGTGATGCAAGCTGGTTCTATTCTCAAGTGTATAAAGGGAGGACCAAAGTGCACCTCCCATGATCATGTGTAGGCCCCACATGTGGAACCAGGAGTCACAAGTAAGCGTAGTTTTATCATTTCACCCAGATTTAGGGTTTGATTTTTGTTAGAGCTTCCATAAGCCCCTATTGTCGGACATGAAAGACACTTTGCATTAAGCCTTTTTTTTTTTTTTTTTTTTTTTTCTGTTTTTGTTTTTTCTACTTTTGTTTTTGAAGAAAGGAAGATGAAGGTCGTGAGCTTTAGTAATCAAGCAGAGGGTATTAGGGTTCCTCCCATACCACTGAAGCCAGTGTTTGAAATATCAGTATCGTTGCAAGTTTTGCTGGCCGAGGATACAAAAACAATATTAATATCGGTGATTATCTCGTCGATAACTGGAAATGCAAGGAAAAATTGGGGAAACATGAGGAAAACGGTGGAATTTTTTAGTGAAACTTTAGGAGATAAGTTTCCATTTGATGGGAGCTTAAAAGCATGTGTTGTCGTAAGAAATTAGTCCGACCATCCCATCCATCCCATCTATCCATCCAACCTTCCATCCAAACATCCATCGATGTTTTAGAATATCGACAACATGCGATATTTTACTGAGAAATCGTAGACAACTAGAAAGGAAAGGAAATATTGTGGTTTCAATATCACCCAAGGTGTACCGTTGTGGTAAGGGTGGGCGTAACGGTCCCTACTGTTACCGATATGGTTATGGGCCATATTAGTTGATACAGGGTTGTAATGGTCGATACGGTCTAAAATAAAAAATAAAAAAATTTGTTAAAATTTTTTGAAAAAATATCCATTAAATATAGAAAATTATAAATATTCCAAATATGCATTCATTTACAATTTTGAACATGTTTATGGTGGTGTAACGGTCCACTCTTTGGTGAGAAAGTTGTATCAGGATTTCTGATGAATTTATGAACTTGACAACTTGGAATTTATGAACCCACCGTTAAATACACATTGATATGTTCTACTATGATTCGCACATCATATTCAACCATTAAAACAGAAAAATATTGAAAAATAATAATTTTTCCTAATTTTTAAAAATCAGCCAAAAATAGTCCAAAAAAAAAAAAAAAAAATCAATTGCATAAATATGTTAAAAACACATTGATATGTTCTGCCATGATTAAAACATCATATTCAACTATTAAAACAGAAAAAGATTGAAAAAAAAAAACGATTTTTCCTAATTTTTAAAAATCAGCAGAAAATAGTCCGAAAATAATTTAAAAAATAGAAAATCAATTGCATAATATGTTAAATACACATTGATATGTTCTACTATGATTAACACATCATATTTAACCATTAAAATAGAATTTATTTTTTTTTAATGTTTTTTCAAAATTTAAAAAATCGGCCAAAAATAATTAAAAAAAAATTAAAAAAGAAAGAAAATCAGTTGCATTATATGTTAAATGCACATTGATATGTTCTACTATAATTAACACATAATATTCAACCATTAAAATAGAAAAATAGAAAAAAAATGATTTTTCCGAAATTTAAAAAATCAGCCGAAAATAGTAGAAAAATAAAAAATAAAAAAAGAAAATTAGTTGCATAATATGTTAAATGTACATTGATATGTTCTACTATGGTTAACACATCATATTCAACCATTAAAAGAAAAATGATTTTTTTTAAAAAAAAAATCCTATTTTTTAAAAATCAGCCAAAAATAGTTCGAAAATAAAAAATTTTAAAATAGAAAAATCAGTTGCATAATAGGTTAAATGCACATTGATATGTTCTACTATGATTAACACATCATATTCAACCATTAAAACAGAAAAATATTAAAGTTTTTTTATTTTTCCAAAATTTTAAAAATTGGCAAAAAATAGTCCAAAAATAAAAAATTTATATATAAAATCAATTGCATAATCTATTAAATGCATATTGATATGTTCTATTAAAATTAACACATCATATTCAACCATTAAAAACAGAAAAGGATTGGAAAAAAAAAAAAAAAATTTCTTAATTTTTAAAAATCGGCCGAAAATTGTCTGAAAAAATAAAATAAAATAGAAAACCAGTTGCATAATCTGTAAAATGCATATTCCTATGTTCTAATTTGAATAATGCATCATATTCAACCATAACAATAGATATTTAAAAATAAATAAATAAATAAATAAAAAGTATAAATACCTATTTTTGAAGATTTTTTGGAAAATAGCCCACGAAACTTCAATTCAACAAAATCCTTGAAATAACTTGTTTTAATCCTCAAATTCAAGCTAAGGGTGGTCGGAATTTGCAGTAGAATAGTTTAGAAAGAATTGGGAGGAGAAAAGTGTCAAAAATAAGAAAAATCGCAACTTAAAAAGGAAAAAAAAAAAGTTTTTTTTTTTTTTAACTGTCACCATCTGACCGTTATGGGGGGTAACGGTCGTTATGAGCCATAATGGCCGTTACGACCCCGTAATGGCCATTTTGAGTCCAAAAATTAGGGGGTCATCGTTTCGACCGTGTATCGCGTAACGGTGCAAACCGTTATCGTTATCGTTACGTATCGGCCGTAAAGGCCGATATGCAACCGATTTTGAATACCATGATATCACCTATATTGCAATAATGATAATAACACGATATTATCATCGACAAATTGAACAATGCATAGAACCATGTGCTCAAAAAAAAAAAAAATTTGAAATGGAAATTTTTTTAATAAATAGATTTTTGCCATATCAATACATTGGCGATATTATTGAAATATAGCTGATACACCAGAGATACAAGAGACACCTGGAATTTACAGTTGAAAATATTGGTGATACATTGACAATACAAGCGATGCTTGGAATTTACATAGTAAAAAATATTGGCGATACATTGGTGATACTTAGCTACCAGTGTCATCGGTGTCGTCGAGCTAGAGATATGGATAATATTGGGGATATTTCGATAATATTGAGGATACTCCGAACAATGACTGAAGCAATCCGGTACATCTGATTGCATTAGTCATTACACATGGCTATCCAGTCCAATACTTCATATCATAGAGCAATATCAGGCTATCAGCAAAAGAGTATGGATTTGGTATCATTAAGGGGTCTTCTCAACAAAATCCTTTCAAGCTCTCACATCACTAAAAGGGACCCTCCTAGAGTAAGGGTATAAAGCATTCTTGAGTTGCCTAAAGATTCAGCCTATTGTTGAATGGGAATGGCAGACCAGATCCTAATCTATGGTCATCTAAAGAAGAAAGAAATATGACTAGCGGCCATTTGCTTTATGTGCAGAAAAGTGGAAGAGTTGGTCCACAGTTTCTGTCTTTGTTCATCGTCAAGGAAACTTGGGGATTTTCCTTATATCTTTGGTACTTCTCAGGTCTTTTAGGCAAATCCAGAGGAGCACTTTGGTGGTTGGACAGGTGGGTAATTTGGACGATAATTTTTGGGAGAATTAGACCTTCCATCATGTAATTTTTACAGTTAAAGAAACAATTGAATTTTGAGGTATGACATTTCATCCCTTCGTTTTCATTTTTAATGGAATTCATCCCCTTCCAAAAATCGCTGGAAAGAGTAATAATAACCATCTTTCATTGAGATCTTTGTAGAAAAGAGTTCTGGCAAAGTAAGTTTTCTCAACTTCAAGTTGAATTGGAAGACAGGATAAAAATGGAATATAGTAGTCTAATTCAATGGAAGGATACAGAATCTCATGGTAGGGGCTGTTTCTTGACAAGAATTTATCGAACAGGGGTTTTATGGAATGAAAAGACAACTAAGGGGTTTTTGGTCCTGATTCTTTTCATTATGAGGCTTTTGGTATTTTTCTGTTGAAAGAATAGAGCATTACCCCAGTGGGTTCAGCATCATTGAAATGAACTTTGAAGGTAGTTCAATGAGTAACCTGGGGCTGATTGGTAGTGTTCTTAAGACAGTCCTTCAATTTGCTTTTCCCTTCACTCTTGGTAAAAGAGTAGAGAGAGAAGATTTTGTACATTGGAAATAATTGCCGGTTGTGTGAGAATACCCCAAGGAAAAAAAAATGAAAATTTGAACAGAAGATGAGATCCTGCATCATTCCTACAAAGGCTAGAAATAAAGCTCATGAGCATTCTCATCAGCAGCTACAGTGGACCATGATGCATAGAATTTGAAACCAAGCACATTCCAATTTCCAAACTCCATATAATGAAATAAAGGATTGCAGAGTTGTACCTTTCCACATGGTTTTCCTGGAAAATGCTACATTTACATATACTCGAAGAACACAACAACAGTTTTCCTCATTACCCTCTTGCTCCACATCCCAAAGCCCCTGAGGTACAAGATCAAGACCCACAAATACAGTCACAAATACTAGGGAGGGCTTGTTGCAGCTTTTCGTCTAATAATACTAGGATGGCTTCTACAAATTAAATAGGAGCAGAAAAATCAAAAGAATATTCCAGAACAGTGAGGACAACTAATGATTAGATAACATATATGCATTCAGTTTTTACATGCCAAACAATTATCATAGTGTTTGGTTTCAGGTACGATACCTCAACACGGAAGTAATCCCCATATGGCACATCATTAATTTCTTGTGACGTCTCAATAACTAAATGGCTGGCAGACAATGAAAGATTCGAAATGTCAAAAAGACAATCATATGCCCAGCAACTTTGCAAGAAAATACAATCACCCTTGATGTAGAATAGGAAATCCCACACAATGGCATTGAATTTGAGGAAGCAAATTTGAATGTAAAAAAGAAGCAATGTGTGCTAAATGCAGTGTAAGGGAAGACCAATCATTGAAGGCACTCCTGACAAACTGTTGTACTGCCAAAACCACCATTTTTAAAATCCTAAGGTTATGGATTCAGATCCTGTGTTTCAATTCAAATCCCATGGTAAATGATTCACCTTTCAACTTGAAACTCATGAAGCCAATAAAAACATGAATAGCAGAACAATTGGCTCAAAATGGAAAAGCATAAGATGACATGATCTTTCTACACTGAATTGACAAGTGGTAAGATAAAACTCCAGTTAACGTACAAACTACTAAGTTGGTGCGGCCAGCCCACCCGCGCACGTGCGGCAGCTCTGAGTCACCATCTGTGCGCAGGAGCTTTCTTCGGGTCAGGTTTTCCTCTGATTTTCCTCTTTTCATTCCTATTTACTAAACCCTAGCCTTAGTTTGTATTAGCCCTAATTTATTTGCCCCTTTTTTACCCTAAGGTTCCTTGAATTGAAATTGGGGAATCCCTTGGATTAGGGATTGTTTACTATGCATGAGTGGTTGATTTCTATTTCCCTTTGAGGTCGTTTGGCTTATAATTTTTATTGGTCCAGTCCTAGCCTGTGTAGGCCTGGACCCGCATAGATTCCCCTTTAATTGAATGTATGAATTTTCATGTGGGATATGGAATTTGTGTAATTGTTTCTGAATTGGTATGATCTAAGCTTGAAATCTTATATATCATATTTAAATCTCATGTCCTGCATCAAATTTGGTATTAGAGCTTAGGGTTCTTATAGGGGAATACGTTACTTGTTTAGGGTTAGTTTATTTGAGTCCTTCATGCATCCAGTCCATCACATGTAGCTTTCAGGAGTCCATAGTCCCTAATATTAGTTGCTGAAACTTCTGTTAGCAGGGAGTTAGCAATTCACATTGCTGTAACTTTTTGTTATTCCCTTATTTTGTCAACTATATTGCTGGATTTTAGTAACACTGCATAGTTCCCTCATATAGAGTCTCATAGGATCATTTGGTCCCATATAGTCGTCGTAGAAAGTCCTTAGGTGGAGTTAGCAAGTTGTATGCCCACACGTACAGGTCATGGTTTTGGCTAGCACCTTACTCTAAACATGGAACAACTACTAGAGTCACTAAACAAGCTGTCCCAGCAGATCGAGTCTAGGGAAAAGCGCTTGGAACAAGACATATATCAACGCCTTGACCAAATAGAGGTCTCCCTCTTGACAAACCCCACCATTAGGGAAGATGGCTAATCTCAAGCAGGTGGCCAGGAGGATAGACCAATGAATGGAGGTGGCCAAAGAATCAGTCATGGGCGTGCACCCGTACCCCCACCCCATGAGGGACATCAAGACCATTATTTTGAGGGGTACAACATATGCGGCTCGTAGCTAGAGAAAGTGCACCAGAGGCTAGTGTAGAGTTACCTACTGAGGCCATTCCGGTAGTAGATGAGTTTCATAATGTCTTTCCTAATGATCTACCGAATGAGTCTCCCCCCTAGGAGGGATATAGAACACACTAGAACATGGGACACCGGAATACCTACAGCCGAGTTTGCGTTTAATAGTTCTGTCGATAGGTTCACAGGTCTCAGTCCTTATGAAGTTGTTACTGGTTATAAACTTGAGAAACCTATTGATCTTGTCCCTATGTCACTGTCCCATAGGCTGTCAGAGCCTACAGAGTCTTTTGTGCATCACATTCATTCATGGCATTAAGAAATCAGGTAGAAGATCACTATTAGTAATGAACATTACAAATTTTCTGCAGACTAACATAAATATTTCAAGGAATTTAATGTAAGGGACTCTGTGATGGTCTGCATCAGGCCCGAGCGGTATCCTCCGGGGGCCGTTCGTAAGTTACACGCAAGTAGCGCTGGACCAGTCAAAATTATAAAACGAAACGGTCTCAATGTGTATGTGGCAAATCTTCCACCCTCCATGGGAATTAGTTCCACATTCAATGTGGAGGATCTAGTTGCATTTCAAGAGGCCGTTGATGCATTGTCCAGCCTTTCGCTTAACCATCCTGATTCATTAGACCTTTCCCTTGATCCATGGTTCCTTCCCGACCCATTTTTCCAGCCTCTACCTCCCATACCTACCTGTCCTCACTCATTTTCCCAGCTACTACGTCTCATACCTACCCTTCCCAACCCATTTTTTCAACATCTACCTCACATACCTACCCTTCCCACACCTAGAAAAGAAATAGAGGATATCCTAGACTATGAGATAGTTTCCACATCAGATGGCGGGTTTCAGAAGTACCTAGTTAAATGGAAGTCACGCCCAGCTTCAGACAGCACGTGGCTCATTGAGGAGAAGCTTTAGAGACTTGATCCTGACATCCTGGAGCAGTTCAGGATTTTTATTTCGCCAGTAGCGAAATCTTCACAGCTGAGGACAGTTGATGAGGACATTCTGCGCACACCGGCTACACGTGCACGCACGCCACCCCCTACGCACATACGTACGTAGAAGGAGGGCCCCACCATGGATCTGATTTGATGACGACATCCAGGGAGGGCCTCCTACCTAGAAGGCGAAGTTTTGGTGTAAAAGGGTGGGCCCGATATTCAAGAAAAACTCATCATGGGACCTCATGATCGTGGCTCACTCGTCGGATTGATTTCATATTTTAGGTTTTGCTTATTATTATTATTAAGAACATCGTGAACGCTTTAGATTTCTTTGTTTGGTTTTTATTTTAGTTTACTTCATCGCCAAGTAATAGGCACATGGTGCAAGTTTTTGAATATAGGATTTTCCCTATAAATAGCCTCCCCTTGTAGTTCTTTTGATCCATTGAAAGCTTAATAAAAATTTCTGCTTTATTTTTCTGCTCTCTTAGTGAGTTGCGGAAGAATTCAAAAGTGGGTGCGAAGCCCGCCATTTTCGAATGGCTAACTACGTGGTGTGAAGCCGCATCTATCCCCATCTGTCCCTACCCTCTCCCATCCATATATCTCATCTTCTATCATCATTATTACTTTGAATTTTTCAGCTTTTGTAGCTATTCATTCCCCTACAGCCAGTTTCCAAAATCTGGACCTATATGAGGGCTGAAACTTTGGCGGAGCACTACGACTCGACCTTACGTCGAATCGTCGTCAAACTTGGAGGGATTGGAGGTCTCCCCTATCCGACCAAGGCTTAGGTGTCACTTTGGAGAGGCAGGCTTCCATCACACGTGCGTCAGCCCCGGGTCACCATCTGTGCGCGGGAGCTTTCTCCGGGTCAGATTTTCCTCTGGTTTTTCTTTTTTCATTACTATTTCTTAAACCCTAACCTTAGTTTGCATTAGCCCTAATTTATTTGCCCATTTTTTACCCTAGGGTTCCTTGAATTGAGATTGAGAAATCCCTTAGATTGGGGACTGTTTGCTATGCATAAGTGGTTGATTTCTATTTCCCTTTTGAGATCGTTTGGCTTATAATTTTTATTGGTCCAGTCCTAGCCTGTGTAGGCCTGGACCTGCATAGATTCCCCTTTAATTGAATGTTTGGATTTTCATGTGGGATGTGGAATTTGTGTAATTGTTTCTGAATTGGTATGATCTAAGCCTAAAATCTTGCATATCATATTTAAATCTCATGTCCTGCATCAGAGTTCCGCACTCCCACACCCAAAAGTTGATGCCGCTTTGTTTCACAGTCCCGCATCCACATTTTGACTTGTTTGGATCAAGGTATTTAATAACGGTAATGGTAGCCGTAACGGCCACTACCATTACCATTACAGTACGGGCCATAATGACCATTACGGTTTTTTTTTTTTCCCTAAAAAAAAAAAAAACTGAATTGGCCCCATAACGGCCATTACAGGCCATTTTTTTGTAATGGCTGTTATGGTAATGCGTAACGGTTCCCACCATCACTATTACGTAACCCTTTTTTAATACCTCGTCTAGATACTTTACATGGTTCATCACTACATACAGAAATGCCATGCAATGCTGCAAAATAACTACATTTGGGTGTGGAATGTTAAAATATGGTCAAGTGGGACATCGTATTTTCCATATTTATTACTTTGATAAAAGAAAGTATATAACAGTCCAAAGTGTTAGGCTCATGTAAAACCTGTGGATTTCAAACATGAGCTTATCACTTGGTACCTACATGCTCAGGGTTGATAATACCTTTAGAAAGAGATCAACCAGAACCTATGAACCGGTTCAGTATGAAAATGGCCATTCCTTGCCATATATTTTAAAATGAACAATTGATGGGTCCTCGTTTTAGCAAAAGCAACCTGTATTGTTCCATTATATATATATATATATATATAGGGAAAAGGTACTATGCGCTCGAGCTCACGATAAGCTCCATGAGGTCGAGCTGTGTGGGCCCCACCGTGATGCGTGTCGACCATCAACACCGTGCATTTGATGGGTCCCCTTTAAATTATGGGATATCCCAAAAATCAGCCGTATACGGAACTCAGGTGGGCCATACCATCTAAAATCATGTGAAGACGTGCCAAAAACATATAAAAGCACTTGGTGAGGCCCACTTGAAATTTGCATGCGTCTGAAACTTGGTCTGAACCCTCATCCAAGTGGGACACACATAATGGATGGGCTGGATTTGCAAACCACATCTCGGTGGGCCTAGAAAATGATTATGAATGTTTTAATGGTGCACGGCCCCTCTCAACTTTTGTATATGGTGTGGCCCACACAAGTAACGTAGACTTGATTTTTGAGACCTAGGCCCACGATGGAATGGTGCATCTGACTGATGGGTAGATGTTCGAAACGCATCACGGTGGGGCCCACACAGCTCGACCTCATGGGACGTTCCCATCAGCTTGAGCGCATGGTATATATATATATTTTATATATATATATATATATATATATATATATATATATATATATATGGATTGTATTGTTCCATTTAATGAGCACGAAGGTATGCAAAAACAGTTATGTAACGGCCGTTATAGCCGTTGTGTAACAGTAACAGTGGCCACCATTATGCATTACAGGGTCATAATAGCTGTAACAGCCATTACACAAAAGACGACTCATAACGGCCCCATAACAGGCCATTATGCACCCGTAATGACTGGATCGCAATGGCCGTAACGGTCCGTAATGGTCCATTACAAGGCAATACAGTTTTTTTTTTTTTTTTTTTTCAAAAAAGAAAATATAGAGACCATAACGACTATTATGGGGTCATTACAGCTCTTATCATAATGGTAATAGTAGGGGCCATTACAGCCACTATTACAGTTACGGAATACCTTGATGAGCATTGAACTACCCTTTACCTTTCCAACAATAAGATCCATAACATTGAACTCTCATTAATTTATTTACTTGTATGCCATAATCTATATATCTAAGAGTCTGTTTGGATAAGAGGAATCCATGGTGTGGACATGAATAACTGTACTGAATCTAGTTATTACATTTTCCAGCACTTTCATGGATGGATTCCCAAAAGGTTGATCTGTTTGGACAGCAAGTAGAAATCCCATTTCTCATTCATTTCTTCATAAACAAAGAAGGGCAAGAAAGAATGTAGATACCTGTTTCTGTAGGCTCGAAATTTCTGGACTTCCTGACAGTGACCAAATTTAGCACCTTAAAGAGTAATCAAAACTGGAATTCAGTCAGAACCTAAACCAATTCAAGAATCTATGGAAAACTAAAGCCATATTTCCATTATTCCATATATGTACTTCATGAAAAATCACCAATTGCCATACCAAAATAGATTTTGATCGGATGTTGAAATGACACATCACGGGCATGTCCAAATTGTTCATGCTCATACCATTTAGTGCACTGAAAATCTGAAAGATATAACAACATCATAATTAGTTAGATAAAAATACATGCATCATGACATTGTCACAGTATGCATAGTCATCACTGTAATCTTTATGATGGAATAGCAACTAAGTTTGAAGAGAAGGCTAGCTGATAAAGTAAGCTCTACCTTTGTCGCCGCTTTTTCTATGAAATGTTTCAACAAAGTCTACAGCGTCATCTGAGAAAAAGAGGCTGAAGAACTCCTCTGTCCGGATCTATGCACCAATGATAAGTAAAATTAAATCAAAATCAAAATCAAAATCAAATCTGTAAGATGTGAAACTTAAAAAAGTACTAGTGCAGAAACCAAGTACACATAATATACTCAGTGGTTGAGAATGCCATGTTACCTGGAACTTTGATTCAGCAACCATTGTGTAGTGTGCATGGACTGTGCAGAAAAAGACAGATAATCATCAAATGAGGAAATGAACTTGAGAGAACTCTAAACTAAAATTTCCGAATTAGGAAGAAGAATCTGAAGAGAAAACATCAATCAAATTCCAAAGGGAAAAGAAAAGGGTGGGGGGGCTTCTATCAAAGTGCAACAAGGAATCTAATGAGGTGAAGGCTGTGTAGTTATTCAGAGCTCAAACATATGGCAGGATATGAGAATCAAGGTTGAAGAATAAAAATAAGTGAGTTAACTAACTCTTAGGGGCATCAACATCCTCCAGCTTCCAAATCGCAGGCTCTGGACAAGATGAACACTCAGTGTGCTTTTCTTCTCCATTCTCCAATACTTCCAAACGCTTTAAGGACACATCAGCATCTTCTTCATTGTTGGATAGAAGCTTAGATTCCTCTGAAATCAAAGCATCCTTATTCCTGATTCATAAACAACTAAATTAGTTTCTGAGATAAGTCCATTAGACTTTTAGAAGATGACAGTGGAATTTATAGCGTACCTGCCCACAGATTCCAGGTCATTAGTTGTCCATTTCGAGCTTTGAAAATTTACATTATCTTGGCCATTTGTATCAGATTTTGACTCCTGAAGTAGAACAACTAATTAAAAACTGAATAATAAAGTGAGTTTTAAACCTCCAGGCCAAAGTTTATTGAAACTAATAAGCAACACAAACCACACCTGACGATCACTAGCACTATGTTGTGACCACCCATCAATGATGAGCCGATAAGCTTCATCACGGGACAAAAATGATGCAAAAAAGTGCTGCAGGAATAAAAAAAATGGAATAAGATTTTGCAGCCAAGTCTCGCAAGTCAAAACCAGATCATCAATAAATTATAATTAACTAACAATCATGCAACTTCATGGAAACCTGAAGTTATGAAGCAAAAGGACTATTTCCTTCTGTTTTGCTAGGTAATTCTAAAATCAAATCAGCAACTACAAGCCCAAATTACCTTTTTCTCCCCAGTCAAAATTTCTATGGCATTAGGAAAGATTCCTGCTGTTTTTGCTCTCCGTACGCATGTGACTTCACGAAAAGAGATTGTTTTCTGCGACATGAACTCATGTTAAAATATTGCCTTCTGTATAATTAAGACAAAATTGTCCAACCAGTTCAAACAATCAGTATAGGACTGAGACTGGAGTGTAAAGGTTGAAAAGCCAACAGATAAATCAACAAAGAAGATAAAAGATAATTTCAGGAATATTAGAAAGTAAAGATACTCCCTTATTGCATCGCATCATGAGAGATTTGGTTGATATTGAGTTCAGTTCATAGTAAAAATGCTATTACATCAGCTATTCACTCCTCATTACATAAATTTCAGACATTAATTAAATTACCATACAAATCTTTGGATATTACATTCATTTACAGTGGAATCACAATGATTGTCAATGTTAATTGGTTTAGGATAAAAACATAAAGCATCCCTGTTGAAACATTACTTGGGAAAAAACACTGATGAAAATCAGGCGGGTATACGATTTACTCCAATATGGGAAAATATTATCACGTTTTTAGTTGTTGCGTCAAATGTAACAGTGACATGCTACATAATTCACTTTCAACTTTCAAGCATGAATTTCCAGGCAAAATAAACTCCGATAAACATCTCAAGTTTTCTAATTTTTTATTTAAACATCAAGCACTGCAAGATATTAGAATCAAGAAAGATAAAACTCATAAAAAAATACAATAAAGATATTCAATAGGCGTGCATTTGCTGATCATAAATAGATTGGACAAGGCTATGTTGATGATAAAGATGCTCAAATAGCCATGCATGTATACAAGTATTTTCTGAAATATAATTCAGGGTCCAAAAAGAAAAAAATTTGTGATGACTCCACCCATATACCTTTGTCTCGAAACCAAAGATGTTGGAGTAGAAGCAGATGTGATGAATAAACAAGTACATATGACCCTGCAAACTAACAGGCAAATTAGGAACCAAAAAACAAAAAAGAAAAGAAAAGAAAAAGGGTAGAACTTGTCATGACTATGCCACCATTGATCAAGGCGAAAGCTTTAAAATCAAGGTTTCATAAGTGTACTCAGTGGACTCAGTATAGAAGCACATACCAGCCAACACCAAAACCTATTTGTATCACTGAATACACACTACAATGCCAGAGTAAAATCTGACCAATTTTAGTGTAGTACCAGTGATACATGCAAAAGATGTATTATATTACTATGTCAAAAAACCAAAATGATCATGATAAGAATGTAAACCTGACCAATTTTAGCGTTGTACTGGGGATGCATCCAAAACACATCTTATTACTAGGTTAAAAAAACTGAAACTATCATGCCAAAGATGTAAAACTTGACTAATTTTAGTGTTGTACTGGCGATACATGCAAAAGATGTATCTTATTACTAGGCCAAAAAACCAAAACAACCACTCTATATGACCAGTATGGAATGATCTTTTAAACCATGATTAGATATGAGGTTTGTTCTTCAAGTTAAAAGCAGAAATTGGGTCAATGAAACTGGGTAGATGGGAAACACTATAAATGACTGCACTATTTACACTGAAAAGGGCAAAAATGGAAAACAGAGGAAAGGGGAAAAGGAAGACAGAACCATATCTTAAGTAAACAAGTTCAAAGTTCAAACAAACAATCAAAACAGATTTACCAAAGATAATTCACCTGAAGAAGGATATTCTCCTGGAGGGCACAATTGAAATCTTTAACAAGTACCTGCGTAAGATAAATCAATAATAAAAAAAAAGGGTGGATTCTTCAATGTTAAGAAACCATCAAGAACAAAACTTGTGTTTTGATTACAGTCCATATCAAGTCCCGTTTAGAACAAAGGATAATCCCAACCTTTACAGATTTCCATCCGAAAGGATTTGAATCTGAAAAGGTCAGACATTAGGTTTCTCAAAAGCATCCAGATCCAGAGCAGAAAGACATTAGAAAGGTTGTGTTTTTGCCATTGGTCATCTCGCACTCAAAACAGAAAGGATGGGGCAAGCCAATCCAATTCAATCTGCACGGTCCACGTCCTTAGGTTGTGATTGGATGCACCATCGAATTGAATTGCAATTATTTGTAATCAAATTATCATGTCTCCTTAAAATCCATATTGCCAGTCTGGGCTCCAATTCACAATTTCCTTTCAACTTGGACTTGAAAAGCATAATTGCATTTTGAGGACGACTTCGTCAATATGAATACCACGGAAACACTATTACTTTTCGTCATCTTTTCTTGATTAAACTGAATGTTTGCAATTCAATCCATTTGAGCATCCAAACGCATTCTTAAACTGCAGTATACCCATTTTAGAGATCCTTTTTTTTTTTGGAGGGTAACCCTTTATAGGCTTTTCATCTCGAATTGCATAAAAACTCAAAAATTCTAATTGACAAATCAAAACAAATGCATTTTTATGCTTTTATGATAGAATTTAAAATTAGGACTAGTCTTAAAAAATAAAATTAGGACTATATATATATATATATATATATATATATATATATATATATATATATATGATGGATGCCTCAAGACAACAATATTAAGAAAATAAATAAATGAATGAAAAAAATGAAAGAATTGAAGAAATGATTGCATAATAGAAAGTCACATACTTCCTCGGGCGGAAGATGAAACAAGTGCCGATACTCTTCACTCCTCAACGATGCCGGCGACTGAAATGCAAAAGCAACTGACAGGAATTACATTCGATTCACTCGAAAACTACCATAACTCAAAGGAAAGTGTCATCGTCGATGACTATGGAGAGAAATTCAGGAATTGTGGAAACTCGACGGCCGGGATGCTTGGAAAAAGGAGAGAGATCGTACATGGACATCAACGTCTCTGCGGGAGTGAATAGACAGATCGGATTGCTCGGAGGGGTTGCCGACGGAGGAGGTATCGGAAGCGGCGTCGGCCGGGTCGGTTTTCGCTGCGGAAGAGGGAGAGGGCTCCATGGACTCTGAGAGAGAGAGAGAGAGAGAGAGAGAGAGAGAGTAGTTGTTTGACTTTCGGAGTCGAGATCGAGATCGGAGAGAGAGGGTTTTATTGCGGTTGTTCGAACGCGAAAACAAACAAGAAAGGTGTCGGTTTTGAAACTTTGAAGACCGGAGCATTTCTACTTCCACGCCAGAACTCCAGTCCTAGTGTCGGACCCGAATCCGAAAGTTGAAAAAGGACCCGATTTCTCTACAACAACCATACTTCGTGGAACGTACCATGTTGTACGCATGAATCCACTCCGTTCATCAGGTGAGAAAATTTATTTGAACAGTATGTAAAAATACTATCCTGATAAAACTCTCTTATGGGCCACACATGGGAACAACGTAAAATTTCTCCTAGAATTAATTTCAGTTGGTGTGGCCTGCCTGAGTGTTGGATCAACAGATTTTCTACCTTACAAATAAATAAGTCAAAAACCTGATGATAGACGGACTCGATTTTACATATATAGGATGGTGGGCCCTACGTAGCTGCGTAAAACAGTGGTAGTGGTTTCGGGTCCGTTAAACTCGGTTACGTGGCGTGAATGCGATACGCTCCCGGACCCAAGCCAGAACCGCGTCCGCAGTCCAGTGTCGGGTGGACAAAAATCCACTACAATACGTATTTTACGCACCGCATACAGCACCCAATCACTGTGGATCTCACAGTGTTTCATATGTAAATCTGCTCCGTCCATCATGTTCTATCCTCGATTATCAACTGTAGAGGAAGGAAGATCAGCCAGATATACATACCAGGTGGGCCACGCCAAAAGAAACGATCGAGATGGGGTGTGAACCATAGGTTTGTGTGGGTACAACCGTGATGTGTATCTTTCATCAAACAGGTTATCAGGTGTAACTTAACAAGATTAATTGAAGGTAAAATGATCAGCCTAATCCAAAACTCGGGTGGGCCACGGTAGAAGAAATTAGAGGTGTTAGGATCAATTTTACATCGTCCCAACGGAATTCTCCATTGGACTGACCTTTTATAAGTACGGTTCAAATGGAGTGGGCCATCCGAGTTCTCTATTGGTCTTATATTCTTGGCAAATTTTCATGGTGGACGGATAGGATGTTGTACACGTGGCATATTTTGGTCCCATAAGGAAGGGTGGTTGCACCTTTACTGTACATTCGCCGCATTTTAGCGCAAGAAAAGTCTGTCGTATGCGTGCAGCACCCATCCTGTATTGGCCCACCACGAGGATCGCCTTAATCAAAATTCAGAACTATCCACTCATCAGGTGGGCTGTACCATAGAAAATAATACACGGAGGCTTGTAAATAATGAAATATGTGTGGTCCACTTGATGAGTAAATGTGTTTGATTTTTACACAATGTGATATGTATGATGGGGCCCACTTTTTTTAAGGGCCTGTTGGATAGGAGCCGATTAGGTGAGACCCAGATCCACCGAGGTGGGTGGGACCCTGACTGGGGGGGTCATTGTGATGTACGTGAGTACATCGCTTGGCAGGATCCAAGAAATGAACCAGTTCGGTAAATGACCATGAAAATTGAAAAACTTCTCGTGGGCTAAAAAAAGCTTTGGTTATGTGGTCTTTTCATTTAAGTGTTTGTGAACTTATCAATAGGTTGGATGGCAAAAAAGCATTGCGGTTGAATTCATGAAGTTTTTAATGGTGGAGATTCAATCATGACTGTTTCTTTTGGTGTGGTCCAATTAAGATTTGAGTCAGCTTCATTTTTGGGAATATGCCCTAAAAATAAGCTTTGAAAATGGTTGGATGGTGTGGATTTAAGGCACATACATCACTGTGAGCCCCACAGTCAGGGTTCCACCCGCCTAGATAGATCCGGGTCTCACCTAATCCGCTCCCCTGTTTGGATGAGTTGAATGTCCCATAAGCATGGGGCGGACGGAAATTTACTCGTCCAACCAGAAGGACGTCAGCATCTCTTTTTCAGCAATGACTGCGCTGGGCCCACTTACGTGGCAGCCGATTTGGTGCGGTCCCCCTCACCCAAGATAGTTTGGCCCTTACTGTGGGGCCACTTTGATATATTTATTCTATATCCACACCGTCCATCCGTTTTGCCATATCATTTTAGGGTGGAGATTGACCATCCGAGATTGTGGGCACGACAGTAAGGGCCGCACCGTCTTAGGTGAGGCCAGGCCCGCACCTGTGCTGGCCAGCAGAAAGCCTTAGTGCTGCAATGGGACAAAAAATACATCAGATGCACCCAGTCCATCAGGTGCACCGTCATACTTAGATCCTGAAAATATCAGTGACATTCAGGACTTAGATGGCCCCATCGTAGGAAAACGGTCATTCCTAAAACCTCTAAATTCACCTGGTGTGACCCACATGAGTGTGGGAATGTCCGGGAAATCCTTTTATCCCGGTGTCTTACGTAAGATGAGCCGATTGGATTGCATATAGATACCGCGATGGATCCTACACAATATTTGGACGATTATACTGGTGCATTCTCATCTCAACCGTTTTCCATGGTGTTGGCCCACCTGAGGGTTGAATGGGCCTGATTCTTTTAGCCTTCGTGCAAGCACATGGCGGCGCACCTGATGGACATGGTGCATCTCATGGACATAAAGTACATTTCATATAATAATAAAAGTAATGCTCCAGGGAAAAGCCAGGCAAGAGTTCGACTTAATTTCAGGGCTGGCAACGTAGGGTTAATCCCATGTGTGAAATTTAATTTGTCTGTCTTCACAAAAATAATAATTTTCAAGATTTAAGTGGACCACACGACAAGATTTCAACGATGGGCATTTCCATCCCTAGCCCCTGCTAAAACAAACTTGGTCCTGGCATGGGCTTTGTGTGGCCCACTGTCATGTATGTGTTTTATTCTGTCCATCCATATTAACGGATCTTTTTAAGATATGAGTCGTCAGGAAATAGCGAGGATTAAACGCCTAGCATTAAAAACTTCCCAAAGGCCACGAAAGTCTCTTTTATCAAGCTGATATTTATGTTTTCCATTCATCTTGGCGTATGTGACATTATTAACAGGTTGGATGAAAAATAAACATCAAGTGGGCCTAGGAAGATTTCAACGGTGGTATCATTATCGTGACTGGTTCCTGTGTTGTGGCTTAATTGAGCCTTGGATCTGCCTCTATTCTTTGTACATCCCTTAAAATCATTTGTTAAAACCGATGGACGGCGTGGATAAAACACATATATCACGGTGGGTCCCACGGAGCCCCTGTAAGGATCGCAGGGTAGTAGGCAATCCGCGTCCAGCGGGGCGAACTTTCTTTCTTATCCTTCGTTACCTTGGGACTTTTATGTCGGCGAAACTCATATACTGTGTGATTTTAAATGCACATGATGTGGGGTCCACAAAACTCGTGTTGCACCAACTCCCTCTGCCACCTGCTGCAGTGAACTCGCGTGTATGGAAAAGTGAATCGCAGCACACGTTCTAACAGAGACCACGTTGCGAGATTCGGGCAACGTGACACCGAAATTCTCTTTCGAAGAGATTTTTATGGCCCAATCATCATATGGATTTAGTGATTTTATTGCTAACCGTCCATCTTCCTCATACTATAATTGCATATTTCATGAGTTGATTGGCCTGATTTATTGTACAGGGAATTATCACAGTTCATCCTATCTATAATGAGACTCGACATTTTTTCTTGTATTTTATGTTGCCACGTGTGCTGCAATTCTCTGTTTTTTTTTTTAATCTACCCGCGAATCGCCGAATCATTCCTTTATTAAATATTTGGAGCGTGACTTTTCATGTACGGCGATTCCGCTGCTGGAAGGCAATTCACCGACCGATCGATTCCGCTGCTGGAAGGCAATTCACCGAACGCTGCTCCGGAAACGGATTGGCTACTCCCCTGACAACAGCCAATGGCTGGTGGTCGGTGCTCTGTGGGTCCCACCATGATGTATATGTTTCATCCATGCCGTCCATCTATTTTTACAAATCATTTTAAGTTATGAGAAAAAAGAAACAAGATATATCCCAATCTCAATTGTACCACATTACAGGAAACAGTGTTTAACGAGCGTCGACCATTAAAAACATTTTGGAGGCAATAAAAGTTTTGGATAAAGCAGATTTTTGTTTTTTCCTTCATCTGGGCCTGTATGACCTAATCAACAGATTGGATGTCAAATAAACAGCACAGTGGGCCTTAGGAGGATATTAACTGTGGATATCCAATCACTATTGTTTTCATGTGGTGTGGTCCACCTGAGGTTTATATATATCTCATTTTTGGGATCAAGCCTTAAAATTATCTTTAAAAATGGATGAACAAAATGGATGAAACACATACATCATGGTGGGGCCCACAGAGCACTGACCACCAGCCTCGAGGCTGGTGTCAGGGGGAGTAGCCAATCCGTTTCCGGCGCAGATTAGCTACTGACAAGTTGAGTAGCGAAACAAGCTATTGAAGTGACGTCAGCAAGTTCTGTGGGCCCCACCATGATGTATGTTTTGTATCCACACATTCCATCCATTTGGAGAGATCATTTTAGGGCAATATACAAAGAACGAGTTAAATCAAAATCTTCGGTGGACCCCAGCACAGAAAACAGTGGGACAATGATGCCCACCATTAAAAACTTCTAAAAGCCACAAAAGTTTTAGATCAAGCTGATATTTGTGTATTCCCTTATTTCATGTCTTTTTAAACTTTTGAACAGGCTGGATTTCAAATAAACATTATGATGGGCCTTAGGATAGTTTCAACGGTGGGAATCACTCTCCCCACTGTTTTCTTTAGTGGGGTTCACTACATATTTTTATTTGCCTCATTCTTTGGATAATTGCCTAAAATGATATCTAAAAATGGATGGACGGTGTGGATATAACACATACATCATAGTGGGCTCACAGAACTTGGTGACGTCACTTTAATAGCCGACTCGCTACTCAACCTGTCAATGTCTAATCCGCGTCCTTTGCCAAGTACACGCATGCGTCGGCACTAGGGGTGTACACAAACCGAGCTAGCCCGGTTAGCTCGCTCGATCTGGCCCAAAAAAGCCCGATTCGGCCTTACCCAAAACTGAGTTCGGCTCAGGATGGGCCAATTTTCTAGGCTCGAAAGTGAGTTAAGGCCAAGTTCGGATACGTCCCAATTCGGCCCGACTCAGTCCGAAATCCGACTCGCCCCGGCCCGACCCGACCCGACCCAGCCCTGCTCGACTCGTGTATGACTGTATTTAATTTGTATAAAATGTTTTATTTTATGCTTTGTCAAATGTATGTAAATGTATGTAAATGTCCTGACTAGTTAGATTTTTTGTGCAGTTTATAGTTCAACTATCTAAACAGTTGATCGAGGGCCTTGTAATGGGACGCGGATTACCTGCCAAAGCCCTTCCCATGAACTTGCTGTAAGGTTCGAAACTGGCCCGAACTCAGGTTCGAAACTAGCCCGAACTCGAAGGTTCGAAATTGGCCCGAACTCAGCCCGACCTTGTGCCGGGCCCGGTTCGGGCTGGAGATGTTGGCCCGGTGACCAGGCCCGGTCGGGTTCGGGCTTTGTGTGACTGTTGAACGAGCCTGGACGGGCCGAAGCCAGTTCGACTTGGCCCGACCCTTGTACACCCCTAGTCGGCACTCTTCCAAGGGGAGTTATTTGATACTCCAGCTGCCTGTGATACTTGATACGCAGGAATTGTACACGAGGCATGCAATAACTCAAACTAAACCGACTTTTTTGTGAAATTCGTTGTCTCTAAGTCATGGTTCCAGAATCGGACTGGTTAAACGATCCTGAACTCTGATTCTTGGACACTTGTTCGTTGAAATAGGATTTTAGGATATTTTCATTCTTAACCGTCCAATAAATCCCCCATCGTTCTCATAGTAAAGTTACCAAAATAAAAGTGATTTTTAACTCATGATGCATATAAAACTCAGAGCTCATACTTATGTTCTAGTTATGTAATTTTTAAAGTAATTTATAAACGTATGCGTATCATCCATCACACTCTCCCAGAGTATCAAAGGTATCTTCTCTTCTAATGTTTGCCGAATAAGCCAAGGGCATGTTTGGCCGGGCGCTGGATATGGGATATCCGTTGATTTTCTGCGGTTATCCAGACTCGTCCATCCCACCAGCTGTTTGGCCAGTATTTGTACGAGCGATGGCGCCGCCCTCGTAAACGCTGCGTGAGATTTTGATCGGATTCGATGAATCCATCCCACCGTTTTCTCCATTCCATGGGTTTAGACGACACCCTCATCTGAGTTCCTGTGACCGTTCACCACCATTAAAAAAATGGCAATGCTGACATCCACCATACACTATCATAGTTGTACACTCCATCAACAATGTGCCCCACAACCTTGACGGTCTGGATGTCCATACAAGAATTAACTTGGACAAGTCAGTGTCACTCTTAGACGGTGATAAACTATCATGGGAGTCTAACCAGATTCAAATATGGTAAAAATCTACAACAACCAGACACCCCAAAAATAAAGGAAGATCACAGCGGCTCATCCAGCAAATAGATGGACGGCATGGATGAGACACAAACATCATGGTGGGGCCCACATAGCAGATGAAATGCACGAGCGTTGGATACAGCAAAGGTCTACTCCAAACACGCCCGGCTGCAAATCCACGGTCTACACCGACAACGACCGCCATCCCAAACACGCACTCTGTCATCCTGGAATTCGTTCCATCCCATGGGTTTAGACAACAACCATTTACACCACCATCATTACCTTAAATTTTATTCCATCCCTCCAAATCCCATGGGATCAGTCTGGCCAAACACGCCCCAATGAGGATCTGCTCATCTGGTGGGCCACATTTGTACAACCGAAATGGATTCTACTCCACTGGATGAGAGAAGTGATCTTATCTTGACCTTTGGGGAATTATAACCATTAAAACAGATGTCTTAAATCTATCTGGACCACGTTGCTCGACCAGTCAAGAGACTGGCTCGACTAGTCGAAGGTTACTTCGACTGGTTGAAGCCCACTCGACTCGAAGTCCAGTGACTGTATATTTTGGATGTCCGGGACTCTTGACCAGTTGAAGCCCTGGCTTAACTAGTCGAGGTTATGCGGACTGCGTAAATTTGCAGCGGTTGTCAGACTTTTCCAAAGTCAGTACATAAGTGGAGTTTCCTAAACTATAAATAGGGGTTACTAAGGCCATTCTAAAGAATTTTAAGGCTTTCTAAAGATTTTCTTAAGGGTTTCTAAAAGTATTCTAGGGTTATCAAAGGGTATAGCAAGGGTGAGATTCGAGGTTATTCGAATCGAGTAAGTCCACTCTCTTTTTAATTTATATTTTTATAGTGGATTTCTGTCGCTTTGTGTCATGGTTTTTTTCCCGAAAGGGTTTTCCATGTTAAATTTTTATGTTCTCTTGTGATTGTTTGGTACTCTTGAATTGTTATCCTAGATCTATATCTGTGTGATTCTGCAACACAAATCCCTAACAAGTAGTATAGAGCAATCATTATGGCACAGATTTGAATTCGAGGGATTAGCAATAACGGGAAGCACTAGGAATGATATTAAGAAGTACTCAGGGAAAAATAATTTTGAGTTATGGAAGATCAAGATGATTAGTTTTTTAATCAAGCAAGGCGAAGATGATGCTCTTGAGGAGCGAAAGTCCACTATGATGATGATGAGTGAAATACTCTTGATAAGAAGGCCTTATCTTCGATCCGTTTATGTCTCACGGATGAGGTTCTCTACAATGTCATGAGGGAGAAAACTGCGGCTAAATTATGAGCGAAGTTAGAGGAAGTCTATGTGGAAAAATTCTCTGAAAATCACCTACACTTAAAGCGGTAGCAGTATAACCTTAAGATGGCAGAGGGTGGAGATCTGAAGGCTCACACTAGCAACTTTAATAAATTGGTTTGCGAATCGCTGGATATAGAGCAAGTGATGAAAGATGAGAAACAAACATATATGTTGCTAAATTCTCTTCCGGCATCGTATGATTTATTCAAGGACACAATGTGCACCATGAATAAAACCCTGAGTGTCAACATCGTTATCTCAGCCCTTTAAGGAAAGACTATGAGAAAGCTTAACGACGACATGGGGATATCTTCTGATGCACTGTTTACAAGGGGTAAGAATTCTGAACAAGGTACAGGTTCTAGATCTAAATCCAAGAATAAGGGTAAAGGAAAGGTAAAGTGTTAGAACCGTGGGATAGAAGGACATGTAAAGAAGATTGTACAAATCCTAAATCTAAGAGAGAAGAATTTGAGGCTTCGTACAGGGAGGTCAATGCTGCCACGTCAGATGGATCGAGTGAATGTGATGGTGATGTTTTGTCTGTGTCCACGATCAGACAGTTATACGATGATCGTAAGGACGAGTGGATGCTAGACACAGTGGCATCTTGTCACATGACTCATCATCGGAGTTGGTTCGCCAGTTACAGGGAGTGCGATGGTGAACAAGTATTTGTGGGCAATGACATTACCTATAATGTTGTGATTGTTGGTACGTTGCACATCAAGATGTTTGATAGGACAGAGCGTACCCTAACTGATGTGAGGCACGTTCTTGACATGAAGAAGAATATGATTTCTCTTGGTGTACTTATGGCAATGGGTTGCAAGTTCACAGGTATTGATGGTGCTTTTAAGGTATCTAAGGGGGCACGTGTAATCATGAAAGCACAACGACTCGGTAACATATACAAGTTGATCAGGAGCAGTTTAAAAGGTGGAGATGCAATAGCTGTAGTGGATTCTACCTCTACACATGTGTGGCATGTTGGGCATGGCCACATGAGCGGACAGGGCATGAAGGCTGATACGTACGAACAGAGATACAGAGCAGGTGGAGCAGCCACCTGTGAGAAGAATCACACAACATAATCACAGGATATCGGCGAGGTACATGGACGACTCCAATATCGCAGGGGATTCGTCTTCTATTCAGATGGCTCTAGGTGAGCCTGGTGCTGAGAAGTGGAAAGTAACTATGGGCGATGTGATGGACTCGCTGTACCAGATCGATACTTTAGAGCTGGTGGAGCTTCCAGTGAGCTGGAAAGCGGTTGGATGCATGTGGATCTTCAGGATGATACATCATAAATACAGAGCGAGATTAGTAGTGAAGGGTTATGCTCAGAGAGAATGGATCGGCTTTTCAGAGATGCTCGCGATAACGGTATAACATGTGTCTATAAAATTCGTATTAGCACTGGTTAGCTAATGCGATCTTGAGCTGGAAAGGATGGATGTGGAGTCTGCACTTCTGTACAGGAAATTGGAATAACATATTTACATGAAGCAACCAGAGTGGTTTGAAGTTAAAGGGGCTGAGAAAAAAAGTTTTCAGGAGGTTGTGGTATGACCTGTCGCCTAGGCAATGATATAAAGTTTGATTCCTTCATAATGGGTCAGGTATTGTATGTTGATGACATGTAGGTATTATATGTTGATGACATGTAGATCGCCAATCATGTCATGTCTGGAATTAACGTACTATAGACTCGGTTAAGTGGGACATTCGAGATGAAGGATCAGGGGGCTGCAAAGATGGTTCTCGGCATTGAGACTGAAAGAGGAATAGACTTTGGTTATCTCAGGCAGAATACCTTGGGTAGGTATTAATCAAGTATGTGATGGACCAAACAAAGTCAGAGAACGTTCCTTACGCGTCTCTCCTTAAGTTTTCCTCAGGACATGTCCCAAAATAGATGAGGAAAAGCAGAATATATCTCATGAGCCTTATTCAAATGCAGTTGGTAGTACATGTCATGGTATGTATTAGACCAGTTATTTCACAGGCTATCGGTGTTGTGAGTAAATACCCTGGCAAGTAATATTAGGTAGCGGTGAGATGGTACAGAAGACTATGTCTTACTTTTTAAGAAACAAGAGCAAAGGTGGTTGGGCATGTAAATTCTGATCTGGCAGACATGCTCACCTAGATCGTTCTTGTAGAGAAATTCAAGTTCTGTGCAACTTCTTTGGGTTTGGCGATGGCGTAAAAGGAAGACGGAGTGTGCACGAGAAGCAATAATGGAGCTATGATGCAAGGCAGAAATAAGATAAGAGGTCAAGAAGCTACACGATTAAAAATTGAAGACATTGTGAAGATTGTTAAAACATATGTCTTAAACTTGTCTGGACTGCGCAACTCGACTAGTCGAGGGACTGGCTAGACTAGTCAAAGGTCACTTCGACTGGTCGAAGCCCGCTTGACTCGAAGTCCAGCGACTGTATATTTTGGATGTCTGAGACGCTCGACCATTCGAAGGTCAAACTCGACTAGTCGAAGGGGTCCTTCGACCAGTCGAAGCCCTAGCTCGACTAGTCGAGGTTACGCAGACTGTAACCCCCTGAAAATCGGAAGTCGAGTAGCAACTCAACTCCCGAGTTCCAAAATATCACTATGCAACATATATGCTTATGATTCAATGTTGTCTGTGTTAGTGCATTAATCATGAGTGGGATTATACCAAAACAGTAATTCATACTCCAGATTAAGTTGTAAAACGCAAGCGGAAGACTGAAAGACATAAATACACGTATATAAGTCAAAGATCACGATCGGTCTCCAGAGTATGAATACATCACTGAGTCACCATATACATGTAATAGTCTCAAAAATCAAAATGTCAAAATAGTACAACTACAATGATAATCCCTGTAGCCCCGTCAATCCGGATAGCCTAAGCGAAGCCACCGGAGAACTGCATATAAGAGAACTCGTCCTGATCATCGTAGTAGTCAGGCTCCGCCTCAGGGGTCACGCCGTCATCTGAAATCAAGACAGAGTCTGGTTGGTGTTTAAAACACCATCCCGTAATGTGGGAGTGAGTGATCAACTCAGTGGAACAATAAAGCAAAGGTTAGCATGTTATCAATTCAATCAAGCAGTAATGATAAAGTAGTAAATCACACATCCCTAAGTACTCTTGTTAATGCAAGAATGGTATGAATGTATGATGCATGCCCTCGCCTACGCTCCCTCAGCAACTTCATCTCACGTTCGCGCATGAACAACTACGCCTGAATGCACACGCAATGCAGTGCATGCATATGATTACCAAGTTCTTATTAGTCCTTTTCATACAGCAGGGTTGGAAAACTAAGGTACCTCCCTTATATCATTTCTCAACTGATGATCCATTTTAAGGTCGTTAGTCCTAGCAATATCATACGATGTTGTGGTTCTAGGTCACTACAAAGGGCTCATCGCCACGATGCAGTGTAGACCTAGTTTATACTCTAGTTGCTACATAAGGCTCGTCGCCTCAGTGTAAGCTCAGAGTATGCTCGTGGTCACTACAAAGGGCTCGTCACCAAATCAGTGTAGGCCGACAGCTCGAATACAGTGTCCCATACCACCGTATTCGGCTCACGAGCTCTAGTTGCTCACTGGTCACTACGGGTGGACTCGTCGCCCCGACGTAGGCCGACAGCTCGACCACAGTGTCTCATACCACCATTGTCCGGCTCATGAGTCTTAGCAGATCAAGGTACCAAGGTTAACGGGGTTTCACTGGTGAGTTCGGTACCTTAGGTTCAAACAATAACGTCCATACATGGTGAATATACAATAGGCCAATCGGGTTACTTGGCGAGCTCGACTAATACGAGCGCACATTATATCGATAGACATGAAGTGCATAAGCACTTCGTGTGGCCTAACCACTGCCGACGACCAACACACGACTCGAGTTTATCAAACACGTCCTACGTGGCGAATGAATCTCAGCCACCAGCTCAAAGCCTGTTACCGATTGCCTGGATTATACCGTAGTCCCACACACATTCAATGTTAACAACTAAGCATGTGAAGAGGTCGGAACAGGAATAACCAAGTAGTTCGAGCATGTTATCAAGCATGGTATAAGATGTAACATGAACAAGAATCCATACACATGCATTTTGGTAATAAAACGATTAAACTAATCAACTTACATGGAGAAAATTATACACATCACTAAGGTAGTTGAGAATCCTATCTCAACACCTACTCAAGGCACTACTATACTAAATACATACTTATACAAGCATTTTCACAAACACTTAGACTACACTCAATAGCCTACATAACATATATTGGCCCAAACACGTATTAGAACGAATCCTTTCGTCAAAGAGTCGTCACATGCATAACTAGTATATATATAGGGCAGTAAATCATGGCAAACACATTTTTAGATTTTATATGTATACAGTATTTTATACACATACAAGGAATACGCTGAATTCTACATAATACGTACATAACTAAAACACAAAATAGACGTCGCATTATACATGTGAAATAACACCCAGATCATCAATCTATCATTATCCAACATTGAAAGAGTTGAAAACCATAACCTAAGCGTCTATAGTCCGCACCTTATACCGTAGAACCGTAATGAACTCGACAGAGACTCTAAGTCTTTGTCAACGATGAAATGACAACCTATATCACGAGTTAAGTCAGCTATCTCGCCACTTGCAACAATTGAAACCCTAGAACAGATTAGGGTTAGGTTTTCTTACCTAAGAACGAAGTCAGAATCGCCGGAATAGCGATGTGGTAGTGACGGTCAGGCACGTAGAATGGCAGGATAGAGCAATAGGAATCTCCTCCCACTTCTTTCATACTCTCTCTCTTTACTCTCTTCTCTTTCCTAGGGTTTTCTCAAATTCGTATGGAGTGAATGAGAGAAGGTTTAAGGTCCTTATATAGGCCTAAAACTGATGGAAATGGCCTTAAGGCCAAGATATACTTAGGTTATAGCCAAAGTGCGACTGTTTCAGCTCAACGGAGCACTTTCGGAGCCCCCCCTTGAGCCTAAGGTCAGACTTAAGTTCCCTGACCATGGATCTAGGTCAAGTTAAGGTTTCAATCCAATCGGATCTACAGATCGCTCGTGGTGGACTAGTTTCAGTTTAACGGTCCACGATCACCATCAGGGCCACAAGTACACTGGCCTGTGTAGGAAATTTCTCCTGATCCGAGGGTGTATTTGCGTCAGATTCTGATGGTCTGAATCTTTATATTTGGCCCGCAAGTGACAAGTCTCAGATTACTTGAATTTAGATATTTATTCCTAACATATCCACGTTTCTCACACACTTCACTTTGGGCTCAAGCGAATAGCTTCGGGACACTATCTGGACTTGATTTTCGAGGTGGTTGTCAAGCCCAGTAAGGCGGTCCTAATTGTATAATTTCGTAGTAATCGGACTTTTGACGTGCGGTCCAGATCCGATACGGAGTTTCAATGTGCTCCTGAGAGCAGTTGGGTAATGAGATTGATCCTCGATTTTAGGGTAACCTAGCATCCATGATTCTATAAGTTTTGGGTCTTGTAGATCATATTTAAAGTGATTCAAGCGAATTTCACAGCTAATCTGGTTTAAGACTTAGTTAAACTCGTCTAATTTCTAAAGGATTTGGTCCTGAGTGATTTCTGCCTAAGGTGGTACTCGGGTCTTTGTACGAAATTTTTCGAGACGTTACACAGACTGTGGGCGAACTACGTAAATTTGAGGCGATTTTCGGACTTTTCTAAAGTCGGTGCATAAGTAGAGTTTCCTAAATTATAAATAGGGATTCCTAAGGCCATCGTAACGAATTCTAAGGGTTTCTAAAGGTTTTCTAAGGGTTTCTAAAAGGGTTTTAGGGTTATCAAAGGGTGTAGTCGTAACACTCCGAACATTTCAGTACCCAAGTATTGAAAGTTCTTGAGTGTTACCAATGAATTTAACGTAACATGTACATGTGTACGATACCAGTTCAACTATCCTAACCTTACATCCGATCACTAACATGAATCTGACTATTTAGAATGGTTCCATTCACAGATCAAGTCATCCGACCGTTGATCAGGTGGGTCGATATACGTGCCTTTCCTTAACTAAATCAATGAATGACCTTTCATCTATAATGATTTAGATTGAAGTTCTTGTATAAGAATTACTTAGAAACATGCCTGTAACCACCTGGAACCATTAGATTGTCCAAAACTCTTAGATTATCAATAATTACAATAATGCCACCAACCTAAATCACTGAATTTTAGATCACATGGTTCCCACGATCCGTTTAATATGAAAATTTACACCATGTCTATATAACATAACTTAGCAGTACATATCGAATTTCAACCCTTAGATAATTGTACAAGTGGCCCAAATTGATAAAACAGCCTATAACCGTTGATTTTGGGGCCCACCTAGAATTTTAATCGGCCTGATCTTTAGCCAAGGACTCCATTTGAACCAGGGGACCCGATGGTTGAAGTAGATTTCTCATGGGCATCACTTTGGACCCCATGCACATGGTGCATGCGCACAGGGTATACGCACCCAAACCAAACATCGGGTCAAACCTAGTTTGACCCGACAAAAGAATTAAAATGGGAGAGTTTCCCGCAGACTAACGGACAGCGTCCGTTTGAGATAATTTTGGTCCACCATGATCGTCCACCTGGATGATATGGACTGTCCATCATGCCCAGGGGACGATTCTGACCAAATCCCAACTCTTATCTCGCTAAATCGCGGACACAGTCAAACAGGGTTTGATCCGCAAAACTCCCAATAAAATGTCTCGTTGTATGCTATCCAAATGGACAGTGTTCTAAAGGAATGAGTTGTGGGCCACCATTCGAAGTGGATCAGTTGATCTGAACCGATCATTGGAATCTTAGGGCCAAACCGAGCAAACCCTAGATTTCCCCACAGGCTTTCCAATAGCCAGCAGTGTAAATTCCGATCGTGACAGGCCATGATCAAGAAAGATCAGGCCGTTCATCGCCCTCCTAGCAATCTCACAAGCCAAAGGCTGAGCTCATGACCGATTTCTCTGGCATCTATCCAGGACCGTCCATCATCAGAAGAAGAATTTGAAACCTACTGCTAATAAGAGAAGGAAACGAGAATAAAGACGCAATCTCACCAGCTTTCATGGCTACTTCCGCCAGCTTTCACACAAAGGTGCGGAAAGAACATCTTCATAGCATCTTAAAAACGTCACATTGACCGTTGATCTAACAGACCGGTGATCATCCCACAGCCAATCTGATCCATCTAATCATGCTAGGAAGAAGAAAAAGTGGAGAGGATCAGATCTGCCATGAAAAAGGAATCTGCTTCTCAGCTGATAACTGCCCGATCGTGGGCCCAAGATGACATGTTGATGGATCATTTGATGCCCAGCAATCTGAACGATTTAGATGAAGAATGACCTCCAAGAAACCGAACTGGAAGCAACACGCCGTGTCCCATAGGCTGCGATGTTGTTGTGCACGACACATCGTGGTCAAGATGCGTAAAGAAACCTCCTATTTGCATAAGGAAATCCTGCGTAAGGGAATTATGCATTCAGACCGGCTATAAATAGCTCCATCCATTCCATAAGGAAGAAAATCAGGAAGAGAAATAGAGAGAGAGAGAGAGAGAGGTGTGGGAAGGGGAAAGAAACGTGAGAGAAAGAGAAAGATCAGCAAGGAAGAAGAAGGAGAAAGAAAGAAAGAAGAAGAAGAAGAAGAAGAAGAAGAAGAAGAGAGAGAGAGAGAGAGAGAGAGAGAGAGAGAGAGAGAGAGATTGCATGCTGAGTTAACTCGTCGAGTCCTTGGACTGAGTCAGGGCCAGGTTCGAGTCAGTGTTGGGTCCTGCAGTACCAAGAACCCTAGTGAGGAACGTTCATCAGTCGGAGTTATAGGATTGACAAGCTACGAGGTAAATCATGTATTTACCTAATATCCTGATCCAAGTTTTACTGAATTAGTTAATTAGTTAAGCCCTACACCTAGGCCATAAAACATAACTCTAGATCTAATTCTAACCTCCTAAATCTTATCATATATGATAAGATTGAATTTGAAAGAGTGTATGGGAACATCTAACATCAGATGAGGACGATTCGACTTTAGATGTGAGGGTTTTAAACTTTAAGCTTATGGTAATTTAAGTTGATCTATTTATCCTGCATTCTACCTGCATTCCTGTTATTTCATCTAACCTTTTTCATGCCTTTAATGATATGAATTATCCCGTCTTTCATGTTTACATGTTTTCCAAGAATTATTCTTTCAATTGATTCAGTTAATATCATCACGGCTATTGGCCCTTTTGGGATTATGACATGATGTCAAATACAAGTGATTTCTCTGAATGTATGTGGGGTCATGGATACAAGCTTTGCCCTTGCCTTATCAAATTTATTGAGTTGGCCCTGCAACTCGTCTCTTTATTTGAGTTAGCTCTGCCACTCGTCTCTTTATTGAGTTGGCCATTGTCACTCTCCTTATTATTGAGTTAACTATTGTCACTCTTCTCTTATTATGATATCCATTGCCACTTTTGTTGAGTTGACCATTGTCACTCTTCTCTTTACTATGTTGGCCTTATGCCGTCTATCTTTAAGGCTTGGGCATGTGTCTTAATATTCTAAAATCTCCATAATTCAGTTTATATTCTCTATAAGTGCAAGTGATGTGTTAAGAGGTATCACAACTAATGAATTGAATATCTTATCATGGACGTAATGTATTACGGGTAGTGACCCTCTTAGTTGATACGTAATTCCATGGGTTGGTTGGCGTGGTGCACAATCGATGTAGGTAAATCATCATACGTGCTACATCACCTTTTTGGAATTAAATGTCGCAAATAGTCGCTCCATGAACACATCATGTTACGTAAATCCCACAACCATGTGTTATGTTGCCTTAAGATGTTCGCGTAAATCCACGTTAACGTTGGCCATGCCGACGAATATCCGTACAGTGAGAGTGCGGGTCGAGCCGGGTTTTCTATGAATTATATTCCACCATGGGATGATCACCACGTATGATGAGCCGTACACACTATGCTAGGCATGCATCTCACGTAGGCTGTTTGTGCATGCTGATATCTCACGTATTAGTGGAGTACGGGACGTATCAGAACCCTTACTTTAATTTTATGAATCACTTGAATTATTATTAATCGTAAAGGATAACCATCACTATGAGTATGGCATTGACCCTCTCCTAACCGTACAAATTATGCAAGTGACATACAGATTGAAGACCTAGAGAACAAACTCCATATGAAAGATTATATTGAAAGGATAAGAAGATAATTTTTATGACTTAGTTCTACACTTCTGTTACAAACACTGATCTTGTAATACACTCTCATTAAGAGGACACTTACGTTAAATTGAATTCTTTTAATAATAATGACGATTGATTCTATTCTCATGAATAATTACCTTCATGAATGTATCTGGATGTGATTCAAACGGAAAAAAAAATGTGCAATTCTTAAAGCATCCAGGTTTCACATTATTAACACCCGGTTTCCTCGGGCACGAGTACAAACTCTGGCCGTGAAATTTTAGGATGTTACAGTAGCAAGGGTGAAATTCGAGGTTGTTCGAATCGGGTAAGTCCTCTCTCTTTGTAATTTCTATTTTCATAGTAGATTTTTGTCGCTTTCTACCATAGTTTTTTTCCCGAAAAGGTTTTCCACGTTAAATCTTTGTGTTTTCTTATGATTACTTGATGCTCTTGGATTGCTATCCTAGATCTATATCTGTGTGATTCTGCAGTACAAATCCCCAACAATAACGTGGTTTTCTGCCTGATGAGTGGACTGGATCCCACAAGCGTTATAAGCTAGCAAGTATCAGGAAGTATGCATAAACCTAATTCACTTGCTTTTTCTCCAAGAGTGCCACTGAATCTGTCATGCATCATTTCTGTATGAAATATGCAAGACAATTAACCACTTGCCCTGGGTCCTTGCTCTTACTCCGGTGGTAGACTCTAAGGAGTTTCAACACCAGGTCAAGGGTTTGAGTACCCATAGGTGGTGAAATTCGACTAGCGTGAGTGTGTGGGGGTGTGTGCGCGCGTGTAAAATAAAAAAATAAAAAATTAACCACTTGCCCTAAAAGCTTGAATTCATTGGGCATAATGAACCAATTCATTTATCTCATAGTTCAGGATTCATATCCCAATAGTTAAGACTTGAGCTGAATTCCTTGTGGGCCTCTCTTCACATGGATTCTGCTTCACACAAGTAATCTGTTTCACACAAGTCGCACACCTCGAATGTGCCCCAATATCCCATGGACTATTTCACTTGAACCTAATGTAAAAATGCCCATTTCCAATGTAAAAATGCCCGTATGTTAGGCAGCCCAACAAAAAGAAAAACTTTCAACAACTGCACAATTACACAATTCTGGCCATTCATCCATCTGCAGTACACGTGGTAGCTCAGTGTAACAATTAGGTCCATTTTATCTAACGTCCATACGATGGATAGCTAATGCTTACAAATCCAATCTCTTCCGTTGCTTTCTTTCAAATTTCCTTACTCAATATTCAACCGTCTGCTATTTCGCTTTCTACCATCTATTTCAGAGCCACCCATACCCATCATAGGGATAGAATTATTTGATGCATACGTATTTTGAGCCCTATTCCATCAACAGCAGGACCAACTAGACGGACGGTCCTTATTGATGCATCACATTTCATAGCTGAAATTACCCTTTAAATTTAACTCCCCATAGAATATAAAATTGTTTATGACTCCTTGACTAACCTGACTATTACTTTTACCTCCCTAATTATTACACACTCTCTCCCCCAAAAATCCTTAATGGTAAACGGAAGATATTCTTCCCCTTTACTGAGAGTAGATGGAGATGCACGAGACTCGTAAAATTGCACACTTGTCATATGTGCTACTTAAAATAAAACCATTTAGATACTGAACTATAATTCAAGCTTTTTAGAAAATAAAATTTGTATGAAACTAGTATCTTAATTGGCTGATTAGTTGATTACTAATGAATGATAGACATGACAAATAACTAAAGGTTAAAATTCAAAATATTACATAAATTAAAATTTTCAGTCTCAAATTAATATCAGTTTAGATTTATAACCCATCTACAATGGATTCCATAACTTCAATGGTTTAATTTCAATTATAAATATGTCATGTGTACAAATGCAAGTGCTTGAGTATCATCTACAATACTTTGCTAGAGTACCAAATGACTCATCTTAAGTTGCAACAATTTCATGAAAAAGAGGTAACAGCTACTTAAATTAATATTATTTTAGGTTTATAACTCATCTGCAATGAATTACATTATTTGAATTATTTAATTTCAATCACAAAGATGCCACGTGTACAAATGCAAGTGCTTGAGTATCATCTACCGCACTTTGCTAGAGTATTAAGTGGATCCTCTTAAGTCCCCTCCAAATTAAATTTATGGGCACGACTTATCACCTATTCGCCCCAATGCGAGACCGACCACAACCTTAGATTACCAAAATAGACCACCGACCATACGGAGAACCTATTTCGGACGAAAATAACCCTCCTTTTGGTCCGTCCGTACCATAAGGTAAGAACCTGCTTCTTACCTTAACCAAGGGTATTTTGGTCCGTCCGTACCTTAAAAATCGCCTTCCGTCGTCTAAGTTTTCCGCTGCGAAAAAACTAATTACCCTAAAAGACACTGTCTACTTTGCTAATTATTTCTAAATTTATTCATGGAAAAGAGTAATACATGGTTGTTTATTTATGTACCTGATAGGTCGAGACTTTAGTCTTTGGATCTAAAGTCATCTCTTAATGATCTGAACCGTTGGGCTTTACCTAGATGAGATTTTTTTTTATTTTTATTTTTTTTTAAACACTCGGTTTGAATGTCAACCCTTCGATCATTTGACCTTTTTTTTCACTTTGGATACGGATGGTCTCTTGAGACTCAACTTGAGAGTTATTTTCTGTATCAATCATCCATGATTATGGCAGTGATATAAACGGTCTGGATGAAAGAGGTGTTACGGTAGATTCCGGTTGCGTGAGTAGCGTGCTTTGTGGTCACACGTAGAAATGGGCCTCAAATGCACGCAAAAGGCGCCACGTACTCTAAGATGGCGAAACGACTTTTAAGTTCATGAGATCCAACCCGTCCATCAGTACACCACCCCTTGGCCTTATCTCAGAAAGCAGGCTAATTCAACACACGTTAGCTACTCCATCAAGAACTGTATAAATTTATACCTAAAACCTCCAAATTTATGTGGTGTGGTCCACTTGAGTTTTGGAATAGTGTGATTTTCAGCTAATTCTTTGATCCTGATGAGATACATCGGATGAATGGAATAGATGGAATTTAAACACGGTCTTAAACAAAAGTAACGGTGGGCATGCATATCCCAACTTTCTCCTATGATGCGGCCTACCTGAGATTTGGACCATGTATTTTTTTTTTTTTTTTCGGTCAGATGGTGAGCTTGAGGCAGCTTCCCTGATGGATGGGGATGGATCTCATGAAAATTCCACCCACATGCTAATCGGCTATTGAAAGTAACGTCCGCCGTCCATTGCCATCCTGCAGTTTCCTATCAATACAATAAATGAACGGTTTTGCCAATAAAATAAAAGTTATAACACCGTTAATTTCCAGCCCCTTATCATGTTCTGATCATCTGATTAGGATGAATCTAGGACGATGTGTAATCCACGTGGACCTTTGTTGATCGTCGTTGGGTCCACCTGGGCTCCAGTAATAGATGATCCATTGCAAATCCTTTGTACGCTGTGCAATGTTTCCCATCAGTGGCCCAAAATAAGATAATCACAACATCACGGGGCCCATCCATCATCCAATCGCTGGATTTCCTGCGAAAGGCTTCGGCATGAAGTTCCTGCGCTGGAAACCTAGCTGGGCGCCATTTACGAGAAATCTATTCCGTCCATCTGTTTTTTTTAGCTCATTTCAGTACTTATGATAAAGATTGAGCAAGATCCAAGACTCAAGTAGGCCGCACGGATGGAAAAGGTGGTTAGGAAAATTTCAACCGTTGAAACCTCCCTGGGCTCGACAGTGACGTTTACAGGACATCCATACCGTTCATAACGTCATTCCTACTGGGATGAATTGAGAAAACAAATATTACCCTGATTCAAAACTTATTTGCCCACGAATATTTCAAATGTGGAAGTTCAATCCTCACGTTTTCGGATCACTTGATTCTTGGATCAGGTTCATTTTGTGTCCCATGTACTAAATGACCGACGAATGGACGAGGTAGATTTATCATAAACATCACGGTGGCCCCACCTAAGTTTCCAGCGCAGGAACTACCTGCGAAAGCCTTTCGCAAGAGATCCGCGTCCATCCTGCGGAAAGCTTTCGTAGGAGAGTATCAGGTCGTTGTTTGAATGGCTGTGGGAATCCGATCCTGATCATATTTGGGTCATACAATCAGTGGCTGGCACCTACCAACGGTCCTTTGTGATTAAAGGTGGGACCATTTGGGCCCCACTTAAAAATCCGCACCCCAATAACGCCTCATATCTTACCGAACAACTACGAGGGACGCGGATTGCGTTCTGCCCCTGCGCGGACAGACCCAGTCCAGGCAGGGGCTCTGTGGGGCCGTGATGTATGTGTTTTATCCATGCCGTCCATTCATTTTGCTGAATTATTTTAAGTTACGTGCTCAAAAGGGAGGAAGATCCAAGGCTCAAGTGGACCACGCAGTTATCCATGCCGTCCATCCATTTTGGTAGATTATTTTAAGGTATGTGCCTAAAAGGAGGCTGATCCAAGGCTAAAGTGGACCACGCGGTGGGGATTGAAACCCCACCATTAAAAACTTCGGCATAAGTTTTGATCAAGCTGATATTTGTGTTTTCCCTTTGTCCACATCAATGTAACCTCATGAATAGGTTGGATGGCAAATAAACATCACGTTGGGCCATCAAAAGTATCAACGGTGGACGTCATCACAACCATCTATCTTTGATATTTCTACTATAAATAGCTTCTCCCAGTACGTAAATCACCTTAATGTACCAAAAGTCATAAATAAAAACACGGAGTTATTAATATTTATCATTATACATATTTTGTTGAGAGTGGGGAAAAGGACCTGCTGTGCTTTTTCTCCCTTCATCACCCTTCATTGCTTTAACCTTAGAACACAATGCTAGAAGATTGAATTTAATTTAGAAAGGGTAGTAGAGTTTTAGTTTGATTTCTTTAACCTTTTTCTTTATTTAAGTAGTAGCAACCACAGCTTACTTAAAAACAGGGACCTGCATACTATCTGTGATGAGCATATTCCCACTGATGGGCGTGGTCCACTTGAACCTTATATCTGTCTCATTTTTAGGCTCACGTCGTAAAATGATCCATCAAAATGGATAAATTGTGTATAAAACACATACATCATTGCAGCCCCCACAGAGCCTTTTCCGGAAGGAGTCCGGCGAGGGAGACACAATCAGCGATCAGCTAGGAGCAACCGTACTGCAAGTTGTGGTACTTTACCATCCATCCTGTCAACATGATACTTGGATAGATCATAGGCCCCAACGTGCAAATCAACCTTCTAAAAAATTAAGCTGATCTAATCATTAATTGGCCGCAACTGCAGGTAGAGTAAGACCACCAGTTCTCCATGGCTTTTATTTTGTCTAGTCTTCATAGTAGGACCTACGGTACCAATGTCCTACCTGCTAACAGCTTGCAAATTAACAATAATAATATGAAAATGAAGGCAAAAGGTTGGTTGGCTATGATTTTCCAATCTAAAATTAACAGCTTTAGATGTTCATCGTGTCTCATTACATTAGCTGTCTTATTAAAAAAGTATGAACACTCTCCTTATGGAGAATGACAGGTCGATACTTTAAATGAGATTCCCTTTTAAAAAATCTAGTATCAAGATAACGTATGAACTTGTGACAACGACATATAACAACTTCATTAATAACGATACCAATTACCAAATACGTTCAAGAACTCCACAACCAATTTCATTGTTGACGTGTGTTAGATATGTGTGTGCGCGTATGTGATGGGCATGTTAAAGTCAATAATGGCGTAACTAGAGCCAAATAGACCTAGAGACTGAGTTTGGGTGAACCAAGTCATCTATTTAACCACCTATTGCAAAAAATCAGGCGATTAGGGAAGAAGAGGGTTTATCCTTTTAACGATTTCTTTTTACCGTTAGCAAAGACTTTTATTTAAGCATATGATAGTTCACTTGGTTAAATAATAATTCAATTTTTAATTAAAAAAAGCTTTTTGCTATAATTATAATTATATGTGTGTGTGTGAAACAATAAAACAAAATAGTAACTAATGATTATCTTGACTAGAGCTAAAATGGTAGATGGGAATAATCATTCAGTTCATCTCTTCGCCAACTTCCTACGGAAGATGATGTTGTTAAAAAAAGATGTCTTAAATCTTTTGGGATGCTCGAGCTAGCGACCAGTCGAGGGGCTGGCTCGACTAATCGAAGATCCCTTCGACCAGTTGAAGCTAGTTCGACTCGAAGTCCAGCAATAATGTATTTGGGATTTCCGGGAAGCTCGACCAGTCAAGGGGTAGGCTCGACTAGTCGAAGGGGTCTTTTGACCAGTTGAAGCCATGTCTCAACTAGTCGAAGGTTACGCAGACTGCGTGCAGACTGCGTAAATTCGAGACTGTTTTCAAACTTTTTCAAAGTCGGTGCATAAATGAAGTTTCATAAACTATAAATAGGGGTCTTCAGGGCCATTCTAAGGTATTCTAAGGCTTCTTAAAGGTATTCCAAAGGTTTCTAAATGGTTCTAGGGTTATCAAAGAGTGTAGTAAGAGTGAGATTCAATGTTGTTTGAATCAGGTAAGTCCTCTCTCTCTTTGTAATTTCTAATTTCATATGAAGATCTGTCGCTTTATGCCGTGGTTTTTTTTTTTTTTTTTAAAAGAGTTTTTTACGTTAAATCTTTATATTCTCTTATGATTACTTGACGCTCTTGGATTGTTATCCTAAATTTATATCTGTGTGATTCCGCAGCACAAACCCCAACAAGTGGTATCAGAGCCATCGTTGAGGCACAGATCTGAATTCGCAGGATTAGTAATAATGAAAAATGACAAGTTTGATATTGAGAAGTACTCAAGCAAAAATAATTTTAAGTTATAGAAGGTTAAGATGATTAGTCTATTAACCAAGTAAGGCGACATTAAGGCTCTTGAGGAGCGAAAATCTACCATGAAAGATGAAGAATGGAAAAACATTGATAGTAATGCTTTAGCATCTATCATTTTATGTCTCACGGATGAGATTCTTTATAATGTTTTGAGTGAGAAAACTGCAGCTAGTTTGTCGGCGAAATTAAAGAACATCTATGCCAAAAAGTCTTCTGAAAATCGCCTACACTTGAAGCTACAGTGCTATACTTTCAAGATGACAGATGGTGGAGATCTAAAGGCCCACATCAGCAAATTTAATAAATTGATGTGTGAATTGTTGGATATGGAGGAAGCGGTCAAAGATGAGGAACATGCATGTATATTGTTGAATTCTCTTTCTGCATCGTATGAGTCATTCAAGGACACAATGTACACAACAAATAAAATCCTAAGTGTCGACACCGTTATCTCAGCCCTTCAGGGGAAGGCCACGAGAAAGCTAAACGACGACATGGGGATATCTTTCAATGCACTGATTACGATGAGCAGAGATTCTGAGCGGGGTACAGGATCTTCAAGGCCTAGATTCAAATCCAAGGGTAAGGGTAAAGGAAAATTAAAGTGTTAAAATTGTTTGATGTTTGGACACATAAAGAAGTATTGTAAAAATCCTAAAGTGAAGAGAGAAAATTTAGCGGCTTCTTCAATGGAAGCCAATGTTGTCACATCTGATGAAGAAATAAGTGTTGGTGATGTTCTGTCTATTTCCATGATTGGTCACTTACACGACAATCATAAAGACGAGTAGATACTTGACACAGGGGCATCTTATCACATGACTCTTTATCGGAGTTGGTTCGCCAGTTATAAGAAATGCGATGATGGATATGTTTTTATGGGCAATGACAATGCCTGTAATATTGTGGCTATTGGTACAGTGAACAACAAGATATTTAATGGGATGAAGCGTACCTTGATTGATATCAGACACGTTCCTGATATGAAGAAAAGTTTGATTTCTCTCGGTGCACTTGAGACTATAGGGTGCAAGTTCACTGGTATTGATGGTGTCCTTAAAGTTTTAAAAGAGGGCACTCATGGTTATGAGAGAACAAAGGTACGGAAACATCTACAGGTTGATCAGGAGCACTTCAACAAGTGGAGCGGCAATAACTATTGCAGATTCCAAGTCTCTATGTATGTGGCATGCTCGTCTAGGCCACATAAGTAAGTGGGGCATGAAGGTACTTTCTGATCGATGTTTGATTCCAACTTTTAAAAATTCTGATTTAGATATACGCGAGCATTGTATATATGGTAAATAATGTAGATTATTTTTTAAATCTAAAAAACATGTATGTAAGGGAGTTCTTGATTCTGTGCACTTTGACGTATGGAGGTCATCGCCAAAAGTTTCCATTCGGGGGTCGTCATGATTTATTTTATTCATTGACGACTACTCCAAGAAAGTTTGGGTTTACTTAATGAAACGTAAATCCGAAGTTTTCACCATATTCAAACAATGGAAGACAATTGTGGAAAAACAGTTAAGGCAAAAAATAAATGTTTTAAGGACTGACAATGATGGAGAATTTACTTCCACTATATTTAATGAATATTGTAAGGATGAATGGATCATTAGGTACAACACAGTGCGCCACATGCCCAAACAAAATGGTGTGACTGAGCGAATGAATCAAACTCTCTTAGAGAGGGCCAGATGCATGTTAAGTAATGTTGTATTGAGCAATGACCTATGGAAAGAGGCCGTTAACACAGCCTGTTATTTTGTAGACCAGTTTCCTTCTACGACAATTGAATGTAAAATTTCAGAGGAAGTATAGAGTGGTCATAAAATCGACTACTCAGATTTGCGCATATTTGGTTGTGAGGCTTACTCTTATATACCGTCAGTTGAGAAAGATAAGCTAGACCATAGAGGCAAAAATTATATTTTTGTTGGCTATAGTATTGGTGTGAAAGGTTACAGGTTATTCGGCAATGTCACACGCAAGGTCATCACTAGCCGTGACGTCAGGTTCGATGAAAGCTCCCTATTCTACAAGAATGATCAACAGGAGTAAGAGGAACCAGAAAGGTTGACCGTAGACATCCAAGTTGACACAGATGATACTCAGGTAGAGACAGATGCGCAGACAGAGGTACAAGATCAGGTGAAGCAGCCACCTGTGAGAAGAAACCCACCGCATGATCGCAAGTTATCGGTAAGATACAGAGATGACTCTAATATTGCATATGCTCTCACTACAGATGAAGGGGATCTGTACACTACACAGGAGGCTCTTGATGAGCATGATGCAAAAAAGTGGAAGGCAACTATGGATGATGAGATGGGATCGTTGTACAAAAATCACACATAAGAGCTGGTAAAGCTACTAGTGGGCCGAAAAGCGATCGGATGCAAGTGGTTATTAAAAAGGAAACAGGATAGATACAAAGCAAGGTTAGTAGCGAAGGATAATGCTCAGAGAGAATGAATCGACTTTATAGAGATATTCGTGTCGGTGGTTAAGTAGGTGTCTATCAGATTCATGTTGGCGCTGGTTGCCCAATACGATTTCGAGCTGAAACAGATGGATGTTAAGACTGCATTCCTGCACGGGGAGTTAGAAAAGTAGATCTATATAAGACAACAAGAGGGCTATAAGGTTAAAGGGGTAGAGAAAAAGGTTTGCAGGTTAACGAGGTTGTTGTACGACATGAAACAGTCGCCTAGGCAGTAGTATATAAAATTTGATTATTTCATGTTGAGTCAGAAATTTACTCAGAGTGCATACGATTACTGTGTCCATTACAAGACACTCAGTGATGACAGATTCATCAGCCTAGTATTGTATGTTGATGATTTGTTGACCGTCAGTCATTATATGTCTGAAATCAACATACTGAAGACTCAGTTATTAGGGACATTCGAAATAAAAGATTCAGGGGCTGCAAAGAAGGATCTCGATATAGATATTCATAAAGATAGGAAGAGGAGTAGGCTTTAGTTATCACAGACAGAATACCTTGAAAATGTGCTGATTAAGTATGGGATGGACCAGGCAAAGCTGATGAGCATTCCCCACGCGACTCACTTCAAGTTTTTATCATAACAATGTCCTAAATCAAATGAGGAAAAATAGGTTATGTCTCATGTGCCTTGTTCGAATGTGGTTGATAGTTTAATGTATGTTATGGTCTGTACGAGACCTGATATTTCACAGGCAGTCGGTGTTGTGAGCAGATACATGTCAAACTCCGGCAAACAACATTGGAAAGCGGTGAAATGGGTACTTTGATACATTCGATGTACAAAAAACTACATCTTAACTTTTGAAAAGACATGGACAAAATTGGTAGGGTATGTGAATTTTGGCTACGTAGACAGTGTGGATTCCAGAAAGTCAACTTTAGATTACTCGGTTGTACTAGTGGGTGGAGCAATTAGTTGGATATCGAAGCTTCAGTCCGTGGTGGCTCTTTCCATGACTGAAGCAGAATATATGGTAGTGACGAAAGCGTTTAAGGAAGGTGTTTGGTTAAGAAGTATGATAAATCAGTTGAGACTTTAGTAGGAGGTCGTACCGGTTAACAGTGATAGTGAGAGCGCTATCAGTTTGGTTAAAAATTCTGTTTATCACTCATGCACTAAACATATTGATGTTTGTCACCATTTTATCCGACATGTGCTTGAGGAAAGAAGCGTAACACTAGAGAATATTCATACCAGTGTGAATCGAACAGACATGCTCACCAAGGTTGTTCCTATAGAAAAGTTCAAGTTCTGTGCAATTTCTCTTGGCTTGGCGATAGTGTAAAAGAAGGACGGAGAGTGCACGAGAAGCGTTGATTGAAGCTATGATGCGATGCAGAGATAAGAGAAGAGGTCAAGAAGTTACACATTTGAAGATTGAAGACATGGTTGAGATTATTGTTTTTTTTAAAAAAAAATGTCTTAAATCTTCCGGGATGCTCAACCAGTCGAGGGGCTGACTCGATCAGTCGAAGATCCCTTCTACTAGTCGAAGCTAGTTCAACTCGAAGTCTAGCAACAATGTATTTGGGATTTTCGGGACGCTCGACTAGTTGTAGGGCTCCTTCGACCAGTCGAAGCCCTGCCTTGACTAGTCGAAGGTTACACAGACTGCGCACGAACTGCGTAAATTTGAGGCGGTTTTCAGACTTTTTCGAAGTTGGTGCGTAAGTGGAGTTTCCTAAACTATAAATAGGGGTCTCTAGGGTCATTCTAAGGCTTCCTAAAGGTATTTCAAGGGTTTCTAAAATGATTATAGGGTTATCAAAGGGTGTAGCAATAATGAGATTTAAGGTTGTTCGAATCGGGTAAGTCCTCTTTCTTTGTAATTTATATTTTCATAGTGAAGATTTGTCGCTTTGTGCCATGGTTTTTTCCCGAAAGGGTTTTCTACGTTAAATCTTTGTGTTCTCTTGTGATTGCTTGCGCTCTTGGATTGTTATCGTAGATCCATATCTGTGTGATTTCGCAGCACAAACCCCAACAAATGATTGTTGTGAAATGATTGAATATTTGTCTAGTCACTAAGTTTTGTTAAGTGAGACCGTCATGGATGGTAGATTGATCTCTTTTGAGAAAGTCGGTGAAATATGGATGATAAAGACTTTTGTCATCTGATCAAGATCCCGTAGGCAAGACAATCTTCGTGGAATAGTTGAATGTACATCTAGCCGTTGATCGAACTTAGTAAACTTAATGATTGACAAAACAAATGAGCTCGTAAGCAAGAAAGCTTTTGTTGCAATCTATTCATTTACCTAAAAATTCTTCATGAATTATGAAGTTATGCTATTCTACTCTTTGTGGAATGCAAATGTATTGGGCTGAAAAAATAAATACATAAAAGTAAAGAAAAAGATAAGCCATGATAAAATGTAAATGACAATATAAAAGTAAACTAAGGTATTGTTCTAGATTGAATTGACAAAAGCCTGAAGCTAAATTTATAGTACCTGTAACGCGGTAGTTGGAGAGTTGTACTTGGATTTGACCTCCATGATCTTTTTTTAATTAATGAATCAATTAAGAGTTATGGCTGATCATATTTCTGCCATAAAGAAGGATTTTTTAAGTTCTTATTAAATTGGTCAATCACCAAAGAAGCATAGTTAATTGAGTTTCTATCTTAGAGTCATTCATAGATTCTTGTGTGATCTTTTAGCCGCCAATCTTCTCAATTATGATTTGCAATAGCTTAAGGTGCAAACCAACATCTAGTGTCGTGTGCATTTTTTTAGGGCCTGTTTGGACGGGCGGATTGAAGTGTAGTGGATGGGATCGATTGGATTGCACGGCTATCAATGTAATTAATGTGTTGTCAGTGGATTGTCCCCAATTCACTTGTAATTACAAATCCAGCATCCGATCAGGTGGCCTGTTTGGGAAGCGCCGTCAATCCAGGATTCATTTCAGTTGTCTTGTTTGGACAGGTATGGAATTGAAAAGCTATACCAACTAATGTGTACGGCTGGCATGTAAAGGGTCGGTGCTATCTGGGCCCCACCATGATGTATGTGTTTCATCCATGCCGTCCATTCAAATTTTTTTTAGATGAATTTATGTTATGAGAGAAAAAAAATAAGGTATATCCAAATCTCATGTGGAGCACGTTACCGGAAACAGTGTTGAATGAATGCAAACCATTAAAACTTTTTGGGGGACATAAAAGTTTTGGATCAAGCTGATCCCTGTTTTTTTTTTTTTTTCCCCTTCAATTGGGTATGTATGACCTAATCAACAGATTGGATGTCAAATAAACAGTACATTGGGCCTTAAGAAGATTTTAATGGTGGATATCCAATCACTATTATTTTCCTTTGGTGTGGTCAACGTCAGAATTATATCCTCCTAATTTTTTGCATTAATCTTAAAATGATATGTAAAAAATGGATGAACGTAATGGATGAAATACATACATCATGGTGGGGTCCACAGAGCAGCAAATGTAACGAAAGAAACACCTGCATCCGTATGCGGGATTGTTGAGAGGATTGGGATGGGTTCGAGGCGACATCCAGAGAAAGAGAGAGGAGGAGATGGACGGACCGCTGAATCCAGCAGAAAATCACTATTATTACCATCTGCCTTAACTCCTCGTCAAACCAAACACGCCGTCGTCCGTATGTTGGTAGAGTGGACCCACGAATCCCGTCTAATACCGACTAATCCCTTTTAATCGGCCCGTCCAAACGGGCCCTTAGGATATTACACGAGTTATGGTTAATAACATCATGTCGCACCTTTGTGTTGTCGAGCCTTCTTTCTCCTCGTGATTTCCTTCTACCCATCATATCAACCGTACGAATTTAGTGGTGCTGACAAGTGGCAGCTTACATACGCTAAATCTGATGGTGTTATGTCGTCAGGTGTAAACAGCTGTAACTCTACAGGTATGTATTTCTCAATCAATACAGGAAATGCAAATAAATTTAGGGCCCGTTTTGACAGGTGGATTGGAAGGAATTGGATGGTATTGGATGGGATGGGAAGTTAAATCCCGGGATTAGCCGGGCGTGCCAAACAGACGGGGTGATATGATCGTGGGATATAGCAATCCAATGGATCTTAAGACAATCCACTGACAACACCATCATTACTTTTAAATCAATCCACCCTAATCCATTCAAATTTGCATGAAAGGTGTTTGGTTCGAGGGATTGAAAGGGTTGAGAAAGTTTAATCTAGGGATTAGCTGGGCGTGCCAAACAGACACGATATAACAATTCCAGGATATGGCAATTCCATGGATCTTCAGACAATCCACTGACAACCACCATTACCTTGAAAGCCATGCCATCCACCATAATACCATTCAATCCCTTCCAATCCACCCGGCCAAATGGGCCCTTAGGAAACAATACAGCCATTTACCACCACTTTATGAAGGCAATTTAAGAATTTTATAAGGGCAGTGATGTAATTTCTTAGGTGTGATTAAAATAGAGAAGACTTAACGTTCTGGAATAATACAGATTATGACAGGCCTCAGACACGACAGAAAATGAAACTACTCATTTTTTTCATTAATTTATTAATTAGGCGAGAGAGAGAGAGGGGAAGAAATTCGGGAATGGAAAAGTTGCATGGCCATTTTGAGGAAGCGGATTGCGTCCCACTTCACCTGGACAATAATCCATCTGACTAGGGGCTCCTGTGGGGCCCACTGTGATGTATCTATTTATCATGCCTCCCATCTATTTTCTTAGATCATTTTAAGGTATGAGCCCAAAACTGAGGCAGATCCGACGCTAAGTAGACCATGGTAGAGATAACTCTTGCAAGCTCACTATTTGGTGTGGTCCAGTTGAGCATAGGATCTACCTATTTTTGGGCTCATAAGGTGTGGATAATCAGTTACATGTCCCCACAGGATCCCCTGGTGGGATGGATTATTGTTTGGGCAAGGTCAGACGCAATCCACTTCCTCATTTTGAAGGGTCACATGGGCTTCATCCATTGGAATTGGGGCCCAAACTAGTCGTTTGGCATTAGGTGAGATTGAATTGCATTTGGTCCCGTGCAATTCCATACAGCATTTGGTGAGGATGGGAAAAGTTAGGATTAGGTGAGATAGAATTTCATTTAGTCCAGGTGGAATTGTATTTGGTCCCATATAGGATTTTGGTGGATTTTGAAATCCATCATGCATGTGAGGCCCACAATGATGCATGCGTTTATCTATACTGTCCATCCATATACACCGTGTACACGTGACATTTTAGTTATATATGTGTACAAGTGAACGATATCCGTTTTGAATTTGATCCGATGATTACAATTCCATGGTCTACCAAACATGATTTTGCTTAATCCGTGTTTTCCCCTAGTAAAAGTTTTATCCCAAACATAGGATCGGATGGCTACAAATATCATAGAATTTCCCGACATACAATCATTATGCAATAATGATGTTAATCCCAAATAATACAATTCAATACCATTCAATTCCATAGACCAAATACAATTCAATACGTGATAAGGGCTTGTTTGGGAGCGTGGATTCGAAACCCCCAGGATTGGGAAACCCCGTGGATTTGCAATCCTCCCAATGTGTTTGGCACCCTGAAGTATGAATCAACTTTAATCCAAAAATACCTATGCATGGTATATTTACAGGGGTTTGAATTTAATTACTAAATTAACTTTAATATCTCTAATTAGTGAGATATATAATTTTTGATACTATGCTTGTGATAAGCTCGTTGAAATATATGCTTTAGCTGAAAATGATGAACTTCCAAGTCTTAGATGGACCGCAAGCACAAGATCATGTCTAAGTGACTAACCAAGAATTTTTAATCGTTGATTAATGTGGACAATGTTTGGACGGTCTTGATTTAATCATCATGTTTGGATGGGCTTGATCATCATTAATGGAATGATATGTGATAGAATGACACTCGTACAATGACACACATGTCACATGCAACTATTGAAATGATTTTAGGTGTAATCCAAACTCTCACTTTGGATTGCAAACCCCTTCAAGGAGAGGATTAGAAACCTGAAACCCCCAGTTACTTTGTGCCAAACAACCAAGGGAATTTGACACCCCCACGAATCCACGGTGCCAAACGACCCCTAAGACTACCCTTGGATGGAAGATGTCAGAAAAGTTTATTAGATGGACTATTTCAGCCATCTAATGACAGGAATGTCACGGTAACAGTCCATTCTCACACCAAAGTAGTCAATTTTCAAAAATAGCCAAATTTCCAAATGGTTGAAATAATCCCAATGCAAGATATTTTATTTAATGTCAATCCACCATGCAGGTTGAGACTCTTGGTACAAACGGTTTGGATGATTGGAAGACGATTCAGATTCAAAGTCTATGAAGTCTAGTCTCCTCGCTTATCACATTGCAAGTGTATCCGCGCAAAGCTCTTTTATTTTTTCTTTAAAAGGGAAATGAGCTGAGTTTTGAAAATATATGAAGCCGATAGTTTAACAACCCCTTCTTTTCAAGGGCTATATCATTGTACTTGGGTGAAAGCCCATTAGATGGACGGTGCAGATATTCACATCACCTACCACACTTACGGTGGTAGGTAGGTGGGATTGGAAAGACTGGAAATTTCTGTGGTTTAAGGGTCATTTTGGGTGGAGAATCCATGAAAATCATGATTTTGCAGTCCATTTTCCAAGAGGATCTTTCATACTTTATTTGTGAGTTTGGTATAGCTAGGCAGGGGTCATCTTACCCACTTATTATTTCTACATGCATACACGGACGTATATTGTAAGGGTTTGCCCCCCTCCCAGATGCCACGGCTAGATCGAGCACGCGTGATGGGAAGTAAATGGGCTGCCCGTGACACTTGTGTCATTAGGAGACCCTTGTGGTTATTAATTAAAATAGAGATCAATTATGACATGATAAATGTTGTTACGTCGTATTTTGAATCTATATCTTTTTAGGCCGGTACTTTTTGGGAATCATCTTTTTAGGCCGGTACTTTTTGGCTTTTTGAAAGAAGAAAATGCGTAACCTTCAGTTGATCTGGCCCATTCATTTTAATCAGGCAATTATGAAGCATAATAGAGCCATTTTAAAAAATAAAAATGCTTATGACTCACAAATACATTAACGTTGCAAATTAATTCCAAATTATTTCCTCCAATGTGATCTATTCATGATGAGTTTTGATCTTAAACTTTAACAAATATTATAAAATTAAAATTTCTTTCATTTGAATGGTTTAGATTTGCTACAAGACTATCCAATGAGCACTACATAAGACGTGGGATGAGTTTAATATGTAGGCACGGGAAAGGCCATTGGTCATTTTTCTTTTTTCTTTCTCTTTCTTCATCCTTAATGCAGTAGCTTACCTTGGAAGTTGAATGGAATAGGTAATTGTGGATCCCAATTCTTTTTTGATATAATTTATTAACTTGTTTCAGGAAATCGTGGGACATCGGTGGGTGTTGATTTCATCTTCATCCATGCCCTCTTCTACCTTATAATCAACACCCACCAATGTCCCACGATTCCCCGAAACAAGTTAACAGATCAAATCAAGCAGGGAGTGGGACCCACAATCACCTCTTCCATTCAACTTCTGCGGCAAACTATTACAGTAAGGATGAAGAAAGAGAGAGAGAAGAAAAGGCCAAACATAAGCGCAATGAACTCACCTATTGAACCAATCCTACGTCTTATGTGAGGCTCACTAAATAGTCATGTAGTATATTCAAACCGTCCAAATGAAAAAAAAATTAATTTCATGTCATCTACCCAAGGTAGAAGGCAAAACTCATCACATATAAACCACACCAAAGGAAATAGCTCAAAATTAAAATTTAATTTAGTCATTCAAAATTAGAAGGCAAAACTTCATAACATATCAATGAAATAGCTCAAAATTAACTTGTAACGGCCATAGAAAGTTTTATTTTTAAAAAAATAATCTTAATATGAGTTCATGATTGTCTGATTAAAGTAAATGGATCATATTCGGTGGCCCCAATCATTAATTTAATGGGGCCACAACCCCCTTGGAAAAAGCACTTTCAACTTCTGCGATGAGCTATCACAGTAGGAGGGACAGTCGGCATAGGGACATTTTGGTCATTCAAAAAGCTAAAAAATGTTGAGATGACTAAAAAAATATAAATAAAATATGGATTCAAAGTCTAATGTCAGCGCCTTTATTACCTCCTAATTGAGGTCATTTTAATTAATAACCCCATTGGGGAGTGGATTAGGTCCATCATGCCGGCCTTGATCGTGGGGCCCACCTTAACGTACATTTTGTTTTTCCAGCTTATTTTAGAAAATGAGCCCCAAAACAAAGCAGATCCAAATCTCAAGTGGACCACGCTACTGGAAACAGTGGTGATTGGCCATTAAAAATTTCTTGTGAGCTATAAAAGTTTTGGATCAAGCTTATATTTGTATTTTTTCTTCATCCAAATTAGCGTGACCTTATCAACGGGTTGGATAAAAAATAAACATTATAGTGAGAATTACACTAGGCTTTAAGAAGTTTTTAATGGTAAGCATTCGATCATCACTGTTTCCTAGGTGTGGTCCACCTGAGCTTTGTATATGCCTAGTTTTGGGCCCATATCCTAAAATAAGCTGGAAAAATAAATGTACAGCATGGACACACAAAATATAAATCAAGGTAGTCAGGACCTCACAATGTTGGGTGACGCTCCGCCTGCAACTAATCCACTCCCCTCTCATGGGCACTAAATAAATTTCAGTGGGGCTGTTGTTTGATGGTTGGTAGTTGGTATATATGCCAATCAATCCAATCCCACTCATTAATAGGCTACAGAGAAATAGATGGTCCAATGCTGAATATTTTTGGTAAACCACAGGAAATGTGTAAGTGCAGATGCCAGTTGGAAATTTGCGCAAGATCTAAGTCGTTCACCAGGTGGGCCTTCATTGTAGATATCTTGGCCTAAAATGAGTGTAGGATGTTGCCTGTACTTGTATATATTTCATATGCTCGCCAAGGTGGGTCTCACGTGTGGAGAGATAGAAGTACTTATTATTAAAATGAAAAAGATAAACTACAAAATAATAATAATAATAATAATAATAATAAATAAATAAATAAAATAAAATAGCATTGGCATGTAAGCAACCGACAGCAGAAGTGCTTTAGGTTTCTTTTATTTAGTGGTAGACCGGGTGGTATAAACATTCTTTCCATTGATTATGTTGGTTGGGACATTCAGCATTTTGTCCTGTAGTCTTCAGAGCTCCAGACGATGTTGAGTGGCTGCTTTTTATATTTCTCAGCTTTGTAATTTTTCCGTATTTCTAAAAACAAGAAGTTTGGTTCATGCGTTTTAGTTGGTTTTTTAATTCCTTAGCTTCTATTAAAAAAATGGATCCCCAACCTTTTGTTGGAAATGAAATTAAACCAAAGTTAAGACTTATTATTTTATTTTTTTCAAGGCCCATTTGGATACCACCAAATATATTACTTAAAAAAAAAAAAAAAAAAAAAAAACCTTACAGTAGTAGTTTAGTAACTTATTTGAGATAAGTAAGTTTGATTTATGATCAATTACACGCAGCTTTTTTTATTTAAAGTTAATCATATCAATTTAACGAGTAAAAATCAAGATAAGCTACTTTAGGGTTGTACACAAATCGAGTTAGCTCGCTCGACTCGACTTGAAAAAGCTCGATTCAACTCAGTTCGAAATTGAGTTCGAGCCAAGTCGAGCTGATTTTTTGAGCTTGAAAAATTTTTGAACCGAGCTCAACTCTACTCAAATCGAACCCAACTCGAATCAAACTCGGATCGAACTAGTTCAATGACTTGGTTACTTTGATATTGATGTTGCTCACCAAGTGTTTGATGAAATGACTCAACGAAGTGTCGACTGATTATAAGGAAGGTATGTTTATGAAACAAATACATTTTTTTTTTTTTTATTGATTTTGATATTGCTTACAAGGTATTTGATGAAATACCTATAAAACCGTTGCTACTGTTTTACGTACAATGAAAATTTAAAGGTGCAACTCATGTGTTTTTGTGAAAATGTTGCATAGGTGAACCTGGCTTGATCTTGGCTTGTACTTGGCTCGAACTGACCCAAGCTATTGACCGAAAGCCGAGCTACCCAGTCAAGCTCAAGGACTGGTCAAGCCAAGTTCAAGCTGGGGTCAACTAGTGGCCGAGCCGAGTCGAGCTCTGCCAAGCTCGACCCGATTCAACTCATGGACACCTCTAAGCCACTTAAGGTATTAGCAATTTATCTTGAGTAACTTACTATCCAAACTCTCCCTTAGATTTCTCCAAAAACACTTAGGGCCCGTTTGGCAGGTTGGATTGGAAGGGTTTAGATGGTAGTGGAAGGGATTGGATGGTAAATCCCTGGAATGGCCCGGCGTGCCAAACAGTGTAGGTGATCTGATCCAAATCCGATGGATCTTCAGACAGTCCACTGACAACACCATCATTACCTTAAATCCCATCCATTCCATCCCAATCCGTTCAAATTAGCCTGCGACGTGTTTGGTTCGTGGGATTGGAAGGGATAGGAAGCTTTAATCTTCGGATTGGCCGGGCGTGCCAAACTAACTGGATGTATCAATCCAGGTATATAGCAATCCCATGGATCTGAGTAATCCGTTGACAACACCATCATTCTAGAAAAACGCCTCACCCTAATACCATTAGATTTCCAATCCACCTCCAAAAACACTTAGGTCGATGTAGCATTGCTTCTAGCAGAGTTGAATTCTTTCTTGAGAATTTTTGTGAGAATTCTTATGTAACAAAGGGTATAAGCATGCATACGAAAAATAATTTTTTCAGGAAGGTTTAAATGGTGAGTGTTGAATCCCCATGTTTCTTGTAGCATAACTCACTTAAGTCTTAAATCTACACAGTTTTTGAGTCATACACTAATGTGATATGATGAAACTGATTAATGATGTGGATGTTGCATTGTCATTATGGTGGGCCCCACAATGCTGCAGGCGGGGGTACCTGTGCAGTACTGCTCATGCATATGTTACACATTTGCCATCATGGCATGCGAGTCCAAGATCCGATCCAATCCATTCATTAGAAAGGCATCACTATATCGATGTCCCTACCCAAAGAATTAGTTTAATCCACTGGTTAAGTGGGCCATAGTTTACAAAACAAATGTACGGCTCTAAATTACTTGGCCAAAGTTTTCGAGCCCATCTACCCGTTTACAATCTTGAGGCCCACCTTTTGAGGAGACTAGAATATTAATTTTAAGGAAAACATGATCAAACTAAGCGGATAGATTTAATCTCAGATTTACATCTTGTGATGGCATATGTGTAGAGGTGTACGGCTCTACATTCATGTGCAACTACCGAACCTTGAGAGATTTTCCATTTCACACCTGTTTTTCACAAGTTTGTAAAAGCCAAGACTATTATAGAAAACAAAGGGTTAGACGCTAAAGAAAAAAGCACAAATTTGAAAAGTTGTTTATTTATTTATTTATTTATTTTCAGAATTGATTTAGTAGCTAACCAAATACGCTTGAAGCCTAAAAAGTGATTTTCATATTAGAAAAAAAAAAAAAGACAATATTTTAATAAATCCACACACTATTACATTCTCGCATGTTGTTTTTATGCGAACCAAACTGCCCATCAAGCGAGTTCGTGATGGTGAGATGCCTCAAAATCAGGCCCATTCCCTAATCAAGTAGGCCCTATCAACAACCACATCCAAAAACAGCCAAATTCATCTACCCCAACAAAGAGGGAACCCGTTTGTGGGTCATGAAGAGCACCAGTTAAGCTGTAATTCTGAATTTAGGCAGTTGAGAACTCAAATTCAGGGTTTTTTAAATTGGGGCTGTTTGGCACCCACAATTTTTTTTTAATATTTTAATAAGGGTGGTTCAAAATCTAAAATTTTCATCTTCTTTTAATTTTGAGACCCTTAGCTTGTAAAATTCTAGATTTTCAAACCTCTCTAACCATCGTAATTATACTTTTCTTTTCTATCTAAACTATTCATGCTATTCATAGTGTTGGATATTTTCACAATAACGATGGCATGCTACAAAAATAAAGCTTATGCTATTATATATAGACACACTGCAGAGAAATTGAAAACCAATAATAATAATAATAATAATAATAAAAGAATTTTTTAGCCACTTATGCAATTGCCCATGAAATTATTTAGCTCATTTTTATGGATCACCTAATGCTTGGAATTATCTTCTTCTTTTTTCTTTTCTTTTTTTTTTCAGAGCTTCGCATATGCTATGTTAAAATATTGAGGACAATTTACCTCATGTATCTATCATCATGTGAATATACTCTAAATAATCTTAAAAATCCAAGCCATGAAACATAATATTTGACTTTCATGATTTCAAAATTCAAACGCCATCCATGACTAAAAATTCAATATTTGAAATCCAAGAGTTCTAAGTTGATCCTCCCAAACAAGGATTTGAGAAAGACCCACGGTAGTGCATACTACCTCTAGAACTAGTTTGCAAGTTATGAGATCTGCATTAGCATTGAACACCACAAAGTTTTTTTTTTTTTTCGTAAGTTTGCTTCGAATACATTCCTGCAGCATATTGTAATAAGAGACATTGGTGCTCTAGCCATTGGATTTGAATTTCTTCTATGTTCCAAACTGTTTATTTGTTAGGGCTCCTCGATGAAGGATGCTGGCAGAAACTCTTCAATAAAATAATCCAGCCCTTCAATCATACAATGGTTACAGTGGCAGTTTATGTTCAAATCAAAAGTGCCAAGTTTGTAAAGTGCTGAATTCCACCATACAAAGTGAGAATGTTTGTATCATTGGAAGATGATCCAAATTCAAAAGCTGAAGTCCCAATATGGAATGAATTTCTTCGATTCGAATACTCTGGGACCCAGTAACATCATGCCCTATGTATGAGTGGGCTCAAATATGATGGACTACGCTTGGTTATGTTCGAGCTTCTTTCGGTCTAGCTGTGCCAAGAATATATCTGCAGTCGAACCTTGAATGTGAATGGACGGACTTTTACTACCAACCATTCGTTTGTAGTCCTTGAAAGCCCTCTAATTGACCGACGGTTAGAAAAGTCCGTTTTTTATTTTTCTTTGGTCATTTAGGGGAGTGATTAGTAGATATTTTGAAATTGACTCATCAGTTACAGCGACTGCCTGATGAACGGCCCAGATCATGTAAATGTGTAAACATGTAGAACAAGATTAGAATCATCATGAGTGAAAAGAATAGCATGGGATAAGTACCCGTGGATTATTTTACTCATTAAACGATAGAATGCATGCAAAAAGATAAAAATAAAATACAATAAAATAGTTCATACACTTCTAAAGGGTAAGCATGTAAAAGAACAAAAATAAAATAGTTCATATATACCGAAAGAGTAATGGAATCTCATGAAATGCATGTTTTGAAACCCTTTACCTAGGTAATTAATTCATCAACCGTCAATACAAAGGGAAAGATTGGATGTGCATATCTCCATGCATGGACCAATTCGTTGGGTCATGAGTTGGGTCGGGACCCACCAGAGTCAGGTCTGAATTAGCTGGAGCCAGCTGTGGTATCAAATTGGCTTACAAAACAAGCTCATTAGCTAAATGTTAAATCTATCGTAATCAATATATAAAACCACATCAATGGAATAAATGAAAGATAATGGAGAATTGTCAGGCTGCTTGCATATTCTTTTATAGGTTGATTCTCAGTCCAGGCATGTTTCATGTTTGGATATCACCGTGGTTCCATGGAAATAGTGGAAATTAAAAAGGTTTTTCATTGATGTGATATTTTTTTAGATGTTTAGAAGCGAAGAAAAGGATGTTGAGGATGCAACAAGCCCTAACACGAATTGTCTGGTGCAGAAGCAACCTTAGATGAAATTACACGGTGCAATAGGAAAAGAAAAATTCAAACAACCACATAGAACGTACAAATTTTATGTGGGAAAACCTTCGCGGGAAAAAAGCCACGGCACCAAGTGACAAGCAATTCACTATAATCATAAAGTTATAAGTGAAGAAACAATTTATGGATGGGAAATTCTAGCTTTTTCCTAAAAACTCCTTTTAAACATGTTAAGCTTTTTTCGTTTTACCTTAAATATTGTGTAATTAGAATTCTATTTTTACACTTGTGTACAAAATTAAAAACAAAAATCCGCACTTACGCATTTCACTCAGTTGCACATTTGGTTGACCGTGACATCAACAGTCTCTCGGTCAATTAAAATAGATCTCGGTCGACTGGGAACATCACAACGTACTGTGGTCAACCCAAGAATTCTTCAGTTGACCGAACAACACTGCACCAGATTAAGGGCTAATCTCCAATGTAGCTTTAATCGTCTATCTCCACTGTTCCGAGTTGCTACCACTATCGGTGAGTGAACGAGGGACTTAGCCGAGTCAACCCAGCTTGGTCACTAGGCTAGTCAATGGGTTGAGAAAACAAGGGGTGTACTGATAACTTAAGAATTAGTGAATTTATGGAGTTTCTTATATATTTCTTTAGCCACAATGAGACTTTTATAGAGATATATAACTTTATATGTGAAAATAAATTACTAATTACAAAATCTATGTACATGGAATGAAGTGATTCGCTATCATGTACGCGGGCCTTGTTCTCCAATCCAACTCATAACTCAGTTAACCTTGCCGAGTGAAAATGACGCAGGGGAGGACGTGAGGTCGAGCACCGTCTTCCTCAAGAGGATAATTATTCCGAATCCACGGAACTTCTCCGGACTCCTCACAGAGATAATCCACGAGAAGAATTAAAATAGAAATGGAGTTTCTTATATGAAATCAAAATCAAACTACAACTAAAACTCTTTAGCCATTGACTTACTATAAAATGGGACTTTTATAGAGATATATAACAAAAATAGTAAGTGTCCTATTTGGCTTCACCAAACCGTTCCCTAATTATTCTAAGCTCTTTTTATATCCTAAAAATAAATTACTAATTACAAAATCCATGTACATGGAATGAAATCAGGGATTCGCTATCAGCGTCGTCTGCGTAGCTGGGTTGGTTGGCTAAAGTTGTTCTCAAAATCATATATCCAACTCCTAGGATTGTGAGAACTCAATGGTAATCCTTCTTTGCCGACCGGGTGAATCTTTGCCATGTAATTGTCCGCGACCCGCTCTACATCAGAAAACGGGTCGGTTGAGTCTTATAGGTGCAGGATTCTAACTTTAAGAGGGGGGGAGTCAGATAAAAATTAAAAACAACCCATTCATTTCCTCTATGTTTTAAGCTACAAATTTCCCTACTCTTTTATCTAGGTTTCTATCGAATAATAATAATAATAATAATAATAAGAATAAGAAAGGAAGAAAGAGAAGAGAATGGAGAAACAGAAGAACATGTAAAAAAAATCTCTATCTTTTGTTTTTTAATTTAGAAAGAAGGTGGTGGTGGTGGTGATGGTGGTGAATAATGGTGTTTTAATTATTTTTAGTTATTTTCTGATTTTTCAGTTTTTTCGTTTATTTTTCTTATTTTTGAGTTTTTTTTTTTTTTTTTCTTCAGAGGAAGAAGAATGAAAAGTAGCTAGGTTGGTTTTCTCTTTCATTTTTATTTTCTTTTTGTATATTTTTCTTATTTTATTTTATAAAAATAAAAATAAATTGACCTGCCTAGCCAAGTCCTGGGTCGACCTAGATGAGTCTCACGCTGAACCCTTGTTGGCATTGGAACTTGAAGCTAAGCAACCTTTGTCTATACTATTAAATTCCCATTTGCTATTCAAATAAAATTCTTAAATTTAAAATTTATGTTTTAATAGTGCTTATGAAAATAATGGTTACATAATTATTATTTTTTCTTTTCTTTTCCATTTTTATCAATGAAGAGTACCATCCAACGTGTGTTTCACATTGCTTCTATGTAGTTGGAACAAACCATCTCTAATTCATCAATTGAGTTAGTAGGGACATTCTCAACTGAGCTATCTTTAGATGGTGGAAAATGATGTGCCTGCCAACTCCTACTCCTGCATTCAAGTGATGGTCTATATATACGTGCTATGGTGTAAGATCAGATTTTGGGACACCTTTTTTCTCTACTTCAATCCAATGAGGGGAGTCTCTCACGCAATTAGATGGGGTGTGAGGCCCACCATGGTGTATGTATAGCTTCCACCTATCTAATAAGGTTGCCGTGTAATCAAAATGGGTTACGTAAGAATCACGTGGATTCGACCATTGAGTGGGCCACCTCATGAATTTCAAGATTTTGGGGTGGTGGTTGATGTAGAGCGGGTCACGGACAGTTTCATAGCCAAGATGGATTAGAAAAGGCCTAGTCGACAATAGAAGTGATCCGGTCCGTCAAACCTTAAATCGGACATATCTCGCAATTCGGAATGAGTTATCAGGTGTAAAATATGATTTTGAGGTAGAATGAGCTACTTTAGCCACTCAACTTGGCTATGCCGGATTTGTGAAATACCACTGGATCGACCATTTCCCTATTTTAATTTCGTTTTTACAATAAATAGTAAGTTTTAATTTTATTATAATTCTTCATCCATTGGGCTTTGGGAGTTGCGCCTAATGCGAGAAGTGCTTAGAATAATTAAAAGAATAGCTTGGTGAAGTCAAATAGGACACTTACTATTTTTGGCCGAAAACCTTGCGCACTAGTAGACATCAAGACTGTTTATAAATAGTAAGTTGCGAATTCTAAGAGTTTTAGTAGTAGTTTGATTCTGTTTTCTCTCCCATTGCTTAGTATCCCTAAATAAAAGGTTGTCAACTCGTTTATTTCATTGATCAATCAATTTCAAATTTTATATAATTTATTTTCTAGTTTCTTATTCTTTTCCTGGTGGATTCGAGGAGTCTCTATGAGGAGTCAAGAGAAGTTCTGTGGATTCCGAACAGTTCTCCCCCGAGAAAGACAGTGCTCGACCTCATGTCCTTCCTTGCGTCAAGGGTCCATTGTTTTCTGTGGCCCACATGATAATTGGATTGCTTGATTTTCGAGCCATCCTATTCTTAGGATAGGGCTACCCCATTAGATGGCTTTGGATGTGAAACATTAGGCTTGTCCATAGGTTAAGCCTGGGGTTGGCTTATATTTTGAGCCGTTAGCTTAGCCTACTCAAAATTTTGATTTTGCTTGGCTCGACACAGCCCACGACAGCCCTCTCAAACATCGAATGCTAGGATTTTTTTTATTTTTATTTTTATTTTTATTTTTAAATATGTAGCTAGTCTATTTAATGGACGGTAGCATTTTAGGTGGTCCTATGTTGTTGTGATGTGCAGTAGAGTATAATAAATCATATAGTATATGCATAATTATTAGATCTAAAGGAGTAGTACCTCCCACCAAAATTCTAAATTTTGGGCAGTTGGAAATTGAAATCTAGGACTTGTAAAAGTGACATCCTTAAAAATTTTAGATTTCAGCTGCAGGGTAGTTCAAAAAGCTTTTCACCTTTTAAAATTTTAATGGAAATCTCTAACTTGCAAATTTTAGAATTTTGGAATCATTTCCAACCGTCATAACTACCACATTTATTCACACTAATGTTTTTACTTAATTTATATTATTGTGATGGGATGCTACAAAAACCATGCCCATGTAATCAATATGTGATGTAGAACGGGTTGTGGACACTTTCATGTCTAGGATGGACCGGAAAAGGCCTGATCGGAGGCGGAAGTGATCTGGACCATCGAAACCTTAAAACAAGCGTATCTTGTAAACCGGATTGAGTTATTCGACGTACCATATATGATTTTGGACTAGGAGAAGCTACTTTAGCTACCCAACCCCGCTATGCCGAGTTTCCCATGCCGAATTTGCGAGATTCCACCAAATCGACGGTCGAAAATCCATTTTCATTTTCGTTTTTACAATTTATAATAAATTTTAATTTGATTATAACTCTTCATCCTTTGAGTTTTAAGAGTTGTGTCCAATATGAAAAGTGTTTAGAAAAATTAGGAGAATAACATGGTTAAGCCAAATAAGACACTTACTATTTTTGGCCGAAAACCATAGAGTCTAGTGGAAATCATGATTGCCTATAATAAATAGTAAGCTTACTGTTTATAGTAAGTCACGAATTTTAAAGAGTTTGAGTTTGAATCTTTTTTCAATGTTTGGTATCACTATTAAAAGGGTTATAAATTTGTTTTAATTATCTATCAATCAAATTTCAATTTTTTAGAAGTTATTTATATTTTCTTATTTTCCATTGTGGATTCGAGGTATATCTTCCTGAGGAGTCTAGAGAAGCTTCGTAGATTCGGAGTAGTTATCCCCTTGAGGAAGACGGTGATCGACCTCATCACATTCATCCTTATGTCAATATGTGAGTAAAATCATAGAAAAAAAATTAAATCCTAAAGAAAAGAAAATTAAAATTTTTTTTGAATTATAAAATTGATGAGCCCTTTTATGAGGTACCAAAAGCATGAATTTTGCCTCTCTTTTTTTAGCCCAAGCTCTTTTATCATAGGTTCAATGCAATGTTTGTTATATATTGCATGTATGTCATGTGAAAATATTAAAGAATATTTAAATCATCACATTCATTATCATATCAATATACCACAATATAATTTTAAGCATCCTAGAGTTAAAATTTAGACTTTCAAATATAATTTTTAAAATTCAAGATTTTGAAAATCTATACTACTAAACAGAATTAAAAATTCAGAATTTAAAACTCAACATATTAAAAAACTAAGATTTCAGTTTGATGCTCCTAATCAAGCCCCAAGTCTAAGGCAACTGGGAAGAGCAGGTTCACCTGCGCAGCGGATTAGGTGCCACCTGACCTCACCCAAGATTGGTGCAGCTTTCCCACAAGGCCTTCCATGTATTCTACATCCATGTCATCCATCCTTGTTTTAGATTATTAGGGCATGACCCTAGAAATGAAGGAGATCCAGTTTTATGGTGGACCATACCATAGAAAATAGTGGTGATGTGATTATCCATCAATGGGCCACAAAAGTTTTAGATCAAGATGACATTTATTTATTTTTCTTTCATTCGGGTTTACACGATCTTACCAACCGGTTGGATGGCAAATAAACATTATTAAAACATTAGGGCGGTTTTAGAAAGTTTTCTATGGTAGGACGTTCAATCACCACTGTTTTCTACGGTATGGTCTACCTGAGTTTCGATCTGCTTCAATTCCAGGCTCTTGGCTAAAATGATATAGCAAAACCGATGGACGGTGTGGATGTAGAATACATACATGGAGGTAGCATCTTAGTCTGGCACGTGTCCATTCTCTCCAGTCACTTTATGACCAACTCCTGCAAGTTTGTGCTAGATCCAGGCTTTGTGAGATGCATGACGTTGTTCATGTGCCAAAGCTTTAAAAAAAAAAAAAAACAGGTGGCAATCATGAGGGCCGGCCACGTGTAGCTCACTACAATTATTTTTAATCATCCATTTTTCATGTGTGGCCCACCCAGTAACCACCCCATCTAAGCCACAACACAATGTCGGATTCACCTTATGAATGGCGAGGATCACTTACACGTGTGCCAAATGGAAGTCCGAAGAGATAGACATCATCCTATCAGTGAATTAATCAATGGCCACCAATATGGAACTTGTATGAGATCCAGTCCATTCATTCAGCGGGACCTTCTAGGCGTGAACATACCCTGACACAGAAATCAGATGGATCCATACATCAGGTGGGCCAAACTTGGATAAGAAAAAGGAATGGGTAGCAAAAAAAAAAAAAGGAATTTTGTTTTTTTTCATCACTGGGGGTAGTGAATTTTGTTAGGTGAGAAATAGGTGTCTTGATTCCAGTGGACCCCACCCTAATCTCTATCTACATGGCCACCATCTTTTGATACCTGGGCAATTTGATATGGCCGTTGATGAGTTATGGCCCTAAAATGGCATCGATCAATCCATACCATCCGATTGAAGGGCCTTTTCACATTGAACATCGATAACTACTTAAGTCTTTGTTTTTGACAATCCATTTGCTGGCCTGCACAAGATTCTAAGGCTCAAGATCCAAGACCATTGTGGGCTTAAGAGGAACAAGCCCAACCCAAAAAGATTGGCTGCGCTCAGGCCCTTCCTACCCTAAAAGCAATCAAATCTCTATTTCTAGAGGTGAATGTTCATAACACATCTGATGTATTGATTAGGTGAACCACACAGGCACAAAGAAATAGACATCTACAAAAATGAAAACCAATGGCCTACATGCAAGATGCATGTGTTGCCTGTCCAATGAATATTTGCATGAAAAGTCGAGCGGGCCTAAGTTGGGTGGGGTTAACATGACCTGAGTTCGAGTCGGGCCCACCTTAAATGCCTGGCCCGGCTCGTGACAACATACCATGACATGAACGTGGATTGGGTCTACCCATCCCTAGCTTGGAACGGACAGGGGCTCTAGGGTAGACCGTTATGTATGGGTTTTATCCACACCGTCCATTCGTTTTTCCATATCATTTAGTGTTTACGCCAAAAAATAGGGCGGAAGGCTCAAGTGGACCACACCACAGAAGCAATAGTGATAACGACACGTTGAAACCTTGTGATCGTTAATTTCCATCGAACCTGTTCATAAGGTCACATAGACCTGGATGAAAGGAAAACACAAATATCACCTTAATAAAAACCTTCTTAAAGCTTATTGAAATTTTATATAGATGGAGTATTTGTTTCTTCTTTTATTTTTAGTTTTATTTTTTTATTTTTTTCATCTCCTCCAATGCGAGTCATATCATGAAAAGTTTGGATTGCGTGCAACGTAGGTGAACCGGGTGAAGATTTCAATGACAGGTATCTCCATCTTCAATATTCCCTCTAGTGTGGTCCACTTAATTATTGGATCAGATTTTTTGGGATCATGTCCTAACATGATCCCTTGCAAAAGAGGAATGAAGCGTATAACGTCACACACACCTCACCGTGGGCCCAAAAAAGCTTTTATTATTATTATTATTATTATTATTATTATTATTATTATTATTGCACGGGCCCTGCAACATTTGCTGTAGGAAATTCGCGTCCCTCAATGACGATGACCACTAACCACACCATCACCTTTAGCAGTGTACAAAAACCTAAAGAAATGATGAAAGAGGTCAGTTAAGAGGCGCCCTTTTACTAATTCCAACGTTCTAACTGCCTTTATTTTTTTTTTCTCTCTCAAAGGTCGCCATGCACCAAAGGGCCCCTTGTATGAGTAGCGGAACATGTGCGCACTACGAAGAAATCCGGACCATCAATCAGGTAGGCAACACTACGAAGAAGCTGTATGCCAACAAATTAAATACAATCATCCAGTGACCCACACATGTATTTTGAATTTGTACGTTGGGCCTTTTTTCAGCGTCCATTTTCTAATACAAGTTTGACCCGCCTGATGAATGGACCAATTTTATTTTCGGTCCATGGCATTTTTCACAATGTCCCTCCCTACCTGATGAATGGCCCAGATGTGCAACGCATGCGAATCACAGGTAAAATCTCTAAATTCAGCGGCTGCGATCCATCTAAGTTTTTGGGATATGGGTTCATCCTAGTTTGGCTCACCTGATAGATTGATTGTATTTTATGGCATATTTAAATATAATAATAATAATAATATAGTGGACCCCAAAGGGTTTGTATGATGGGCATTCCTATTCCCACTGTTCCATGTTGGATGGCTCAGATGACTTTTGTTCTGGCCTTATTTTTTAGATACGAACGTAGTATGAGGTGTTCAATGCATAGGTGGATTGGATGTCACACGCACATCACGATGGGCCCACAGAGCTGCGTTATTACCCGCTCTTCCTACAGTGGACGCTGCAGGGGATTCCGGTCCCATGAAAATCCCCCAACGAATCACAACCGTTTATTTTAATACAAACACTCAAATGCTTCAAAAGCGTAGTGGGAGGCCCATTTCTAAAAGGAAAGTAGACATAAATGGACAACATTACAAAAAACTGGGTGCGTATGTTTGGTTGGATGCGTATGATAGCGAAACTAATCATTTAATCACGATAGAGCTAATCACATATAGCCAGCCATTCATAACCCATAATACCCACACCTTTCATTGCCATTCTGTCATGTGAACCATTATCATAAATAAAAAGGAGCCACTCATGATCAACATCATCAATGCCTTGTGATGACACAAGACATGTGGCACGGGAGATGGTAGATCAGGACCGTTGGCCTGCTGGGCCATGCATTGGATGGCCTATGGTTCAAAAGACACATGAGTAGGAAAATGCTACCCTTCACTCTCTTAGTTTTTAATGCTGAATGTTAATTGCTTCACAAATTCTATTAGCCACCGTTCATTTGAGGGAACCGGATTGCATCCTCCCACTTCTACTCGGGCTCTGTGGGGCCCACCGTGATGTGTGCCTGACATCCACTCCGTACATCAGCTGTGCCAACTCATTGTCTCAGTACATATGAAAAACAAGCTGGATCCACCATCAGGTGGGCCACACCTTTGAGAACAATGTAAAATCACACCAGAAACCTTTATATTCAGTCGGACTATCCTGCGTCTGATGTCAGTCTCAACCCGGCGTGTCCCAGCTCATTGCCACCCCTACACGTGCTGGCTAGAGCTGGACAGTGGTAATGGGTCAAGCGAGCCGATGTGACAGTTGCGTGTGGTTAGCTCAACTGGGCCTAACCATTTGGACGGTTATGATGCGGTCTCTATCAAGGGCTGAGTCGATGACAGCCCTAACATTGCATTTGGCTATCTGAATAGTCACTCGTGCGATGTAGGCCCCATGATGTTAGAGAATGTAATGGTCTTATCCTGTTTTGTTGGACTTTAATGCTTTTAGGGAATGTCGACAGGGAAAACAATCTGCCGACCCTCCTTTTGCCCTGGACAGACCTCATGTGGGTAGGGACATGAAACCATGTTCTAAAACAAGGGCACGTGTGGGACATCTGAGCAGTTAATAAGGTGGACCCAAGATGAGGATGATAAAAAACCAGGTCGTCCCGCTCGATAAAACTCGACTCAACTCGATGTCCGACCGGGTTGAGTTGACTCGATGACTCAAACGAGTTTATATCCGACTCAATTCAATATTTATTAATTAAATTTACAATATTTAAACTAATGAATATTGGAAGGAGTTGATGGTGTGACATCACGATGACATTGACGTGATGTTATAATTAATTAATGAGAAATGCTCCGTTGGTCTCAAAGCACTATAAGTAACGGTACTCCTAATTCGATCAGTGACTTGGATAACCTGATCGATCGATCTGAACTGTTCATTAACTTCAGAACCCCACTTCATTGGTTACCATGAAAAAATTGGACTGATTGTAAGATCTAAACCGTCTTTGATTTGGACTTATTTTCTTTACCCGTCCTTTTCGAGTCCATGGATGGGATGGTTTTGAATTCATTACAAATTTGATTCTTTGGAATCATAAGCAATCTATGGTGTTCCCTAACAAATAGGCCGATCAAATTATTGATTAGACTCATTTTTTATGTAAATGATCTCGACCGTCCACATTAAAGTCCATTGATCAAACGGTTAATATATATAGTTTAGTGCCATGTCAGCATGGTAGCCATTTATATTTAATGAACAGCTTAGATCAATCGACCGAACTTTCTAAGCGCCAATATTTAACTAGGAGCACTATAACTAATTCCGCTTTCAGACCACGGTTCATTTTCTTATTTAATTAAATAAATGTGGACTTTTGGTCCTCTCAAATCCTCTGGAACACCTAAAACAACCAAGCTTGTTGTCTGTGTAAAATCCACTCCGTCAATTAGGTTCTGTCCTTGATTCTAAGAATTTGGGGGGGAAATGAAGGACATCCAAATCTCAAGTGGGACACACCAAAGAGAATAATGGGATGAGATAGAAACCCTAGGTTTTTGTGGGGGCTACTATAGCATGTATCTTTCACCAAACCAGTCAATCGGTTTTAACTCACTAGGATGAAGTAAAAAATTACAAAAATCCGGGGGCGACGCCACTTGAACTAGGAGGTTTTAGGAGCACTTTTACATTTCTGGCCTTGGTGTGGTCCATCAAAGCTTTCATAAGGCTGATTTTTTGTAGGAACGGTTCAAATAATGCTTTTCTACTGGTGAGTAGAGTAGATTTTCATATAAAATATGGTGGGCTCTACAGATCTTGGGTGTTTTAAGCAGCTGCGAAAAAACAGGGGTTGCCGACGATTCCGGTCCTAGGCGTTTGTACTGGAAACCTGTCTGACCCAGCGGTCCAAATCCAAAATACGGTTCCTTTTGAAAATCTTGTGAACCGAACGAATGCGCGAATGGTTCGGTTCCGACCGGTCCGACCAGTCACATTGATGTTGCTCATCTAGAACAGGTAGAGAGCCTCAAAAGGGAGGGAACTGTTAGGTTCGGCCTGACCATGGGGCCCACCTTAATTTATGTATTGTATATCCATGCCGTTAATCTGTTTTTTCAGATGATTATGTTATGTTCCCCCTAAAAAAACAGATCGAAATCTCAGGTGGACCACACTATAAGAAAAAGTGACGATTGACAATTAAAAACTTCTCATGGGCCATAAAAGTTTTGGATCAAGATGATATTTATGTTTTCCTTTCATCCATATATACGTGACCTTATCAACAGGTTGGATGGCAAATAAACATTACGGTCCACACCAAGGAAGGTCTTAAGTATTTTTTAATGGTGAGCGCTCAATCAAAACTGTTTCCCATGGTGTGGTCGAACTTAGAATTGGATCTACTTCATTTTCTGGAAAATACAATAAAATAAACTGAAAAAACGGATGGACAGAACGGATATACGATACATAAATCAAGTTGGGCTCGACGATCAGGGCCGCACCTGTTGGTGATAAGGAGCGATTGACCGCGTGTAGTGGCGCGCGTTCCAAAAAGAAGAAATAAACAAATTGGACCAAGACTCCTGTGTTAATTTCTCACAATACCAACGGTGGAAACTCTTCAACCCTACACATAGCATAGTGGGCCCCACATAATGGAAGTCCCAGATCGTAATCCCGACTCACTGTAGACCCCACACAGCTGAAACGTGTGATAATTAGCATACGTTCCGAGGCATGTGATGATCATTTTCTATCTAAAAAATACATAAAGCAATGGTCCACGTTCAACGCAAAAAAAAGGCATATTGTCACCGGCTCGTTTGGAGTCGTCACTTTGACTGCACCTTCTTTCTTACGAAAGCGAGAGATGTGGGAATTGCTGGAATGGACGGCCCATTTGCCAGAAAGGACAAATCAGAAATGATGGTTTGTCATTTTCACTCTCAGAAATGGTGAGGCGATTCGCCCAAAGAGACGTTGGATAGAACAGTCGCGATACACGTGATACCATGATCACACACGTGTGCCAGTCCAGGCCAACCTTTAGTTCTGGATGGCAGTGACCATTCCTTTTCCCATAAATCATGCAAATCTACGTACAAGGACACTGGGTTGTCTAAAGGTAAATCATCAACGGCCTGTATTCAATTCAATACATGTGGATCACATGATCTGTGGACAAGGGTCGATTTTTGCGTAGGGAATTCTGACGTGGCGCTCTACATAGGACATGGATGGGATAATGTAAGTGCGTGTGACGTGGGTAGGTGTGATGTGATTTACCTCTTCAATCTCCACCGTTTGAATCGTGAGCGTTTGAAAAGTACAGTGAAAATTGAGATCTACAGCACCCGGATTTATAATACCTTTCCGTCAGTATATTTTGACGATGGAAAGCAGGGTCTTCTCTCCGAAGATAGTTTTGTCCTCTCAATTATTCCAGCGGCTACTGTACCCGGGCAAGTTATTCCTTGGCTGTGGGCCACTGTAATAAACGCATGACATCTGCTCTTCACGTGTTGTGAGGGCCTGTTTGGAAGGAGGGATTAAATGGCATGGAATTAACATTGTTATTACATAATCATTGCAAGTCAGAGAATACCATGTATTTTGATTATCCAATCCTAGACTTGGGATCAACTTCTTTATCTAAAAAATCTGCTTTTGGTGGATCTACCTGAAATTGCAATTAACAGACCAAATTTCATAATCAATACTAGAGTTGTACATGGGTTGAACCTAGTCGAGCTTGGCATGACTCGACTCGGCTCCACCACTAGCTAACACTATTAATTTCACGGCTCGGCTCGATTCGATCAAGAAACTCGGGCTAGATCAGTCGAGTCAGACATGTCAAAGATTTTCTCAAACATATGGAGTGCACCTTCAATTTCTCACAGTATGCAAAACAACAGCAACAATTTTCATCAAACACTCACTAGGCAACATTAAAATGATGATAAATGCTACTTTTATCATGTAATGTTATTTTTTTGTTGTGATTTATTTTATATTCACACCTTCCTCACTACCAGCTGATCTCATAGAGAATGTATGCACCCGTAACAATGCTTTGTTGAGTCATTTCATTAAACACCTGGTGAGCAAAATCAATACAAAATAACTGAGTCACCAAACTAGTTCGATCTGAGTTTGATTCGAGTTGAGGTTTGATTCGAGTCAACTCAAGCTTAGACAAGCTCAAACTTGACTCAAAAGTTTTTTTTAAGTTTCAAAAATCAGCTCAACTCAGCTTAAATTCAATTTTGAACCGAGTCGAATTGAACTTTTTCAAGTTGAGTTGAGCGAGTTAATTGAGCTAACTCATTTTGTATACAGCTCTAGTCAATATCAATCACTTATACGGATATACAACTCGAACGCCATGTATAAAGGGTGCATATGAATGGATAACATGTATAAAACACACATCAACATGGGCTCACGGGAATAACAGTTTTCAAACTTCACCAAAAATAGAAATCCTGCCATATGTACAGTTGGGACCGGATGATACAATACTAGAATTATTTGATGAGCCCTCTTAGAGAACCGATGATCATATGCATCTATGCATAAGGAAGTTTTCACACATCCAATCCATATGGGGCCACCATAAATGTGAAGTTCCATCTAACCCATCTATCAGATGAGCCCCAACATGCCACACTAGAGGGAACAATGAGGGAGCATCAAAGAGGGGAATGCTCACCATAGAAACTCTCATTGGGAATGTGGGGTTTGCTGTCTTCATTCCTTTCATCAACCTAGTAATCAAATGAGTCCACCATGATAAGAGATGCACCAAAATGCTGGTCGTTCCAAACACTGGTAGGCCACACCACATGATTGTGTTGCTCTGTGGTATGTCCCGCTGGATATTTCGAACGGGATGATTCTTGGGATGTATGGTGAAAGGAGGATGATCACAAGATACATCGGCGTGGAGTACATACAAATCATATGTGGAGCCCCCACGCAGTTTGAACTAGTGGTAATTACCATACATTCGAGCATCTATGATCATGCCCCCAACGACTTACCATGGGCCATGAGCCTAAACGCCATTGCGGGTGAGAAAGACTTTTCTATTTTGAATGGGTAAAGAAAGGTTATGAAGGAACGGTTTGCTTGGACACTTCATTTTGTAGATGTGGCAACCAAACTTGGATGATTTAGAACAGTGATCTGATAGGACCCACCATGGATTAGGGATTTCTCAAAAATCTAAAAGGTCCCAATGGTTCTATCTTTGACCTTTCCTAGCTGAATGTGGACTGTCTTTATATTTGTTTCCTTACCATAAAAAAGCAGGCTTACAATTAAGAGGCATGGATCTTCCAAGCCGGCAGATTTTTGGTACATTCCTCGTCCAAGGTCAGGTCGAACACCTAAATAGTTATGACCATAAAGAAAATGGGTTTCACATGCATGAAATTGGGAGAAAACAGTCATTAGCACTTGCCATATAGAATTCATAATGTGAAATAAGGGTTGGCACCCTTTGGGCAATGAACTGGTCTTGGTTCAATGGCTATCTGTTGTATTCAAGGGTAGATGAGTGGTGACTGGTGAACCTTGATAGCCCACTCCATGGACTTATAAAGGATGGCCCACAGATTAAAAAAAGAAAAAAGAAAAAGAAAAAAAGAAGAAAGTACACTACACACAAAAGCCTAGTTTTCTAGCTATGGCCTTCAAATGAAAATAAAATTCAAAATATTAATTCAAATGGGAATGAATTATTAAGACTTGTTTGGTTGCCATCATAGTTCTACATGGATATAATTTTTTTAAGCATAGTTTAGCCTATATGAATAGGCTATTTTATATAAACATTTCAACATTTACCAAACACCCTATCTGAACAAGCATGTGACTTTTTGTAGGCATTGGGTGCAGTAGCACATGTGAAGATGCAGTACATTTGTAACTAACACTGGTGTATGACACATGTACTACTCGAAGATGCATTTTAGAATATGTTAATCCCTCGAACATGCATGGCGGCACATGTAATGTATGTACACAAAAATATTAGCGGATGCAGCACATGCAAGGCATTCAAAGGTAGAGTTGGCCACCAAGCCAATCCAAGCTGAGTTGTGCTAAGCTCAACTCGGTTAGGCTCAGTCCTCAGGCTGTATTGGCCAGCTCAGCTCGGTTTGTGCAGTAGCTCGAGTCAAGTTCGAGTGCATGGGTTGGATAAGGTGGAAAAATGGGGCTCATATAGGGTGAAACTAAAAGGGGTTGTTTTTTCGATATAAAAATTAGGTATATAAATCAAGCTGAACCAAGATGAGTTGGGGCCTTTGAGCCGAGTCAAGTCAAGCTCGGGCCAGCTTGAGCTCGGCTTGAAATTTTTGTAAACTCAATTAAATAGCTCGACTCAGCCTAAAACCAGCTTTCGATTCAAGTCAAGTCGAGCTTATCTACCTAAGTAAGGCGAGTTAATCAAGCTAGATCAGTTCACGTCTTGCTCTACTCAAAGCTCAAATATGACACACGTGGAGTGCTGAATAGTCTCAGCCATGACACATTCACGCATGACTCATTTAACACATGTGCCATTATATATATATATGAAAGATCACTACTTCCTTTTGTATTTTGTCCTTTTGTATTTTGTGGAAAATAAGTAAAAATTGACTTTAGGTCCTGATCACCTAATCCAAACTAACGGCTAATCTTTTATTAGAACTAGCATCGCCCTTTTCAAATAAGGCTGCCAATGGAACCTTTGTTAACAGCCAACCGACCACTTAATCGCATGGTCAAAATTCTTAACACAAGGGCTACCAGATGAATGGTCAGGATTCACCGACCGTACAATCAAGGTCAATTAAGAGGCAAATGACCAGGACCCGTTCCCTAGAAAACGAACTTAAAAATTCCTGTTTCTAAAATCTCACCAGAACGCAAATCATTCTAGAGATTACACACCTAAACTCGTGATTATCATTTTGTCCCCAACGACATGATCTTCGATTGAAAATGATGCGTGTGGACAAAGTTGCCCCCTTTTCTCTTCCAAATTACCATTGTGGTATCTAATGGCTTACGGTTTGGATGGGTCTATTGGACTCTCTTGATGGATGGATGGATGGATGTTTGCTTTGGATGACAATTTCATGGGAGCTAGTTACCATCAGCAAGTCATGCACCATTACGCTTATTGCCCTAGAGCTCCCATGAGGATACGTGGCACACTTCCACATGATCCTGACTGCTCTTCCAGTCGTCCAAAATGGATAGGAAGAAACTAGGCCAATCTGATGATCGTAACCGCACCTTTGCAGGTAAACCGTAAAAGGGAGGGGGCCATGTTTTATGTGATTTTATTATTATTATTTTTTTTGGTTTTTTTTTTTTTTAAATTTTTACACACGCACACATACCCCTACACACTCACACCGTTGTGGAATTTCACCGCCTATCAATACTTGAACCCTTGACAAGGTGTTGAAACTCCTAAGAGGAGCAAGAGTAAGGTCCCACTATGTTGTATGTGATTTATCCACCATGATTTATGTGTTTTATCCATACTATCCTTGTAAATTTTCATATTATTTTAGGGCATGATTCCGAAAGTTAGGCAGATCCAAATGTTAAATGGACCGTGTCATGAAATAATAATAATAATAATAATAATAAGTGACGATTCAACACCCACTGTTACAAACTTTCGAGGGCATGCTGTGTTGATTGTTAACCATTTAACGTGACTAAGTCACGTGGACCTGAATAAAGTGAAAACAAAAATATCAGCTTCATCCAAAACTTTTGTCGCCCCTGAAAGTTTTTAGTGGTGAGAGCTCAATCATCATTGTTTCTTATGGTGTGGTTCACATTAGATTTAGATCTGCATCATTTTTTGACTCATATCATCAAATGATTTGAAAAATGGATAAAGAAAGTGGATAAAACATTTACATCATAGTGGGACCCACGTAGCACTGTCCAATAGCTTCTGCCAGTTTGACGGCTTAAGTGGACAATCCGCATTCCATTTTTGGGACCTTCGAGAGAGCAGATTAAGTGAGACCCAACCTCACCCGATACGGTATGGGCCCATTCCATGGGGTTACCATGGGGCCCACCTTGATGTATGTATTATATATTTAGGTTGTCCATCCATTTTTCAGATTATTTTAAGGCATGGATCCAATTATTAAGCAGACCCTACCATAATGGGGTACAAAAGTTTTGGAAAAAGCTGATATTTTTTTTCCCAAAACAACCCAGGCTTACGTTGCCTTATCAACAGAGTGGATGGTAAAATAAACACTATAGTAACATTAAGGTGCGCCCTAAGAAGTTTTCAATGGTAGGACAGTCAATCACCATTGTTTCCTATGGCATGGTTCACCTGCTAATTAGATATGCTTCATTTTTTAGGATAATATCCTAAAATGATCTGAAAAATGGATGGACATCGTCGATACATAATGCATACATCAAGGTGGGCCCAATGATAACCCCACGGTAAAGGCTACACTACCTTGGGTGAGGCCGGGGTCTCACCTAATCCGCTCTCCTCGTTTGGTCGTCAAGAGAATGCCAGTGAGGTTGATGTGTTGGGCACTGTGGGGCCACCATGATGTATTCGTTTTATATCTGCATGGTCCATCTATTTTTCCAGCTTTTTTTTTTTTTTTTTAATGAACCTAAAAATAAAGCAAATGCAAAGATCAAGTGGCCACATTAGAGGAGATCGTGGGGATAATGATTAATGACACCCACTATTGAAACCTTTCTAAGGCCCATCATAATGTTTATTTGTCATCTGTTTATATGAGGTCACTCAGGCCAAGACGAAGTGAAAACACAAATATCAACCTGATCTAAAACTTTTGTACCTCTCACGAATTTTTTTAATGATGGGGATTTTATCACCACTGTTTCTTATGGGGTGGTCCACTTGAGTTTCAGATCTGCTTCATTTTGGAGTTCATACCCTAAAATTAATGAGGGGAAAAAATGGATGGACGGTATGTATATAAAACCCAGACATAACGTTGGGCCCCACAGCGCCCAACACATTCACACACCACCGCTGGGCTGGGGGCCAGTGTCGGCAACAGCACGTGATCCGCCTTCTGGTCGATAAACCAGGATGGTCCAATCAGCCACTTTTCAGGCCACGGGCCATCCATGGCAAAGGCCTTCCAAACACCACCGCTCGTCTTAAGTACTTTGCACGTGTCAGCACGTTAAGTGATCTGTAATAAAGGTTTGTAAGAATGGAAATTATTTGTTACTCTATTTGGGTATGACGCTTGATATGCAGGCACTTTGAAATTATACACGTGGCATAATTAACTGAAACTAAATCGGATTGTGGAAACCACTAGCTAAGTCTGCAGTCCCAAAATCAGCTTGGTTAAAACAATCCTAACTATAGTTAATAAACTAAAAAACTCTAGCAGGGTAGGGTTTATGGTGTATTCCTGGTGCATGCATCTTTTCTTCTCTCTAAGAAGGTCGTCGAGTCACATTGAGTCGTATTGAATTAGCTAAGTTTTCGAGTCAACTGGACAAGTCATGTAAGGACCTCACCGAGTCTGGCTTTCTAGCGAGTTTTCAATATACTTGGCCCGAAATCTTGCCAGGTTGAGTTGGCCTCGATTGAGTTTTGAGTTGATGCACCGAGATTTTGCCACCATGTTCTGAAAAGAGCTACTTGAAATAGAGATTAGAGTAAGCGTTGTCACAAAGTGGGTTGGATGGTGGCATGGAGCGTAGTAAAATGTAACAAGTCGCCCCTTCTCTGATTTGAACTAAGAACATGACAATGGCTTTGATACTAATTGTTAAGATCCTAACCAATATGCCAAAAATTAGATGACTGGTAAAACCTATATGATGTAGAACGTGTTATGGATATATTTCTAACATGGTAGCGCACCTAATCGAGTATCAAGAACCAAAGCAGGACGAATTTTTTTGAAGTAGAGGAGACTGATGTAGAGCGGGTCGCGGATACTTTCATGTCCAAGATGGATTAGAGAAGGCCCAATCAGAGGTGGAAGTCGTCAAGGCCGTCAAAACCTTAAAACATGCATACCTCGCAACCGGAATGAGTTACTTAACATACCATATGTGATTTTAGGGTAGGACGAGCTACTTTAGTCAACCAACTTGACCATGTCGGGTTGGCCACATTGAATTCGCAAGATTACATCATATCGACGGTTGAATTTCATGTTTATTTCTGTTTTTACTATTATTTTTTAGTAAGTTTTAGTTTAATTATAATTTTTCATCTGTTGGGCTGTATGAGTTGTGTCCAATATGCAAAGTGTTTAGAAAAATTAGGAGAATAACGTGGTTAAGCGACATATGATACTTACTATAAATAAAAATTTTACTAATTATAGTAAGTTATGAATTTTAGAGAGTTTTAGTTATAGTTTAATTCCTAAATTTCTTCAAAATCTCAGTATCCGGATTTAAAGGGTTATAGACTCGTTTATCAATCATCGACACTTTTATTTCAATTATTTTAGAATTATTTCTATTTATTTTCCTTGTGGAATCGAAAAGCCTCTATCGGAAATCCAGAGAAAGCCTTATCACATTCATCCTTGCGTCACTATATAGTTAAGCTCTTTGAACCCTTGGGATCATAGCACTATGCGCACTGAGTAGAATTCAAATAATGAAAATAAGCAAATGTAATAATCAAATGGACCACATGTGTGCAAAATATATGAACTCTTTGTCCATGTCGCTTAACTATTTAGGACCCGTTTGGATACTACCAAATAAGTTACATTTTCTACTTACATTAGTAGATAAGTGACCTATTTCAGATAAGTAAGTTTGATTTATAATTAGTTATAACTTTTTTATTTAAAAATACATAATTACTTCAGCTAATTTTTTTAAATTTTTTAACTTTTTATAAGTTGCTAAATAGAGGCATGAGGACCGATGAAAGCCAAACATATCTATCTTTTTAATAAGTAAAAACTAAAATAAATTACTTACAAAATAAGTAGCTTAATTATCTTAAGCAACTTATGATCCAAATGGGTCCTTACTGATTTCTTACTGTTGTAACTCATCTGATAATCCTATTGCCCCTGTTTTCTATATACATGGCAGGGCATGGCCCATGGTTTTTAAACTCGGGAGACTTGGATAGACTCGGTCAGGCACAGTCAGACTCACCTGAGTCAGTGGTGAGTTAGAAGACGAGTTGCATCAGACTCGTCCGAGTCTTAAAACCTCGGATCACCTGGCAAGCTTCACATGTGTGTGCCTTTCGAGGAGTACAATTAAAATTCGGGCGCGGCTTCCATGGATTCACGATCAACCAACGTGGGTGGATCCTTCCCACGTTGATGTATTTTACTTATATCCAAGCCGTCCATCCGTTTTGAAATCTAGTTTTATGGCATGATAATAAAAATTATGTAGATCCAAATCTCATATAGACCACACAATAGAAAACGGTGGTGATTGAATACCCACCATTAAAAACTTCTTGGGAGGCTAACGGTACGTTTATTTTCTTTCAACCTGTTGATAAGGTTAAAAAAAAAAAACCTGAATTAAGGCTCCTCACAAATATCAACTTGATCGAAAACTTTTGTGTCCCACAATAAGTTTTTAATGGTCAATCACCACTGTTTCATGTGGTAGGGTCCACCTGATATTCGGATCTTCTCCCTTTTTTGGATCATGCCATAAAATATTCTGTAGAAACGTATGGACGGCGTGGATTCAAGGTACATATATCAATGTAGGCCCCACATTCAGGGATATATCCACCTCGGTCGTCCCCGGATTCACCGGGAATCCACCGAAACCGCGCACTTAAAATTCCGCATTAGAGCAGTCGCTATCCTTGCATATGATTGGTGTTAACCGAGTGAGGAGATAATGGTAATTTCAGCAGTAACCGCTAGATCTGATCCAATGCATCTGGAGGTATCGGAGTTCCCGTGTCTGTCTTAACTTGCTGCCCAAACCACTAGCACGCGAAGACGAGATCTGGACCGCTCATCCCTTTTGGCTCCACCACTGACTAACCATCTACCTACAATAATCGTGTAAGTCCTAGCCATCCAATCAATGAACTCTCTTCAAATTGAACGTGAGCCAAACTTATTGGGATCCATTTGCGGGCCACCGATTGAATGGTCAGATAATCCAGCAGCGTTTTTAAATTCTTATCTTTCACTGTTGACCTTGTTGAATATACGGTCCAGATCTCATCATATAAGCCACTTGTACAACAAACGATGCGGGGACAGCGAGGCACCGAGGCTTGATTTGGTATCCTCACTGTGGGGCCCGCCTCAATTTATGCGTTGTATATCTATGCCGTCCATCCATTTTTCCAGCTCATTGATGACATGAGCCTAAAAAATGAAGCAGATAAAAATCTCAGGTGGACCACACAACACGAAACAGTGGTGAATGACTATTAATGTTTTGTGGGCCATAGATATTTGTATTTTCCCTTCATTTGGCAAAAAAACATTATAGTGGGCCTTAGGAAGTTTTTAACTATGGTCGTTCAATGAACACTGTTCCTGTGGTGTGGTCCACCTCAGATTTATATCCATAAAATGAGTTTTCAAAATGAATGGACGGCTAGATATACAACGAATATGCAGGGGCGGCTCAAAGGGGTAGGCAGGTGAGGCAATCGCCTAAGGCCCCCGATTGAAATCGGATTGCGTACTGAGTTACTCAGTACATTCTTAGGGTACTGAGTAAACTCAGTTGGGCCCACTATGAATGTATTTGTATTATCCAATCTATCCATTCATTTTTTTCAGATCATTTTAGTGGTTGAGCTTAAATTTGAAGTATATCTAAGGCTCAAGTGGATCATACCGCAGGAAACCGTGGAAATAATGATTTCCACCGTTGAAACCTTTCGATGGACCACCGTTGATATTTTTTTGTCATCCAACCTTTTCATAATATCACAAAGACATGGATGAAGTAAAAAACAAATATCAAATTGATCTAAAACTTCTGTGGCCCCCACAAAATTTTCAATGGTAGATGTTTAATTCACACTTTTTTTGATGGTGTGGTCCATTTGACCTTCGGATATGCTTCATTTTTGGGCTAACGACCTACACTTATCTGCTAAAATGTATGAACAGAGTGGATAAAATGCATGGATGACTGTGGGACCCACACAGTTTACTCATGGTACTCAGTACGCAATCGTTTCCCCTAATTATGAAGGCCCTATGTTATAGCAAAATTAAAAATTTTTAATCATAACGGTCTTATATTATAGTAAAATTAAAATTAAGAAAAATTAAAAAAAAAAGCCTAAATTTTTTTAAATAAAACTTATTAAAAAGCCTACAAAATAAAAACATCTAAAAATTAGTTTATAAATTTAAAATTGAAAATAAAAAACAAATCCTAGAAACTAGCAATGTCCAACTCTCGCGTCTTTTTTCAAAATAATAGCATCATTCTCAGTAAATTTTTCTTTTGAAACCTAGGACCACAACTACCTACTTTATTGCTAATTAAGTTTTTCAAAAAATTAAATTCTAAGCCTCATTTTGATGACTTGCCTAAGGCCCCCAAAAATGTTGAGCCGCCCCTGCGAATATGTTGAGGTGGGCCCATGTTCAGGGTACCAGACTCATTGCTGGTTCGGGGCTACAAGCCAAGTGGCGCCCGAGGCACTGAACCACTGAACTCCCAGGAAATATGGCATGATCTACCCGCGTGTAAAGCACAGGCTCCCACGTGCCACTGCAAGTGTTATGCTGGTTTGTATCGGACATCCAAACCGTCTATCATCTTGGATCCACTGTTTAGCTTCTATCTATATAATTAACAAAGGTCCTTGATGGTCCACTCTGGTCCACTCATCAGGTGGATATGAATGTTCAAGAGAACGGCTCACTCACATAAAGATTTCTTCCAGGGAATTTAGACGACGGGGCGCATCTGATAGACGGTTTGGATATTAAACTCGTGTGCCATGTCTGCACTTGTGAAGCAAGTAGAGGATTGCGGTGGACACGCGGTTGAAATCTCTCTGAAAATAATCATGGAGTTATTTTAATGGAAGAAATTAGGAGTAATCATGCATACCCTCCAAGAAAGTCTTGTATTTGGATTACAAAATCCTAAAGCGATTGTGAAGGGTGGGCGATCATAGCAGCGTTGGAAAAGAGGTGTACCACAAAAGGGAGGCAAAGGTGGGCCCACCTTGGGTCCAAAGGTTCCAATGGTGGGCCCCACTACTGCCCAAAAAGCAGTGAAAGCTTCTTGCTTTCTCGGCTTCTACTCGATTTATATTTTAAGTACCAAAATAAAAAGGAAAGGAAGCATCGTTCGGTACTCTTGTAGTCTGTGTAAATTCATACACACGCTTAAAGGAAATCTATGTATGTGACAACTGTAGATCGATCTAGACCGTGTTGAATTCATATAATAATATTTATATTATCAGATATAAAAAGAAATTTTGATGGGAGATTGTAAATTTCAAATTGGTAAGTTATAAATATGGGTAATTTAATAGAAGTTTCCACCAATTAAAGGCTGTGATTTTCAATTGACTACGTATACAGTGGGTCTCACGATTTTGATGGTTTCTATTGAAAGACATTTATGCTACTTGGACGTTCTTGTGAAGAGTGCGTGCGTATGAATCTCCATGCTCTGGCAGCGTATCAAATAACACTCCTCAAAAGCAAAAGCAGGAATTCATCTGCAGTTCTCCGCCACTCCCGTCCTGCCAGTCTCTCACTCTACTACTCCATTTATGAGAGAGAGAGAGAGAGAGAGAGAGAGATTGAAGCTCGAGCGTTCTTCAAACCCTAGCTGGATCTTTCGAAACCCTAGCTCTAGCCGTGGATCCTACGTTTTCTTGCTGCAAGGGCAGATCGATACCGATTCTTCGACGGTACGTTTGCATCTGATTCCTTAACTGAAATTCTCTCCCTTTTCCCCCCATTTTTATGTCCTTCGATGTCTTTTTTTTATATATATTATATTTTTAATGATTTTCTTCTTCTTTGCTTGATTGTAAGTTAAGGTGAAGATTTTTGGGTGTTTTGGTTTTTTCTTTTCAGATCTTTGATGTGAGGAGGTTTTGGAAATTTTCAGAAATTTTCTATGATTTTTAGTTAATCTGCCACTAATGCGAGATTTGTGACTGATTTGTTCCGCGTTTTTACCTAATTTGAATTTCTCACGCATTATGTGTTTGTTCTTCATCTGTTTCCTGTTGGATCTTTTCTGTTGCGGTGCCCGGTCTGATATCCTATCGATCCGGAGCCGGAAATTAAGATCTGGGTTTTGTATTCTTATGAATGATTTGTGGTTTTATGTAGGTTTCTGGAAAGAAGAGTTTCATTGCTGAGTGATTGGATTTTGCATTTTACACTGTAGTAATAGAGAAATCCTTTAAAGTCTCACATTTCATGAGCTTTTGGGAAAATTCTTTTCAATACGGGTTGTGTGAAATCGGAAAAAGGAAAGAAGAACGAAGAACAGGTGAAGTGCCAGTTAATCTAAAACTCTAGAACTGTTAAATTGAGGTAGTAACCTATACCAGTGCTGAAAGTGTAATCTTTCTCCCGTCTCCATTGATCCCGTGTAATGTTAGACATTCGACAAAAATGGAGAGAATTCCCGAACTGAAAAATGCTCTACCAGGGCATCTATCTATTGTGGACCGGATAACAGATTTAAATGACAGTGTGATGAGAGAGGTAGATGGTCCATCTCGCTTACGGAAACCTCAGAATTTGGAGGAACCGGTAAATGACAGTGTGATGAGAGAAGTAGAGGGCCCCTCCAGTGTACGGATATCTCAGAATTCGGAAGAACCTGTACTGGTGAAAGGAAAAGGGTCTTTCCAGGAACCGGATGAACTTATGCCAGAGGTTGCTTCCTTTAAGGTCAGTGATCCATATGATGAATCTGGGCTGAGTTTGTTTTCTGGGGCTAGTCATCCCTTGGAACCTGTCGATACTGATCTGATGAGAACAGTATATGTGACCATCGACCAAAACAAATCTGAGTCGGGCCGCTTAGTGAAAAGTCTTTCTATGAAGGCTCCTTTTCTAGATGACCTTTCAATTCGGGTTCCAGGTTTAAAACCAGGTGCGCCTGTTCTTTCGCCTGCAGAAAGCCTGGTTGAAGAGCCTAATGAGTCAGAGCCATCATCATCTCCATTTTTGGTCCCTCGGGCATCACAAGCTACTGAGAACACGCTTCCAACACATGATTCTGAGGAGAAGGAGTGCATATGGGATGCTTCCTTGCCTCCAAGCGGCAATGTCAGTCCTCATAGTAGCATTGACAGTACTGGCGTCGTCACAGCTATGAGTGTTGTCAATAGCTGCACGGGAACATACAGAAGTGATGGGATTACGAGTGACGGTATGCTTAGTGTGGAAAGAAACTGCGAGAGTACCAAAGGGAGTGCAATAGGGGACTCACTTGAAAGTGCAAAAACTAGCATTAGCAGAGCAAGCGATAGCAGTGGGCTTAGTGATGATAGCAATTGGAGTAATATTACAGGAAGTGCTAATAAGCCTCACAAAGGAAATGATCCTAGATGGAAGGCTATTCTGGCTGTTCGGGCACGGGATGGTATCTTAGGGATGAGCCATTTTAGATTGCTCAAAAGGCTTGGGTGCGGCGATATTGGTAGCGTGTATCTCTCGGAGCTGAGTGGGACCCGGTGCTACTTTGCAATGAAAGTGATGGACAAGGCATCCCTTGCAAGCAGGAAGAAGTTAACAAGGGCTCAGACAGAAAGGGAGATTTTACAGCTGTTAGATCATCCGTTCCTGCCAACTTTATACACACATTTTGAGACGGACAGATTCTCATGTTTGGTCATGGAGTTCTGTCCGGGAGGTGATTTGCACACCTTGAGGCAGCGGCAGCCAGGGAAGCACTTCTCCGAATATGCAGCACGGTATGAGCTAAGCTGAATAATATTTTCTTTGCCATATTGACTCTCGAATTTATGTTTTTCTTCATCAAGCTGTATTTTCATTCTATAGTTCGTCTTATCAATAGATTAGAGTGGAATGCTCTCTCGCAGGGATTTTTTTTTTTTGTCAAGACATTTCAGTTATGTTGTTATCTTAAGAAGTAGATGGCTACAGATTCTCCATGGTGGTGTATTGATATTTGTGGACTCTTTTATGCTGATTCTGCTCTCCAGTTTCCTTGACATATAAGCCCTATCATCCTTTTCTCTTCACATTGCCTTGTTCGTGTTTCGATTCTCTAGGAAATGGACATTTACTTAGCAATTTCGAGAATCCTCCATATAGTACATGCCTATAATTTTCAGTGATACACACACACACACACACCACACACACACACGGTCGAGCTCATGGGAACTCCCCATGAGGTCGAGCTGTGTGGGCCCCACCATGATGTATGTCAAAAATCTACCCCATCAGTTAGATGCACCATTCCATAGTGGTCCTAGGGCTTAAAAATCAAGTCAATCCGTGTCTTGTGTGGGCCACACCACATACAAAAGTTCAGAGGGGTTACCCTCCATTAAAACATTCATAATCATTTTTTGGGCCCACCGAGATGTGGTTCACAAATCTAGCCCTCAGGAGCGGATTTGTCCGGCCACACCACATACAACTTTTATGTGGTATGTCCGGCCACACCACATACAAAAGTTTCAGATGCATCCAAATTTCAGGTGGGCCCCACCAAGTGCTTTTATATGTTTTAGGCATGTCTTCACATGATTTTAGATGGTATGGCCCACCTGAGTTCCGTATACGGCTGATTTTTGGGATATCCCATAATTTAAAGGGGACCCATCAAATGCACGGTGTTGATATTCAACATACATCATGGTGGGGCCCACACAGCTCGACCTCATGGGGAGTTCCCATGAGCTCGACCGTATAGAACCTTTTCCCTATATATATATATATATATATATATATATATATATATATATATATATATATATATATATATATATAAAGTGTGATTAAATAAACATGTCCCAGATCTCATTTTATACATTTTGATTCTCAGTCAGTGGTGCTTAGCTTTTTTCTGTGGATAGAGGCACATAATGTCCCTCTATTCGATTCAACTGCACGCTACACGACCTAGCAGATATCAAAGACATCTTAACGCCAGAAGCTTAGTGTCAGCTCTAAAAAAAAAATCACTCTTAGTGGGTCTTGGACATTAAGTTTCAAATGTAATTTGTTGGTCATGGTCCATCCTTTGCATGGCTTGTTTCACACAAGTCACAAGCTGTTTCTGTAGCCAACAATACCTATACTTGAAAGAACAGACTATGAAGGGGAATTTCATCTGTTTTACCTAATATGACTGTGAATGTTGCTGGTTGAGGTCTTCTTTTTTAACACACACCATAGGCACAGACCAAATTCACAGGAAGAGCTGGTTCACCCATTTGTGCTGTGAATTTAGATCCATATAGGGATAGTTTATTCATGTTCTCTACTCTTGAGTCAGTTTTGCGATTTTGTGGAATACCGAAAAACAAGCAATAGAACATGGAGAAATTCTCCATTTCCTAGCGAAGGCTTTGGTTGGATTAGATTTGAGAATAACTATTCTTGGGGTATATGTCGAACCCATGGGCATGAAGTAAGCATAGTATTCCGTAATGGCCACCACCATTACTGTTACGATACGGGTCGTAAAGGCCATTATAGCTTCTTCTTTCTTTTTTCCTTCTTTTTTTTTTTTTTGAAAAAAATCCTGTACCAACCCTGTAACAGACTGTTACAGGGCCGTTACAGACCGTTTCTTCCATAATGGCCGTTATGATCCCATGACACCTAACGGTGGCCACTGTTACCCTTATGTAATGGCCGTAATGGCCATTATGTAACTGTTTTTGCATACCCTGGAAGTAGGACTTCCATTTCAGGAGGCATAGAGCACAATCATTGTGCTTTTCCCTAGCTGACAATGCGGGCTCCCAGGTATCCGTCGAGAATATCTTCTTGGGGATTTATGTCCAAACAAAGCTTGAGTAGACACATTGTGCAGTGCATCCTTGGGATATTTTTGGATTGTAGGTTGATTAAATTTCAACTGTATACTAAATTTCAAGGTTCCGTTGCTCGGTTTTGCGACTGCCAATTCAATCATGTATACTAAATTTCAAGGCTTTAAAATTATCTCAAACCAAGGTTTAGAACTAATTACAAAGTTTATTCTCTAATTCGCCCATTCAAGAGTTTTTTCGGTCCCATCAGCTTGACATTGTCATGCATTTCCAATGACCAACCTCACTCTACAGGATTATCAGTGAATATGATCATAGCTGTTTTGCATTTTCACTGTATTTTACGTCATTTGATTGTGTATGCTTTGAAATTAGTATAATAAATCACAACTAGTGTTTTGAATAGTGTCTGTAGCGTAGCTACGAGGCCACGTAGCATTAGCAAATAGCATAAATCCCTTGAGTGTACACTACCCCTATACGCTACAGGGTCGTAGCATATGTCGTGTACGCTATGTTTTTTATTTATTTATAAATGATAATTGTATTTTGTATTTTGTACTTAATACTCTCAGCCAGTGGATTATTAATTTCTTTTCATACTTGTGACTTGTGGTTTCAATCAGACATTATCAATTAAAGTGGTTTGCTTAGAAAGTCGTTGATGTGATAATGATTTAATTTGGTTTATGCACGTGGATTGCCTTTTGATAAATGATAATTAATAACTTGTTTGGACATGCTTATACTTGAAAAATGAACAATCTTTTAAGCAATTTTATATTTTCTCCTTACTATTTATCATATATTTTTAATTTTAAAAATAGAAGTATATTGTAGCTTATGTTACACGCTATAGAGGACTGAACGCTACGCAACACGCTACCACTAATCTGCCAATCTCAACTGATCACAACTGCTTAACTGAAAAATGCATCTGCCAATCTCCATTGACTTTGATATTGCCCAAAAAACAGCATTCCTCAAGTCGCCTTCTACTATGGCTGGTAGAAAATTGAATCTTAAAACGATTTTATCCACTTGCAAGAGTGTGTCAGCTAGATTTGAGTTGTTAATGCCCAACAGACCTGAGAAAGCAATCAACTCTGTGCCACTGTCATCTTGCACAATTCCGCCAATCCCAGCTGCGCCTAGGTTCTCAAAGGACCATCCATTGAAGGCAACTTTATATGTAAACAATTGGCAGAATCCACCTTGGTATCACTTGCTTTGTGGACATAAACAACAACAACCCCCCCACTCGGATAATGTCTTCCAGTTATCTTCAAACATTGAATTGGTAACGCCTATGCACTTCCTGTTAGCTTTGGCCCAGGTAGCTAGCATTCTGAAGATTCTCCTAAACATCGATTATTTTATGTCATTTGATTGTGTATGCTTTGAAATTTGTATCCTGTAATTAGACTTACAACCACTTCACTGAAAATCGCATTGTAGAATAATGTTATATTTGTTAAGATATCAATATCATGCGCACAAGATAACCATTCTTGTTTTGTTTTTACTAGGTTTTATGCAGCTGAAGTTCTGTTGGCCCTTGAGTATCTCCACATGCTTGGAGTTGTTTACAGGGACTTGAAACCAGAAAATGTTCTCGTCCGCGATGATGGCCACATAATGCTCTCAGATTTTGACCTCTCTCTGAGGTGTGCAGTTTCACCGACCCTTATAAAAACTTCATTCGATTCCCACCCGGCCAAACCTGGCGCATTCTGTGTCCAACCTGCCTGCATTGAGCCTTCATCTGTATGTATACAGCCGTCATGCTTCATGCCGAAAATCTTCCCTCAGAAAAGCAAGAAGAAGACTAGAAAACCTTGGGCAGAGCCTGGGCCGACAATCACCACCCTCCCCGAGCTCGTGGCAGAGCCAACCGCAGCCCGATCCATGTCCTTTGTCGGGACCCATGAGTACCTGGCTCCTGAAATAATCAAGGGAGAAGGCCATGGCAGCGCCGTAGATTGGTGGACTTTTGGCATCTTTTTGCATGAACTTCTATATGGCAGGACACCATTCAAGGGCTCAGGCAATCGGGCCACACTGTTCAACGTGGTTGGCCAGCAGCTCAGGTTTCCTGATGCCCCTGCCACCAGCTACTCGAGCAGGGATTTGATCAGAGGCCTGCTGGTGAAGGAGCCCCAGCATCGGCTTGGGGTGAAGAGGGGGGCGACTGAGATCAAGCAGCACCCGTTCTTCGAGGGCGTTAACTGGGCACTGATACGGTGCAGCACCCCACCTGAGGTGCCGAGGCCAATGGAGCCTGAGCAGCCCGGAAAATTCGGGGCAGCAGCCGCGGACAGTGTTGGAGCAGTTGGGGTAGGGAGCAGCAGTAAGAGGATGGTAGGTGCAGACATGAAGTCTGGGGGTAAATATCTAGATTTTGAATTCTTCTAGTTTTGGATTAGTGGATGCTGAATTATTGTATTAGACTGATTAATTCCATGATCAAGTCTTTCCCAATGATTACACCTGTCATAACAGATTGGGATGTAGAAAAAAAAAAGTGCTTCTGTTTGCCTGTTTGGATGGGAAGTGATCAGTTGAATCTCCATTTTTTTTGGATTTGAATAATGTGTAATGCCGAAGATGTTGTGCATTTGCTTCATCCGATATATCTGGCCTCAGAGCAGAAAGTGAATCCAATCAGACGGGCGCTTGTTTGGTTTCATCTTCAGTTACTCTCTCGACCATAATGAAACGGATGGGGCTGTCCCGTCCAGTCATTCGACGATGCAACACATGCGATCAGGCCCTATGGAGATGGAATTTGGAGGGCAAAGGTGGGTTTATCCGTCAACGATGTTCATGAACTGGATGCTGTTAGGCTAGTGAGCTCCTGCACACTCTTTGTAAATTATCAGTCTCCTTTTGGGGTTCTTGGTGAGGCTGAGCTCTTCTATGTATAATGGGAACCCCAACCTTCGGTTCCTCCCAGAATGATTACTCATGTTTAAAATAATATATGAGCAAAAGTGATATAGGAGGGTGAAAACTATCCTAGAATGCAAGATGAGAGATAAATGTATACATTAATTTCAGCAATCAACATGTAAAATTAAATATAACCACATAATATATTCGAAAATTCAGATTTATAACACAAAGATTTTAAGTTATCATATACACTGTGCATGAAAATATAAAATAATTCAAGAGTGATCTATTTAAAAGTAGGGACTTTCAATTTAGCGTAGGTAATATAACAACCATGTGATTTCAGCAATTAACATGTAAAATCAAATATAATCATATAATAGATCTGAAATTTTAAATTTATAACATAAAAATCCTAAGTTATCACACACGCAGATCATAAAAATGTAAAATAATTCAAGAGTGACCTATTTCGAAGTAGGAACTTTCAATCAAGTGTGGGTAGTTCAACAACAAAGCTGCAGACAAAATTTTGATTTGGAAAAAGTTTCATAAAAATTCTGATTTTCATCTGGATTTTGTATTCATGAATGAAGATTTAAGAATTGGATTTTTAGGATTTCAAATGATCTAGGAATTAGGGATTCAAATAATCTAGGAAAATTAGAAAGGGAAAACTCCGAAAGAGGCCCATTCAAATTGATCGGTACTAAGTTTCATCCCTTAAGTCACTTTTCAAATTGATATAACTTATTAACTTATATCAATTAACAGAATTTAACTTATTGGATGGTATCCAAATGGGCCCTTAGAAAGAAAAGCCTCGCTAAGTTAATAGCACTGCTACATGCAACCACATGTTTTAATATGCTATGCGTGGGATGATCCTGGCCATACATCGGCTAGAAATCACTTTTTGCATGACTCATACCAAAAGATCAGGCACTTCCAGTCATCAAAGGGTCAGCACTAAAACACCAAATGCAAACTATTGGCAAGTTTTGTAATTATCAATCTTGTGCAAGTGATGGATTTCTAAGAGCTACACTACCGTTTGCACACCTATTCATCTTCACCGTGTGGCCCATCTAATGCACCACTTGGGACACACTTACGACGGTTGATAAATACATATTTTCATGCCCAAATTTCACAGTAGAGACCATTGTTTCTATCCATAATATGACTACAATGGACCAAGCCAAGTAATGCTGTAGGCAGTATTATATGCATTGTGACTCTCTCTTTATTCTTTTAATTAATAGCTCGAATCTAAGATTTCAAGATTGAAACGCAGTTTATCTACCACTAGGCTAGGTTTCGGCCTAATCTAATCTAACTTGTTGGGGACAAAAATACTAAGTCCAGAGACTCGGATCTGGTGCCTCGGCTTGGGAAGCACTACGTCGGATCCGAGGCAGGGCACGTCGGATCCGAGGCAGGGTTAAGAACTCTATAAACCGAGACGAAAAGTTAACTCGCCTCGGACGAAGAACCAGTAATCCGAGGATGCATCGGGCCGACCCTCCCAATGGAACTAGCCAAAGGACAGCGCGAAACCGGATTTCGTCCCGAACATTTTGGGATAAGATCCCCGATCCCGAAGCTTGCGGGATCAGACGAAGATCGCGGACGAGTGCCATCCGGTGTCCGCGATCCTAGGAAGAGAATCCTCTTTCGATTGCACAAGATCAGGAGAAGAATCCTCCTACGATTAAACGCTCCAGCAGCTATAAAAGGGAGGCCTTCATCATCTAAAAGGTACGCACAAAATTCTCACCCAGACTCCCTCAATACAGTAAGACCCAGATTCCTAGCCTGACTTTGGCATCGGAGGGTCCCCTGCTCTAGCCAGGGTCTCCTTTGTCTTCTTCGTGTGCAGGTGCTCGAAGGTCCAAAGAGGGTGAACCAGATTTTTGCATCAACAGTTTGGCGCCGTCTGTGGGAACCGTACAAAAAACAAAGCCATCCCATATTCCTTTGTTGCATCCCATGGTGATGACTAGAAGGACGGTCCCAGAAGAAGATCTAAATGAGATCGCGGTTACGGGGCCAGCAGGTCCAGTCGCGATCCCCGCAGTCCAGAACCCACCGGCCAACCGCCAACGAGGAGCGACCAGAACAAGCAACAATCAGCGAGGTCGGAACGATGGGCGGTTGGATCAGGAGGTCCAAGAAATCCGATCTGATATGAATATGATGAAGCAGATGTTAGAACGAATGTATCAGCGGCAAATGCAGCCACTCCCGCCTCCTCAAGGAGAAACGGCGGCACACGTACCTGACTGCGGCGGGCGATCCTCAACTTACGCACCACAATCTTTTCGGCCGAGCCAACACCAAGGCGTCCACGAACCGGCCGACTAACTCCCGGCCACGGTCGGCCAATGCATCTTTGCCCCCCAACCGACCTTCGGCACGAGATAGAGCGAAGAAGGCGCATCCAGACCTCCAAGAAGAGGCACGGCGAGAAAGTAGTGAACCGTGGAAAGCCGATATTCAAAACTTTAAAAGAGAAGTGCGGGAAGAAATGGCGAAAGAAATGGCAGACATGAAGCATAGTCGAAATATGCATCCGACCAGATACGAGGCAAAGGCGTCCCCCTTTGTGGACTCGGTAATGGTGGCTCGGTTGCCCGAGAGGTTTCGGTTGCCTCAAATCACTCCCTTCACCGGCAAAACCGACCCAACGGAGCATATCGAATGCTTCAGAACATATATGGAGCTCCATGACGCCTTGGATGCAGTGATGTGTCGGGCCTTTTCTCTTACATTGACCGATGTAGCGGTGTGGTTCAAACAGTTGAAACCAAAGTCCATTAGCTCATTATTTGGCGAGCGACGCCTTCCTTACTAACTTCATCGGCGGGAAAAAGAAATTGAAGCCCCCCGCACATCTGAACAACATAGTTCAGAAGCAGGGAGAGCTGCTGAAAGATTACATAAAGCGTTTCAATTTCGAGTCCCTTCAGGTTCGGAAACATTCGGAGGAAACGGCTCTCAATGCGCTCATGCAAGGAGTTAAAGATAAACCATTCTTGGCATCTTTAGACAAAACTCCGCCCGATACTCTGGCAGAGTTTATGGCACGGTCGGATAAGTATGCAAACGCAGAAGAAACGCGAATCTGCGTGAAACTAAAACTTCGGTCAAAGAGTCGGTCAAAAGGAAGCCGACTCGACCAGGGGAAGAAACGTAAGGATGATCAAGCGCAGAATGAGCGAAGACCGGAAAACGACCGGATCGTGCTTTTCCACATATGCCCCCCAGAACAAAACTCGGGAGCGGTATTGATGGAAATCAAAGCGAAGGTTTCGTTCATCGGCCCAATAAGCTCAAAAGCAATCCTAATCGGCGGGACAAGGATAAATCTTGTCACTATCATCGTGATCATGGGCATAACACGAGTGATTAGCCGTCATCTAAAAGAAGAAATTGAGCGACTCATAAAGGACGGCCGACTCAAAGAACATGTGGTTAAAGCTGCGGAAGCGAGGGACGCCCGACCGAGAGTCGGCCGATGGAAGAAATCCAGGACAATTATCGGTGGTCCGCGAGGTGGGGCGACTCGAACAATGCCGAAGGAACCATGCAAGAAAACTTAGTCGACGGAGGCCGAGCTCATGGTCATAGGGCGGCCGCTAAAAAAGAGAAAAAAGGGAAAAATATTGTCTTTCGTTCACGAGAGGAAGACGCCCGAGGTATCTATCACCCCACGATGACGCACGATTATCACTCTGACTACTCGCTAACAGGAAAGTGTTCGGGATACTCGTTGATACGGGGTCATCTGCTGATGTGTTATTTACTCAGGCGTTCGATAAAATGGGAATCGAACGATCTATGTTACGTCCAGTTCGGACCCCGTTAATCGGGTTTTCCGGGGGACAAGTATTGCCTGAAGGAATTGTCTCGCTGCCACTCACTGCCGGCAGTACCCCACATCAGAAGACGATGATGGTGGATTTCTTGGTCGTCGATCAACCTTCAGTATACAACGCCATACTCGGCCGACCTTCTCTAAGTCTCCTTCAGGCCGTGGTATCCACATACCATCTCTCACTAAAATTCCCGACTGAGTCGGGAGTAGGAGTTGTCAAAGGAGATCAGCAAGATGCGAGGCGTTGTTACATGATAGCCGTGAAAGGATCAGCCGACAAAAATCTAATCGACATCTCAACGATCGAATCGTTGGACCCTCGGGGCGAGAGTCATGAACGAGGGACAGCCGGTTGAAGACCTCATCTCAGTCCCCTTGGTCGAGACGGATGCATCAAAGAACGATGCAATTGGCTCGTCTCTACGGTCCCCCTTGAAAGACAAGCGATAGCCACACTCGCTCCGTAGGTACGCCGATGTATTCGCTGGTGTCATGACGATATCTGGGGATTGACCCATCGGTGATGACCCACCGACTCAACGTCGACCCGTCATTTCGGCCGTCCGACGAAGCGACGGCCAGCTCGGCCCCGAGTGATATGCCATCATTAAAGAAGAAGTCAGCAAACTCCTCCAGGCCAATTTCATAGAAGAAATACACTATCCAGAATGGGTCGCGAATGTCGTGCTGGTAAAAAAGTCCAACGGGAGGTGGCGAGTCTGTATCGACTATACTGACCTAAATAAAACTGCCCAGAAGGATAGCTTTCCGCTTCAAGGATAGATCACTAGTAGATAGTACGGTAGGACATGAGCTTCGAGCTTCATGGATGCGTATTCGGGATATAATCAAATTGTAATGCATCAAAATGATAAATCAAAAACTACCTTTGTCACCGACAAAGGCCTTTATTGTTACCGAGTGATGCCATTTGGTTTGAAGAATGCCGGTGCAACTTATCAAAGATTAGTTAACAAAATCTTTGCTCGGCTTATAGGTCGAACCATGGAAGTATACATCGACGACATGCTTGTCAAGAGTATACACGCGACGGATCATGTAAACGATCTGGAAGAAATGTTTCTCATCCTACGGAAGTTTCGGATGAAGTTAAATCCGAATAAATGTGCTTTTGGGGTGAGCTCCGGAAAGTTCCTTGGTTTCTTGGTTAGTCATCGAGGAATAGAAGCAAACCCTGAGAAGATAAAGGCTTTGGTCGAAATGGAATCCCCTAAAACCATTAAGGACATCCAAAGGTTGACAGAAAGGGTCGCGGCACTTAATCGGTTCCTATCGAGCCACGGATAAGTGTCTCCCTTTCTTCAAGCGATTAAAGGACAACAAACAATGAGATGGACGGAAGAATGCGAGCGGCATTTCAACAAATAAAATCATATCTCGGTTCTCGCCTCTCTTATCAAAGCCGAATCGGGCGAATCCTCTTCAGTTGTATCTAGCGATGATCCGAAGCGTGACCGTTAGCTCGGCTTTGATACGAGAATCCGAAAGAAAGCATTTCTTGGGGTATTACGTTAGCAAAGCGTTGTTGCCACAGAGACAAGATACCCAAACTTGGAAAAAGTAGCCTTGGCATTAATAACTTCTCTCGCCGACTCGGTAGTATTTCCATGCCCATACTATCATCGTGATGACCGATCTACCTCTTCGCCAAGTTTTGCGAAACGAGAAGCTTAGGCCGACTCACGAAATGGGCTATCGAACGAGTGAATTTGATATTCAATACAAGCCGAAGGCGGCAATCAAAGGACAAGCTGTTGCTGATTTTATTGCTGATGGAACCCCACCAAATGATCTCCCAGTCAACGATATGCCGAAGGATGTCATAGCCCCAGCAGCGGCCGCTACACCACCCCTACCCTGCCCTCTTCCCTGGAAACTATTTGTCGACGGCTCTTCCAACTCGAAGGCAAGTGGGGCTGGGATTGTACTAGAAACCCCCGATCATACTTACATACAGTATGCCTTGCGACTTGGATTCCAAGCCTCGAACAATACAGCGGAATATGAAGCATTCTTTGCTCGGTCTCGACTCGCGCTAGCAGCATGGGAGTCACGCACTTAAGTGTGTTCGGCGATTCTCAATTGGTCGTGAATCAAGTGGCCGGTATATACCGGACACGAAAAGACCAATTAAGAGCGTACATGGAGAAAGCAAAAGAACTTATCAACGGATTTCAACTCTGTCGGGTCACTCGGATCCTCGTACGAAAAATGGCAAAGCCGACCTATTAGCAAAGCTCGCCTCGCCAATGAAGATGACATACCCAGTCCGTCCCCGTGGAATACGTCGATAAACCAATCATAAATGAATCAATTACTATGATTTGTCCATGCCATCGACTCGGAACCATCCTGGATGGATCCAATCCGCCAATACCCGGACAGGGGGCGCACGAAAATCGTGCGAGGCCCGAGGCGACTTAAGTTCCGAGCCCCCCGTTACACCGTACTCAACGATACCCTCTATAAGAAAGGTTACTACGCTTCGTTGCTTCGGTGCCTCACACCGGTGAGGCGAAGTACGTATTACGTGAAGTCCATGAAGGAATGCGGAAACCACTGCGGAGGAAGGTCTCTCGCCCACAAGGTTTTACGACGGGGATACTGCGGCCCACTATTCAACACGACGCCGCACGCTCGTCCAAAAATGCGACAAATGTCAACGATTCGCGAAGCAATCCCGAGACGAGCGTCCGAAGCGCTAACGCCAATGACCGGTCCCCGGCCCTTTGCACAATGGGGTATTGACATCATAGGTCCACTCCCTATGGAAAAGGTCAAACCAAGTTCGCCGTGGTAGCGTGAGATTATTTCACGAAATGGGCCGAGGCCGAGCCATTAGCCAAAATAGCCGAGCGAGAAGATCACCGAGTTCGTGTGGAAAAACATTATCTGTCGGTTCGGAGTACCCCATACCATTATTACAGATAATGGAAGACAATTCGACAACAGGAGTTTTCGCGATATGTGCAACAACCTCAGAATCAGAAACGTCTATTCCTCACCTCATCACCCTCAAACTAATGGGCAAGTCGAGGCGGTTAATAAGATTGTCAAGCAACATCTTCGGACAAAGCTCGACCGAGCCAAAGGAGCGTGGGCGGAAGAGCTCCCGAAAATTCTTTGGGCCTACCGAACCACAGCCCGAACCGCCACAGGAGAAACTCCTTTTCACTCGCTTACGGTTCGGAAGCCGTCACTCCCGTTGAAATCGGCCTACCTTCGGCCCGAGTCACTTCATTCGACGAGGATGAAAACGAAGAACTCCTCGCACTCGGACTCGACCTCCTGGACGAGCAAAGGGAAATGGCACGGCTACGCACGGAAGCACGACAACGACAAGTGGCTCGATTCTACAATGCCCGAGTGAAGATCAGGAGGTTTCGGATGGGAGATATGGTTCTCCGAAAAGTATTTTCCAATACTAAGGAAGTTGGATCAGGCACGTTGGGACCTAATTGGGAAGGGCCCTACACCATCTCGGGCACTATCCGACCAGGGACATATCGGCTGAAAGATCTAAACGGACAATCGCTGCCTCATCCATGGAACGCTGAACATCTCAAGACTTATTATCCTTAACTCAGTGCTCAATGTAAAGACTCTGGACTAAGCAAGATCAAAGCCGAGGCAAATAAAACTAAAGTGTTTTCTTTCATTCATCAACCACATCCGAGTACAACATGTAAAAAAAAAAAAAAAAAAAAAAAACACATATAAGGGGCCCCGGCTACTGTCCACTGGTCGGAGCGGTCCCCGAAGCATTCTCACAAATGCCGACCTCTTCCCCACCAGTGATTTCAGCAGCAGCATCCGGATTCTCAGATTCTAAGGCTCCACCCTCGATTTCCGAGAGATCTAGGTCGGGAAAAGATTTCTTTATGTCCTTAATACATTCAAGAAATCCGCTTTGAAACAAACGATCCCTCTCATCCTCGAACTCCTCGGATTCAAGAAATGCTTGGATGGCTTGATCCCTAGCTTTCTCGGCCTCCTGAGTCTTCTCATTGGCCTGCTGGATAAGTCCCGCCGCCTCAAGCTTAGCCCGAGCCAAGTCATTTGCACAGGAAGCGTGGGCTGCAAGGATTCGCCTGTTCTCCTCTTCAGTCCTGGAAAGGAGAGCTGACACTCGAGCAACTTCGGCCCTCGCTTCATCGAGGGCTCTCTTGGAAGAAGTCGCCTCAGCTTTCGCGTCTTCGGCAGCTTTCCGAGCAAGGCCCGCCTCGCCCATCAGGACGCCAACTTGTATCTCGGCGCTCTCGCGTCGCCCTTCAGCTTCCGAGAGAAGGGCCTGCAGCCGATGGGCCGAGGATAACTCTTTACAGGCCTTAACCAAGCAGGGAGCAAGTTCAAAAAGCACCCTTGCTGCATGGCCAACGGTTTGAGACGAAGGAGTGTTATAGAGGCTGACGAACTCCTTTTCGCTCCCATGGGCTAAGGCCCAGGGAACCATCCCCGACACCATCTTTTGCAAAATGGACGGCCCCTCCTGGCACGTTTCTTCCCCTCTAGAGGATGCGGTCCTCGTCTCTTCTTCCCCTCTGGAAGACGCAGCCCTTGTCTCTTCCTCCTGCCGCGGGACTTCCGTCGCAACATGTCCCGAGTCAGGTGCCGCCTGAGGTTCCAAGGTAGCAGCCTCAGTCGCTTCCACCCTCTCTTCCGGATCGGGATCCGGAATTACGACGACAGGAGGAGGAGAAGACCTCGCGGGCTCCTTCTCCTTTTGCGCTACCCTCTGTCTCTTCGGCGGTCGAGGTTCCGGACTGAAGGACCGATCGCGGAGGAGCCTTCAATTTCGAAACCATCCTAAGAGGAGGACGAGCCCGGTCATCTTTGAAGGGATTGGTTCGGGGGGTTGGCTCGGAAGGGGCCGCCTCGAGGGGGCGGCTCGGGAACAATCCGCAAATGAGGACGAGCTTCGGAGCAAATCTGAAATAAAAGAAAAGAAAGAACTTCAAGTCAGGGAAAATTCAGAAGATACACAAAGGTACATTCTCAATTACCCGTGACGGCCGAGTCTAGACTGCGAGGTGAAGACGCTCCATTTTGTAAAAGCACTTTCCGGGACCTATCTGCCGGATCCGGCGTCCTCAACTCTTTGATCCGGGCGAAGCACTTGGAACCAGAGCTTTGCCGCTTCTTGGGGATGTCTGCGTGGACACAAGCTCGTCGGACTCAAGTATATTACAAAAACATAGAAGGGCAAGAAAGGAGAGCCGGGTCACTGCTCTTTGGAACGACCAGGGACACGAGCCTCGTAGGACCGGATTCACCGACTCCCAACGACCACGGGCCCAAAACCAACGCTCTCTCCGGTGTTTGTTAGAAGTGGGAGGGTCGTTATTAGGGAGCCGCCTCCGCCCATCCAAGCGGCCGAAGACGTAAAAGCCGGGGTAGTTCGGATTCACGCGCACTTGGTATAAATGAAGGAATTCGTCGACTGTTAACGGCGGCTGTTCCATCTCAGCCCACAGTACCGCACACCCGAGTAAGTTCCTCCACCCATTCGGAACTATTTGCCCCGGTGCAATCCGAATTCGAGACAAAACTCCCTGGACAATGGGTTGAAGGGGCAGACGCAAGCCGCATTGCATTGAGACTTGGTAAATCGCGACTGCCCCAGGAGGAGGATGATCCGGCAGCTGACTCGGACGAGGGAGATAAGTGATAACTGACTCGGGGATATGATACCCGATTCGGATTCTGTCTAAATCCGCCTCAGTTAGGACCGAAGGAACCGGCCCGCTTAGGTCATCCCCCGATCCTTCTCCCTCAGACTCGGCACGCGCCGACTTATCAGCAGGAACCGACTTAGAGGTTCTCTCGGCAATCACTATCTCTTCTTCTTCTTCCTCTTCTTCCTCCATGCCCCTTGGACAATTGGGCCTTCCCGGACGGGTTATTAAAGAGGATCCACCCCGAGAAGGGTTAACAGGAGCAGGGCGCTCTGCCGGGGCTTCGGTGACCCTCTCGAGAGAGAAAAGCAGCGTTAGCATCAACCGCCATCTCCGTTAATAAAGAAGGCGATTCCGCAACGTTCCAAAAACGTTGCGCCGCCTTCATCTCCGAAACTCCTTCTGGGGACTTTGAGAACCCCTAGTCGCCATCATCACTAAGTAAAGAGGAAGGAGAGACTCACTAGGAAGAAGGAGAAAAACGGAAATGGCGAAGAGCGTGACGGTCGAAGAAAGAGGAAGGAAGGAAAGGAAAGACCGAAGACCGAAAAAGCTCCAAAAGAAATGAAAAGCGGGAACGGCAATAGTAGTTTGAAATGCGGGACCCTTACCCTTTTATAAGATTGCCGTACGCCGGAAGCAATTAATGAGGAAATGATTCGACGCCTGCATCGACTCCCTGGCTTGACACGTGGCGCACGTCGACTGACGACAATAATGCCATAGCTACGTGTCCAACCCTCATTGGCAGGATGAGCGACTTGACGGTTGCCGGCGCATGCGTTGTCAGAAACTGAATCGTCTCCTATCAAAGACAGCACAGGATGCATTAAATGTACTTATTGCCTCGGACCAGGTCATGAACCGACTCACAACTCGTTACTCCTGAGTGTCACGTGAGACACACGGAGTAAGGGGGCTTACTGTTGGGGACAAAAATACTAAGTCCAGAGACTCGGATCTGGTGCCTCGGCTTGGGAAGCACTACGTCGGATCCGAGGCAGGGCACGTCGGATCCGAGGCAGGGTTAAGAACTCTATAAACCGAGACGAAAAGTTAACTCGCCTCGGACGAAGAACCAGTAATCCGAGGATGCATCGGGCCGACCCTCCCAATGGAACTAGCCAAAGGACAGCGCGAAACCGGATTTCGTCCCGAACATTTTGGGATAAGATCCCCGATCCCGAAGCTTGCGGGATCAGACGAAGATCGCGGACGAGTGCCATCCGGTGTCCGCGATCCTAGGAAGAGAATCCTCTTTCGATTGCACAAGATCAGGAGAAGAATCCTCCTACGATTAAACGCTCCAGCAGCTATAAAAGGGAGGCCTTCATCATCTAAAAGGTACGCACAAAATTCTCACCAGACTCCCTCCAAACAAGTAAGACCCAGATTCCTAGCCTGACTTTGGCATCGGAGGGTCCCCTGCTCTAGCCAGGGTCTCCTTTGTCTTCTTCGTGTGCAGGTGCTCGAAGGTCCAAAGAGGGTGAACCAGATTTTTGCATCAACATAACTTATCTAAAATCTCAAGATTGAAATGCAATTTATCTACCACTCAGCAAGATTCCAACTTAACTAACTTGACCTGATAGATAGGTTAGATTTCATATTGGCACGTGTTACTTAACTAACTTGACCCGATAGATTAGATTTCATATTGGCACATGTGTGGATGTATGCGAGCTTCATTTCACACGCATGCATGTTTAGCTTCTTTTTTTAAAAAAAATCATGGTCCTGTATTTTTCTCTCCATTTGTTAAAATAAGGATAAATAGATAATTTTACTATCACTAGTGCTGCGAAAGTGAGAGGTATTTTTCCAAAATTAGCTATTGCTACGAATATTTAGGTTAAAGTCCCTTCACATTATAAAAAAGCATAATAGTTACTCGGTCAAATTCACCCTGCACCGTCCTCACATCAAAATAATTTTGGCATTTCGTCTTTTTTTTTTTTTTTTTTCTAAAAAAAAAAAAAACTATTTGACCCGAAGGTGATTGGCTGGCGCAACAAACACTACCCACTTAACTGGTGTGTTTACTTCACTAAATTATATGGGTCCCATAATGAGGTATGTGTTATATCCCAACTGTCCTACCATTTGGCTAGCTCGCTGTAAGGCTTGAGCCAAAAACTAAAACAGACCCAAAGATCAAGTGGACCATACACTAGGGGATTAGATGTCTACCATTGAAACGCACAAAAGTTTTGGATGAATATGATATATTGGATGAAAAATAAAAAATGTTATGGTGGGCCCTATAAATATTTTAACCGTGAGAATCACTGTCCTGCTGCTATTTGTGGTGTGGTTCACTTAAGCTTTGAATATAATATATTTTTGGGGTCATCTTCTAAAATGATATTGCAAAATGAATTAATGGCGTCGATAAAATAAATACATCATTTTGGAGGCCATGCTCAAAGAGCGGCAGCCCTAGCTTTCGCACAACATGGACCCACACCAGCCAGGTGGTTTCCAGTTTCAATGGCCTAGAAAGCCAATTGGACAAAGACATGGTGTGTGGGATGAAATTGCAATTGTCCGATGCAAAAAATTCTATTTGAAGAAGGGTTGGAATTAAGTGGGATGCCATATGGAATTGCATTTGATCTTATGTGAGATTTTCATGGATTATAAAATTTACTACACATGTGGGCCCCCACATTAATGCATCTGTTTTATGCATGACATATATTCATATACACCCTTTAAATGATGTAATTGCATTTGATCTTATGCGAGAATTTCATAAATTTTAAAATTCACTACACGTATGGCCTCACATTAATGCATAAGTTTTATGCATGCCATCCATTTATATACACCCTTTACACGCGACATTCTAGTTACGTATTACTATAAGTTACAAAAATTTATTGTGAATTTGGTTCCAAACCAATTTTTTACTTAATCTAGTATTTTTTAACGTAGCAAGAATTTTACCCCTAAACATTAGGATTGAAGGGCCAAAATAGCATGATATTTCATGACATGCAATCATTGTGCAATAGTAATTTTAATCTCATATAATACAATTCCACACCATGTTTAATCCCAGGGGCCAAACAGGCTTGGTAGTGGTGTGGTAAGATTTGATTTGAATGCCGTACATTATTAGAGATGGGTGCGGCTTGAGTGGATTCTCGACTGTGGGGCCCACTTTGATCAATATTACCTACGTCCATGCATATGTCCGTTTTGAAACTACATTTTAGGGCATGATATAAAAAAATACAATGAAGCTGATCTAAATCTTAGGTTAGACTACACCTCAAACAAAAACAGTAGTGATGAAAATACTCACCATTAAAAACTTCTTTGAGAAATCTGTTGATGTGGTCACATACCTGGATGAAGGGACCACACAATTATCATCTTCATCCAAAACTTCTGTGGCCCACAACAAGTTTTTAACGGTCAATCACACTGCTTCATATGATGTGATCCACTTGAGATTTGGATCTACTTCATTTTTGTCATCATGAAATAAAATAAGATGTCAAAACGTATGGACGGAGTAGATTTAAGGTACATACATCACAGTAGGCTGGCGTTCAGGTATCCACCGAAGTTGCGCCTTAGCGCACACCCCACTGAAAAACAAAAAAAAACAAAAAAGCCGGGCCATCATCTCGAACAGCACACGGCCCTACCAATCAGATCTCACCACGTCACTGCACCACTACGGAGAAGTGGCGAGCTCCTCGCTCCCTAATCTGCGTCCCTCCGGTGCAACGTCTCTTGCCCACCTAGAGCCACGTGGGTTAGAATTTTCATAGATCCACACCGTCCATCAGGTGCGCTGCCTCATCTTCACTTTAAATTTGAAAATCGTGACCGTCCGGAGCTAAGGTAAGCCACACCTTACGAAAAGATTGGCATTGGACACCCACCGTTAGATGTGGGTAGGGTCTAACATGATGTATATATGCCATCCAATCCATTGATATGATGTGCCTCATGAGGCAGAAAGAATTACCCGGAAATCATATTATATCTCAAAACTCGGGTTGGCTATGCCACGTGAACTTACCTGTTTTAGGTAAATTTTGTGGGGATCTCTGGGATAGGCCAAAGAAGAGGTAATTCACCTGAGATGGAGGGATTGGATTTCATGCATTCTGAGTTGTTTCCTCCACGTAAGAGGAAGTGACGCGAGGTTGGTGAGCCTTTTCCTCTTAATATTCCAGGAGCCCTGTTTAGGTATGAACCCAAAGAAGAACCAAATTCAAATCTCAAATCAACACTGTTTTCATGTGGACCCTAGGAAGCTTTTAATGTTGGACGTTAAATCAACACTGTTTTCATGTGGTGGGGCCACCTGTGATTTGGAACTGCCTATTTTTAGGCTTATGCCTTGAAATGATATGGTAAAATGAATGTACAACGCACATACATCATGGTGAGGCTCACAGGACTTTGACAACAACTAGCTGCCAGGTGTTGGGATCACTTGGCAAACCGTGTCTCTTTAACATGAGAGGGGATTAGGTGAGACCCCGGTCACCCTATTGGGTGAAGCCCTTACCATGGGCTCACGTTAATGTATCTATTCTTTATCAGGTGGAGACTATAAAATGGAAAACAGTGGTGTTTGAGCATTGATGGGCCACAAGTTATGAATCAACCTGATATTCGTTTTTTTTTTTTTTTTTTTTTTTTAATAATAAAAAAATATTATGACATTCATCCTTATACAACTTTATCGAGTGATTGTATGTTGGATGACAAATAAACACCATGGAAACATTAAAGTAGGCCCAAATAAGTTTTTAATGGTAGGGCGTTCAATCACCTCCAAGAAAGTTTCTTAGAGTATGGTCCACTGAGATATGGACCTTCTTCATTTTTTGGATCATGCCATAAAATGATATGAAAAAAATGGATGGATGGTAGAGATACAGAATAGATACATCAAAGTGGGCACCAGCTCAACTAGACTTGGATCGAACCCACCTCGAATCGAACCAGTTCAATAACTCAGTTACTTTGATGTTGATGTTGCTCATTAAGTGTTCGATGAAATGACTCAAAGAAGTGTGGCTGATGGCAAGGAAGGTATGTACATGAAACCAACACCCTGTTTTTTCTTGATTTTTTATGTTCCTTAGAAAGTGTTTGATAAAATACTTTTGAAACCATTGCTGTATCAAATACAGTGGGATTTTGAAGGTGTGGTCCAGGTATTTGTGAAAATGCTGCAATGGTGAACTCGGCTCGAATGACCCGGAGCTGTTGACTGAACCGAGCCGAGCCGAGTTCATGCTAAGGCCAAGCTGAGTCGAGCTGAGGTCTCATTTAATCCGCTCTCCTGTAATATATACATTACCATTCGCCCCACAGAACTTAAGACATCAATTCGATATATTTCATATGCCGTCATGAACCATTTTAGCCCTTTAAATAGTAAGACACAAATGAGAACCGTGTCATAAAAATGATCAACGGCTCCCATGAAGCGAGGAAAGGCCTATTTATTAGACGCTTAAGATAGCCAAACCAGGCCCTATTTATCAGACGCTTAAGATCGCCCAACGGCTGACCGCATGCTCCAGATGCGCTTCACGATTTAGAGGCCCCAAAGGTAATATATATCTGCTACTCCCTTGATCAAATTCCCATTTCCAACAGGAAAATGTTCCCCATCCATCTCTCCCCTTTAATCAGGTTGGCCACACCCACACATGCACAAAACAGCTGATTGTACATGCAACGTGCTGTATGCAAACGGAACTTAATATACTAACATTAACTCGATCTCATTGGTACCACATATAGAAAAGATAACATAAAAAAAAACACCCAAGAAACAAGCAAAATGGAGGCATTTTACATGCTAGTCCCAGAGATTATACACTAGTGTCCGGGTCAGATTGCATAGGTGGGACCCACTACTCCGTGATCCGAACCGTGCACCAAAAATCACCCACCAATCTGGATGATTTTGGCGCATGGATCCATCCATGGTGAGTCCGACCATATCTACGTCTCGGATCATCGATCAACGGGCCCCAATTTTACAAACTGACTCTCTCGGCCTCAACTTCGTGTACTACCTCTACCTGTCCTCCATTGACGCATCGAGGGTGCGCAGCTTAAGAAGCCTGCGCACCCTCCCCTCTGCCGCGCGGCTGCTGCGGTCCGTATTGCTCCTTCACATCCCTCACCTTGCTCGCGATCGTCATCCTCGCCCGATCCAGCTGCTCAGACCCGGGCGGGTGCTTTCCTGCCACGTACCTGTATATCCACGTCAGCACTGACAAGGCGGCGATGCCGAGCCCGCCGGAGGCGAGGAATCCGGCCAGGATGAGGAAAACGGTGATGGCCGCCGGGACTAGCACTGGGCTGCAGATCACCAGCACCGGCGTGGCGATCGTCAGCGCGATCACCGTTCCGGCGAGTGTCAGGCCAGAGAGGACGAGGAGGGAGGCGCCGGCGCCGGCGGCCGTCGCTGCCTTGACTACTTGGTGAGAACGGGGGGCGGTTTCTGGTGGCTGGCGGTCCGCCATTGTGAAAGAAAGGAGAGGCGAGAGGGTGATGGAACGGAGCTTTTGTTTGTTTGATTTGTTTGGGAAGGGAGGACTTATATAAGGGAAAGAACGGGGACACGTGGGCCGGCACGTGCCTTCTCGGATCTGATGCAGGGGATTTGCATGAAGGAAGATGATAGAAGAGAGACGCGTGTTTTTGGCTGCTTTTGGTGACTCTGTGGGCTCCCGTAGTGTTGTCCCTGTTACATCCCCTCCGTCCATCAGGCCTGCTTCATTTATTCCATTTGGGTCATACTATAGTAGATTTTCCAGGTGACCTATGCCCACTTTTTGAAAATGTTGTGGCCCACTTGAATTTTAGATATACATTATGTAAAGTGGCCAAACATATGTAGGGTGTGGATGTTATAAAGTTCTCACACTGGCACCTTTGTTGCACGGTCCCTTGGGTATACTGATGTGCTGCTACACATAGAGAGTAAGAGAAGCAGTAGTCTACTCTCATCCATGAATTAAAAAGATAAATATAGCCCTCAGCTGAATGGACGTGGATTGCGTCCTACCCCATCCAGCCACGAACGGACTGTTCTGTGGGTGGGCCCACCGTGATGTATCTGTTAATCCATGCCATCCATACCTTCTCTTAGATCATTTTAAGGTATGTGCACAAAAAGATCCAAGGCTAAAGTGAACCACACCAAATAATAAGCTTGGGTTGCATTAAATGCAAGAATCATATGTAGTGTGGTCTACTTGAGCATTGTATCTGCCTCACATTTGTGCACATACCTTAAAATGATCCGGGATGGACAGTGTAGATAAACAGATACATCATAGTGGGCCCACCCACAAAACTACCCGTCCCTAGACAGAGATTTACCTGTTAATGTCCTTTCCCAGTTAATTGGAGGCCAAAAATGTTCACAAGCTCCTGACATTTTCTATATAGTATATAGAAATACATAAATTACATAGATACCACCATGATTTGTAAGTGTCATTTCCCATTACAATCAACACCATATTAGTCCTGGATCCCAACATTTTTGACCTGATACATAACTCAAGTGGGCCACATTAAAGGGAGCAATGGGGGATGTTATGGGACGATCCGAGACGATTACAATCAGAAGGATCAACTATCCGCCATTCCGAGCGGAGTCCGAGCCTCGTCATAGTAACAGGAAGGTGGATTTAGATGGATGAAATCCTCAATCCTTGATCACCTTCCGTCCGAGAACCATCAGAGGAAATATTCGAGTTATGCGACCGGCCCCGAGCAGGCGTCCATCATGAAAGGACCAGCGGCATCGCCTACGCACCGAATAAGAACTCGGCTCGGACTGATATGACCAATCATCAGCTCGGATTAGTATCGTCACCCTTTGTGACCGAGCCGAATTGTTTCCGAGAATAAAGGTCCCGCGTTAAGGGGAGAACTGCCATGTATAGATATGCGCTATTATCTCGTACTTGATACACACGTCGCGAGGACATGATCTCAGATTCGGCCGGTATCTTCACGATATGCGAACCCCCCGATCGTGCCGAGATTATCGGACGCAGACCGAACGATGAGAAGGTATAAATATTACATCACTCCACAAGAACAGGTACGCAACATCTGAGACTCTCCTCCATCTTTCAAACATAGACCCAGAGTCTGTTGTCCGACTTAGGCATCGGAGGGTCCCCGCAGCCGGGGTCTCCATTGCTTCATGTTGTCTTTGCAGGATTCCTAGTTGGGCCTTTGCTCGAAGTACGGAGGAGGGTTAACCAGATTTTGACCTCAACATTTTTGGCGCCGTCTGTGGGAAACTGATACAAAAAGTCAGTTTCCTATTCTAAATAGCGATGGCTAGAGGGAAGAAGAAAGCTGTGGCGGTGGAACCGGAGCAGACCCGCTCCTCATCATTACTTCATGCGGAGTCTGCTCCGGGCCCTTCTCAACGTTCTCGCAATCGTTCCAACAAATACCGCGCTTTACAAGGCGAGGTGCAGGCCTTGCGCGATGAGTTGCAGCGAATGAGGCAGGAACGTGAACAACAACAACAACAACCTGAGCGGAGGAGTCCGGTACCAGAAGAAGTTGGACCAACCGTTCAGGCCCATTCAGTGACAAGAAGCCCGAGGCGCGGGCCATCTCCGCAACCTTCTAACCGAGCACCAATGTCGGCTCAAAACCTTCCCCGAGTTCCCACCAGGAATGTGACGGCTAGAGTCTCGACGGATGTCCCAGCCGCCTCGGCTTTGGCTCCGACTGACCTTCGTCACACCCTGGAAAGGAGAAGGGAAAGGAGGATCCCTGAGCCGGAGAACACTCAGGAAGAAGTGGCGGAAAATAGAGATCCCTGGGAGGCACGATTTGCGGACTGAATAATCAAGTCCGATGCTTCTGAAACAGGCAGACCATCATCAATCCCGGTGCCGTTCAAGCCATGATGGAAGAAACCAAGCCTCCGTTCACCCTTGAGAAATCATGAACGCAGTGATGCCTCGAGATTCGGATTCGCCCGTCATACAATACTCAGGGTCCGGCGACCCATCGAACATGTGGAAGCTTATCGATCGTGGATGCAGATACAGACCGCGACTGATGCAATGATGTGCAGAGGATTCTCTATCACTCTGGCTGGATCCGCTCGGAGTTGGTATCGTCAGCTCAAGCCTGGATCCATAAGTTCATTCGAAGAGTTGTCTCGGTCATTCCTTACCCAGTTTATAAGCGGTAAGAGAAGCCGAAAACCCAATACCCACACGCTTACCATCAAACAAGGGCCAAAAGAATCCTTAAAGGATTACATTGCCCGATTCAACGAGGAGGCGTTACGGGTGGAAGACTACGACGACAAGATGGCACTCGCCGCGGTGATGCTGACGGCTTGAGGGAAGGAAGGTTTGCCTTCTCTATAGGGAAGAACCGGCAAAGACGTTAGCCGAGCTCATTACTAGAGCCCAAAAATACGTCCATGCCGAGGAGTTCTCTGCTACTACCAGAGTATTCAAGTAACCGAGCGAGAATGAGAAAGGGAAGAGGCCAGGAACGAGGAGCCCCAAGCTCCAAAGAAAAATTCGGATGATCATTCTTCTCGGGGTCGCCGACCGAACAGAAAGCCGAAGGGAGATTCCGTTCCTACACACCTCTCAACACTACGACCGAGCAGATCTTATTGGATATCCGAGGCGAAAAACTCCTCAGCCAGTCTGTATGAGAGCAGACCCAGAACTCCGCGACAAGCGCAAGTATTGTCGTTTTCATCGGGATCATGGCCTACTGGGGTGAATGTGTAGATCTCAAGGATGAAATTGAATCCCTTATTAGGAAGGGGCATTTACGTCGGTACACCAAACAAGAAAAGGCGCTCGGAAAGAAGAGCGAGTACGAGAACGCTCCAAAATCCAAGAAGAACACTGTGGAGATTCGCACCATCTTCGGAGGTACATCGGGCGGAGGAGACTCAAACAGAGCCCGAGAAAGCTCATTCTCGAAGGAGTCCAGAACACTACGTCAACCTTACCGAGCGGCCTAACAAAGAACCACGGGTCAGTCCCTGTAGCCTCACCTTCACGGAAGAGGACGCTCGAGGAATCCAACACCCACATGATGACGCCTTGGTAGTCACTATGACCATAGCTAATCATAAGGTGTACAGGATTCTCGTTGATACGGGCTCGGCCGACGTGATTTATTCCGAAGCCTTCGAGAGGATGGGGATTCCACAGTCTCGTCTCGGCACTGTGAAGACCCCCTTACACCGGATTTGCTGGGAGAAAAGTAATCTCCGACGGGCTATTTCCCTCCGTGATTTGGGAGAAGGGCGACATCAAGTCACCCTGATGGTGGACTTCCTTGTCGTCAACGTACCATCAGTGCATAACGTGATCATGGGCAGGCCCTCCCTCAATGCAATGCGGGCGGTCGTGTCTACTTATCACCTAATGATGAAATTTCTGCTGAAGGCGGAGACGGGTTACCTCCGAGGCGATCAACGCGAGGCTCGGAGATGTTATGCTATTGCGGTTCGAAAAGGGTGCAGTAAAGCAAGCACTCACCTTGTCAATGTCTTGGACCGCGCGGACCCTCAGAGAATAAGCCAATTGAAGAGTTGGAGAAGGTACCACTCGACGAGGCCGATCCTAGCAAGACGGTTCGGCTCGGAACATCACTCACGCCCGAGCAACATTCCGAGTTGTTAACTTTCTGCGACGACACGGGGACATATTCGCCTGGTCGCACGCGGATATGCCAGGGATCTCTCCGGATGTCTTGGTCCATCGGTTGAACGTGGACCGGAGCACAAGCCTGTGAAACAAAAGAGGAGACCGTTTGATGCCGAGCGGTGTGAGGCCATTGCGGATGAAGTCTCGTGATCGATGGACGCGGGCTTCATAGAAGAAGTGCATTACCGGAATGGATCGCAAATGTGGTCTTTGGTTAAAAGGCAAATGGCAAATGGAGAGTCTGCGTGGACTATTCGGACTGAATAAAGCATGTCCAGAAAGATAGTTCCCGCCTCGGATCGATCAACTAGTAGACGATCATGCGGGGCACGAAGCGCTTTCCTTCCTGGATGCCTACTCTGGTTATAACCGGATCGCGATGCATCCCCCGGATAGGCGAAGACTACCTTTGTCACCGGCGGGGGGCTCTCTTATTCTGGGTCATGCCATTTGGCACGAAAACGCTGGGGCCACGTATCGAGGTTAGTCAACCAGATGTTCGCAAGACAGATCGGGCGTACGATGGAAGTTTATGTCGATGATATGTTGGTGAAAAGTGTTAAGGCATCCGATCACTTAGCAAACCTCGGAGAAACCTTTGAAGTCCTCCGAGAATATCAAATGAAACTGAACCCAGCAAAGTGCGTTTTGGGGTCGGCTCGGAAGGTTTCTCGGATTCCAAGTCGACGAGAGGGGTATTGAGGCTAACCCAGATAAGATTAAAGCACTCCTCGACATGAGTTCGCCCGGATTTGTCGAGGAAATACAATGCCTTCGGGGCCAGTAGCGGCGCTCGGACGCTTCATATCCCGAGCCACGCGATAAATGCCTCCCCTTCTTTCAACAATTGAAGGGTCATAAGAAGGCCGAGTGGACGCCGAATGTGAGCAAGCTTTCCAAGTGAAACAATACCTGGGCTCACCGCCTCTACTATCAAAAGCAGGAGGAAGGCGAATCATTGTTTTTATATCTCGCGGTCTCAGCTTCAGCTGTCAGCTCGGCTCTGATCAGGGAAGTGGGGAACAAACAACACCCTAGTATATTACGTGAGCAAAGCCATGGTGCCGGCAGAAACAAGATACCCCGCTCTGGAGAAGCTTGCACTCAGCTTGGTTGTTTCGGCTCGGAGGTTGCGTCCATATTTCCAAGCCCATTCGATCATCGTATTAACCGACTCCCCCCTCCGACAGATTCTCCAAAGGCCAGAGGTCTCGGGTCGGTTGACCAAGTGGGCTATTGAGCTTGGGGAGTTTGACATCACGTTCCGACCGAGGACTGCGAAGAAAGGACAAGCAGTGGCCGATTTCATCGCCGAATTCACCGTTCTAAGCGATGAGCCCATCAACAAAGAGGTTGAGATGACACCGCATGACCTCCCGAACAGTTCACAGGTCATCCCAGAAGCCGGATGGGTCCTCTACGTGGACGGATCATCTAACTCTAAACGAGCCGGGGCTGGGATCGTCCTGATCGCTCCTGACTCTACAATCATCCAATACGCCATTCGACTCGGCTTCAAAGCTTCCAACAACGAAGCAGAGTACGAGGCATTGTTAGCCGGGCTCAGATTGGCCGCTAGCCTCGGAGTTCAATCTCTGCAGGTCCGATGCGACTCTCAGCTGGTCGTAAATCACATCTCCGCCGATTATGAAGCCAAAGAGAGCAGAATGATTGCTTATCCGGACGAGGCCAAAAAGCGATCGAGAAGTTTTGGAAGCGTGCGGTTCACCAAATTCGAGGGGCGGAAAATGCCGGGCGATGCCTTGGCAAAGTTGGCATCGGACCGCAGAAGGAAAGATTCCACGGATTGTTCCGGTAGAGTTCGTTGAACATCCCAGCATCGATCGAATAGAAGAGAAAACGGTTAATCCGGTGGATGATAGCCCGAGCTGGATGGATCCAATTTCTAGCTACCTCGAATCAGGGGAGCTTCCCTCGGACAGGCAAGAGGCCAGACGTCTCAGGGTTCGAGCAGCAAGATACGTCATTCTGAATGGAACTCTGTATAAGAAGGGGTATTCACAGCCATACCTCAGGTGCCTCCAACCCGAGAAGCAGAATATGTTATCAGAAATTCATGAAGGATCTCGGAAACCACTGGCGGTGAGCCCTGGCTTTGAAGATCCTTCGACAAGGATATTTCTGGCCGACTCTCAAAGAAGATGCCAAGAGCTATGTTAGAAAATGTGACAAATGTCAACGCTTTGCGGCCGTGCCTAGACAGCCGGCAGAAGAGATGACTCCCATGAGCGGTCCGTGGCCTTTCGCTCAGTGGGGAATCGACATCATCGGCCCCTCTGTAGGCCAGGAAAAGGACAAGTCAAGTTTGCCATCGTTCTTTGTCGACTACTTCACAAAGTGGGCCGAGGCCGAACCCGTTGCAAAAATTGCCGAACAGAAAATAATTGACTTCGTCTCGGAAGAACATCGTCTGTAGATTCGGAGTGCCAAATACAATCGTCTCGGACAACGGCAGGCAGTTTGACAATGACAAATTCAGGGGTATGTGTAGGAAGCTCGGAATCACGAATGCTTACGCCTCGCCTCGGCATCCACAGTCCAATGGGCAAGTCGAGGCAGTAAACAAAGTCATCAAGCACCACCTCAAAAGAAGCTGGAAAAAGCAAAGGGCAAGCGGCGGGAAGAACTTCCATTCGTCCTGTGGGCGTACGAACCACGGCTCAGTCTTCTAGGAGAAACTCCGTTCTCTCTTTCTTATGGGTCGGAGGCGATGGTGCCTGTTGAAATCGGCCTCCCTACGGCTCGAGTGAGTAATTACAATGAAGATCAGAATACCGAGCAAATCACCGCCAATTTAGATCTCCTGGAAGAGATTCGAGAAGTTTCGAAACTCCGTGCCGCTGCCCGACATCAACAAGTAGCCAGGTTCTACAATTCTAAAGTGAAGGTCAGACGATTCCGACCGGGGGATCTAGTTCTTCGGACGAGTCTTCCGAACACGGCCGAGCCGAGCTCCAGGAGCACTCGGTCCCAAGCGGGAAGGACCATACCGGGTGGTCCGATCAACTAAACCAGGATCTTACCATTTGGAGGATCTCGAAAGCCGTCAACTCCCCATCCATGGAACGCTGAGCATCTAAAAATTTACTATCCGTGATGAAGCACTCCGAAGCAGCTTGTTAACCTTTAAGGTCAATCAATAAATGTACGCCTCCAAGCGACAAGCCTTTAAGGCTATGAATAAAAATACGTCCGATCGGTTTATTCTTGTCATCAAGAAGAATAGATTCTACAAGATCGTCCCCTCCCAACTGAGGAGAGGAAAATCACGAGGCGATCCGATTTCCCATTAAGGAAGTCGGACCAATTTCTACAAAGGCATCCCCCTTAATCGGGAGGGCAAAGCCAATGGGTAACTTCGACCCCCAATAAGGGAGTCGGACCCATCTACTCGGAAGGGCCATCGCTGAAAGCAAAGCGAGTTGATCCTTTTAAGGATCAAAGGCCCAAATCACACCCTAACGAATCAAGGACTCGGCTCGACCACACAACTTGGTAGAACAAGGACAATCAATAAAGAGGTAATCCAAAATCGGCTCTTTCATTAAATGTCATAAGAAGTACAAAAAATAATAATACAAAGGAGCGGAGTCTTCAAGGGGCCGGAGGAGCTTGAGCCGGGGCTTGATCCTGGTCAATCGCCTCGGCGACAATATCGGCGGGGTCCTCAGGCAGGAGGGGATCGAGGTCAAGGTCCGGGTACAGCTTCTGAACCTCGACAAGACACTCGTCAAAGCCGCGGTCGTAAAACTTGGCGGCCTCAATGTCCCTCTCCTTCGAGGTCTTGTAGGACTCTAATGCCGCAGCAACTGCCGCTGCCAAGGAGGCCTCAGCCTCGACCTTCTGAGTTTCCAGGGCCGCGGCAACGGCCCTGCTTTTTTCTACTTCAGCTTCGGCCTTGATCTTCTCCCGGTCCTCACTCAATCGGGCAATCTCACCAGCCAGGGTATCAGCACGGACTTTGGAGTGACCCAGCTCGGCCACGGCCGCGTCATGGCGTGCCTCAAGGTCCTTCGCGACCCTCTGGAGCCGGAGCAGTTCAGACCTGCGCCTTGAGGCGATGCCCACGGGTCGCTCCGCTCCGGTGAAGGATAGAAGCATTGTCCGTAAGACTCCCGCTTCCGCCCGAGCATCTCCGTCTCCGTCTGGAGGGTCCCCACCTGCTCCGAGGGTTTCGACCTCGGCGTCGATTTTCCGACGCTCTCGGACCCTCTCCCAACATAGAAGGATCCTCGGAACGGACTGGTCAAAAGCAAGGAAATGAGGAAGGAATAATAATGCAAAAATAGCGCAAGTCTCTTAAAGAAGCAGGAAGTACGGTAGAAGACTCGACCAAATCTTCCAAAAAGCGGTCGTCCGGCTTATCGAGGAGGCGCGAAATGGATTCCTCCGTAACGTGCTTCGCCGCCCAGTCTGTCAAACAAGACATGTGATAACCCGGCTCGAACCTCCCTCTGCTCGTGCCGACTTGAGCCGAGCTTGTCGCCTCCTCGGCTCCCGTCCGACTACCAGCTGAGGGTTGGGCCTCACCCTCAACGTCGTGTGCAGCCTCCCCCTCATTACCCGGTTGGGTAATCATGGCGTCAGCCATCCGAACGGCTTCCTCCCTCTCGGAGGATGACGGGACAGCTATCAACGGAGGTTCGAACCTCGCTCCTTCATTAGGGGGAGCGCGACGGATAGAGGAGGGGTTGTCCCTGTTGCGAGCAGGAACAAGGCGGGGTCACGTGAGGCGCGACCATATCAACCCGGCCGGGGCCCCGTAGGCTGCGCCGGTGGTATTGGAAGTGGGGACACAATTGCGGATGCGGCTCGCGCCCGGTAGTATTGGAATTGGGGACACAATCGCGGTCTGAGATGGTCCCTCAACCAAGGGTACCGAGGTAGGAAATGGGTGTATCCAGACCCGAGATGTTTGGAATAGAGGGAGGAAGTGCCACTGCGTTCGAGTCACGACCCCGGAGGCGGAACACGGAGGGCGAACTCCTTGTGTGACCTTCTTCCTCCGAACTACCTTCGCGGGGGCTCGGTCCTCGACATCTCCTCGGCAGACGACGCGGCTTTCCTCCTCCCAGGGAACCGAGACGCCTCGGCCATGCTGTCTTACCGAAGAATGGTTAGGATAACGCTACCTCGGACCTATAAAACCAAATTGACTAAAGGATACTCACGAGCGAGCGAAGTGGGGTGCGGTCTCGTCTTCAAAGCCCGGCCAGTAAAGGTTAGCGGCCGTGATCGAGATCGACCAACGGCGATGTTCCTCGAATACGATCTCGCCTTGGCAATCGGTTCTTAAGTGCGAGGTAACGAAGGGAACACCCCTTGTGAAACCCGCAAAGACAATTGTTCTTTTAAGTAAAAGCGAAGTAAGAGGCAATGCGCAAAAGAGATCTCGACCCGACACGGCATAGTGAAGCGAGCGGGGCCGAGCCGATGAAGCCCCGACCTCCGTGCCGGCGCCTCCCACTCGCTGCGGCCCAGAACCACTTGTTCTTCCGGTCCTTATTCGAGGACGGAAGACCCAAACGAGCCACGACCCCTTACTACCTGCGGTCGCGAAGTAATACCGGGGATCGTTGCCTTCATGCTTTACCAAGTACGGGCTCATCGGTTCGGCGGGTGTCAACGCCGAGTTCCCCACTGGTGCCGGATGATGTAAGCGGAGATTAGTACCCTCCAAGCATTGGGCGTAAAGCGCCCAGTGCGAGCCACAAATGGCAAAGTTAAAGCTCGGATGAAGGGTGCATCGGGAGACGGAGTCGCATAATAAGCCACACAAAAATATGGCTATCTCCCCGGCCGCGGGATTGCGGCGGCGTCGATGGGCTCGGGGGCTCGATCCGAACGGAGCGAGGTATGTCGGTCCGTACGGATCCATTCCATTTGAGACTCCATTATTATGGAGCCCCACTGGAACGATTCGACGACCGTCCACGGGAGGCATCTCGGCACATCGACCTACTGCGGCTCTGGGTGCTCGTGCGCCCCTTTCTGCCGGCCTTCTTACTAACTTGGCGGCGTGAGTTCTCGCCACCGTCCGTTTCGGGGCGAGGATATAAAGGCACCGCCTCGAAAGAGCCCCGGAGGCCTCTCCTCCATTATCGAACTCCCGGTTCGGAGTCGTCATTGTAGCCTCTATTCATTTCCCTATCGGAAGACATCTCGAACGAGGGATGTTTAAGATTAAACTCACCGGACAATAGCAGGAGATGGCTTCGACAAGCGTGAGAACTATGACGGAGACTACTTGGGGAAATCGCCTTAATAGGAAATCGTCTTCTCCGTTAAAACAATCCAAACGCAAACAATGGCGGTCGGGCGAAGACCCTGGATAGGCCTTTTATAGGCGAAGAGACTCTTCATTAAATGAGCCATAATAATGGCAGCGTCGGAATCATTGCTTGGCCGACTCCGAATCCGACGTGGTAACATACCATTGGTTCAAAACATGGTAAAGGTAACAATATCTTCCTCGATTGTTGTGAGAGTTAATCCACACGGTCCCGAGCGCAGAAAAGAGCGCTCGATACGACGCCTCAAACACACTTGGCGGTCACTCACAAGTCGGTGACGATTCGGAATCCTAACCGTCGCCACGTGTCTACTCGCGGTTAGTCGAAGCCGCTAAATCCGAGTACACAATGTTTCACACGAGAACCATAAATGCATCAACGGGCGAGCGAAAGGATCTTCTAAGTAATTACTCTCGAGCTCATGAATGACCTCGAGAAGCGGGGGCTTCGTTATGGGACGATCAGAGACGATTACAATCGGAAGGATCAACTATCCGCCATTCGAAGCGAGTCGAGCCTCGTCATAGTAACGGGAAGGTGGATTTAGATGGATGAAATCCTCAATCCTTGATCACCTTCCGTCGAGAACCATCGGAGGAAATATTCGAGTTATGCGGCCAGGCCCCGAGCGGCGTCCATCATGAAAGGACCGGCGGCATCGCCTACGCACCGAATAAGAACTCGGCTCGGACCGATATGACCAATCATCGGCTCGGATTAGTATCGTCACCCTCGTGGCCGAGGCGCCGGGTGTTCAGAGAATAAAGGTCCGCGCGTTAAGGGGAGAAAGCGCCATGTATAGATATGCGCTATTATCTCGTACGCGGATACACACGTCGCGAGGACATGATCTCAGATTCGGCCGGTATCTTCACGATATGCGAACCCCCCCGATCGTGCCGAGATTATCGGACGCAGACCGAACGATGAGAAGTATAAATATTACATCACTCCACAAGAACAGTGCGCAACATCCGAGACTCTCCTCCATCTTTCAAACATAGACCCAGTTCTGTTGTCGACTTAGGCATCGGAGGGTCCCCCGGCTTAGCCAGGGTCTCCATTGCTTCTGTTGTCTTTGCAGGATTCCTAGTTGGACGCCTGCTCGAAGTACGGAGGAGGGTTAACCAGATTTTGACCTCAACAGGGGACAATGCCAAAGGTGACACCCGCCATTAAAACTTTTAGATGGGATGTATGGTTTATTATGTTTTGCATATGCCATTAACCTGGTCGTCTTGTGTAACCCACTAGGATGAAGGGACACAATTCGTTGAGCCATTTCAAAACTTAGGTCAGTCCTTAGATATCATTTTATTTAAATACTAGGGCCCTGTTTGGCAGCCACTTCTGAAAAAAAAAAAAAATCGAGGCAAAATTTTCTAGATAATAAAATTCAAAAACTTATTTATAGAAATCTAAGTTTATGGGCAATTGCTATTTGGATGACACAGTCTGCTTATAAAATAATGCAATATGAGTAATTTACATGAAATATCCTTACAACATCCCATGTTTTTCCCTCAACGCTCAGTCACAAAAAGTAGCAAGTAAAGGTGGACTGCATTTCAAAAATATTTCAAATAAACGATTTTACTGTTTTATAATCAATGTAGATTGTTCATTTTCCCAAGTCATTGATGGGATGACTGGAATTATCCAATTAAGTGTAATCCTCAACCAAATGTGGGGTCCCTATCATGGACAATCAAATTATAACTAATGAGATCTTCTTTGGTCAAATAAATATCAGCCACCCATTTCTCATTCATTAATTAGATTGTTAGGATGACTCATTTCATAAAGTTTTTAGAGGGATACGCAATCAAAGTTGGGCTCCATATGATGGATGGCTTGGAAACCAGATTTAAAATCATGAGACAAAACAAACCCATATCTTTAAAATTAAGGATTGAGATTCCATGCTCAATGATATGAAAAGAATAAAAACAAAAATAGAAAATGAGAAATAAGAGAGAATTTTCGTATCAGGTGGCTAAGAGCCTTTCTAATTTTTTTGGAGCTTGTTTTTAGGCGTTTTGTGAATTCGTCCTAGTACAAATAACATATCCCAAACATTATTTATGAGAAACCTCAATTGTAATTTCTAGCCAACCAAAACCTAACCCATGAGATTAATGGGTTGGATGGTCCTCCTATACCTTGACCCAAGAAAGAAACGGTGGCCATTGAATGATCACCATTAAAATTTTCATTGGATCCACCGTAGTATTTGTTGACCATCCAACCAGTTAATAAGGTCACACAGATCTGGATGAAAGGAAAAACAAATATCAGCTTTGATGAAAAACTTTTGTGGTCACAAAAGGTTTTTAATGGTCAATAACCACTGTTTCTGTGGTGTGGTCCACCTGAAATTTGTATCTACTTCATTTTTGGGACAACACTCTAAAATAAACTGGCAAAACTAAAGGACAGTGTGGATATACAACCCATAGATAGAGGTGGGCCCTACGGTCAGGGTTCCACCCACAGCGCTGGTTCCTGGGGCGAAGCCAAGTCGCGCTCCATGATAACGGTCTTCTCCTCTGCCACATAAGCTGGATGCCACTCCATGGAGCTTTTGTGATGGTCTCGACTCATAAACCAACGATGGGTTCCACAATATGGACGGTCCAAAATCATTAATCAAGCGTGATTATGGGACCATAGCTTTCTAATAATATTAGCAAAACGTGGACGGTTAAACCGTCGGAACACGTGGCCCCCATGCTAGCGATCCTGACTCCTCAGCCGCGACGGAGGCCAAACGAGCTCCTCCTGTCGGGGCAAAAGTCTTTCTGGAGAGGGAAGCCGTCACCCGAACATACGTTAACGTCAACCCAATCCCTCACCAGCTCAAGTTAGCAAAACCCAGTGGCGCTCTTTACAAACCACCCCAAAGCAGGCAAATCTGTCCTACGCACACGAAAAAGCACGTCCTCATGCATTGAGAGGAAGGGAGTTGTCTTGTTGCTTCTTCAAGAGCCCAATGGATATCGAGCAGGAATAGGCGGACCTGATCGAGCATTTCGTCAAACAGGTGAAGAGTCCCAGTGGCGCTCCTGTTTCTAAAGCTATCGTCGACGCCACATTGCATCCTTTGCTTTTCACATTCTCTGAGATTCTTTCCCTTCCGAATGTTGCTGAGGTTGGTTTCTCCTCCTCTCTCTTTCTATATCCCTTTTCTTTGTGTAATCTATGATGCCGGTCCCTCTACAAGTCTCTGTAGAGAAAGCTTTTTCTACAAGTTTTTCATCTGCTCCCTGCTTCTGCACTATTTACTTTGGGAACGTTTGGATGGTGGTAAATGATTTTAAGTTGTAAATGATTTACAGCCTGTCTGTTTGGCTTTAAGTTGTAAATAATTTATTACAGTGTTTGGATAGCCTGTAAATGATTTATATCCTGTAATTGTGTTTTCACACCTGAGATAGTTTAGAGAAGTGATTCATTGAAAAGACATTCAAATGGCATTAAGAGTGGATTTTAAAGTGGATCATTGGGTTAAGCCCATCTCACTAAAGCTTAGGGTTGATCCTCACATAAAACCAAGTAGTAGGTAAGCCATAGAAGTGGGCCCGCGAATTCAAATGTTCTTTTATAAGGCCAGTGGCAAGATCTGCTGCCATTGAGAGAGAGAGAGAGAGAGCCGTTGGAGTTCTCAAATACTTCTCAAATACAATGGAGAGAGAGAGAGAGAGAGAGAGAGAGAGAGAGAGAGAGAGAGAGAGAGAGAGAGGTGCGTTTCTCTTTTTATAGCCCAACCTTCAAAAAAAGAGCCGTTGGAAGCTTCTTGCTTCTTGCTGGTAAATCATTTGCTAGCAAATGAAAAGGAAGAAAAGGTGGTAAATCATTTACTAGTACAAGCATTTTAGAGCATATCATTTACAACTTGCCTCATTTACCACTGTCCAAACGACCCCTTTGTGGGGCTTGTTGTCTAATGTCTTAAACATATCTGTAATAGAGTTTGTCGATGCCATCGACAGACCACTCGATTCCATCGAACGTTGATGCCATCGATAGATGCTCGATCCCATTGAGAAAATCTGAAAAATCTTTGTTGATTGCTGGACAGTTTGGAGGTTGCTACTCGATGGCATTGGGGGTTCTTCGATGTCATCGACTGATCCTCGATGACTGTCGATGCCATCGAAGGTCCCATCAAAGGCACACGTAAAATTGTTTAAGTGCTCAATTTGTTTCCTGTTTCGGTTGCGGTAGTATATATACCGAGTGTAATCGAAATTAGGGTATGAATTAGGATTTTTATAAACGTGCTTAAGGGTTTGAGAGGAATTTTGAAGTGAAAAGGCTTGGGCTTTTCTTCATGGGGCTTTGATTTGTAAGATTTCATCTCTTGTAACTTCATTTTTCATAGTGCATTATTGTTTTGTGCTGTAGTTTTTTCTTGAAAGGATTTTTCCACATATATTTGGATTACCTTCTTGTTGGATTTGTTTGTGCAATTGTGATTATCTTGTTTGATTCTTCTCCGTGTGCTTCTACGAGTCCCAACAGGGCCCACCATGTTATTTGTGTGCCATCTGACACTACGTTAACTGAACCCCACCATGATTATGGGATTCTCCAAAAATCAAGTGTATACAATCATTAGATAAGCCGCACCATAGAAAACAATTGACTACCGCCCAATAATCTCCAAACTCATGTGGTGCCGCACATGATGGTTGGATTGGCCTGATTTTTTGGGACGTCCAACTTTCATGTTGAGGCGACCCTAATGGACACATTAGATGGGTCACACACCATGGTGAGCCCACACGTAGCCCTTACTGAATAAGCTTATTCTACAAGGACTTGTAGAGGAACCAACATGGTAATCTATATATGCCCTTTCTTTTTTCCTTGTGTCTTGGGCATTGCATCACCATTATTTTTTGGGTATGTTGTAGAGAAGGGATGGTATATAATATGGTACTCGTCCTGCCTCTTTCACATTATCTGTGGATTTTTAATTCTGACAAGTAGGGCCTAGGATTAGGTGATCCAGGCCTTTGGTCTGTTCCGTATCACCATTGATGGACCTTTTTTTCATAAGTTTCCCAGATTGGAGGATCCCAGCAACTTATCATGGTAATTCTTTTTTCAGTTGAATGTTTGATACTGTAACTTGAGAAGGACGTCAAATTAGAAGCAAAGATTCAAATACATACCCATATTGGCAATTGATCCTCACTCTAGATGCCACAATTGAGACCCTACATCTCCATGAATCACTGGCAATGATAAAGAAACAGAAAATAAAAGATAATTATGTTGAATCACTCTACACAAACACAACAGTAGTGTACCATAGGGTCTCCTAAGGCATCACAACAACAAAAACTTGAAACCATCCATGAATGATGAACCAAAGAGAATTAATTCAACTGCTAGGGTACTGAATGATGCACAGCCCTGTTGGATGTGGAATCCACGATTTGTGTGGCAAGGTTCCCATAAGGAGCCATTCATGACGTGGACACACCTTTTTGGAAGCAACTCTTCGTTTTGTAAGTCTCCTACTTTCTCTCTGTCTCACTATAGGTCGGCTTCTGGGACCATTAGAAACTCTAAGAACCATCTCTATGAGATAGGAAGTGAAACATAAAAAAGGAAGAAAAAATGAGGTAGTAAGAGGAAAAGAAGTGGCCTACTTTCTATTTATCTCATTCGTTGATCAAGGCCATTTTCCTTCCATTGCAATTTAAACCATTCCATTTGAGGGGGTGGAAGTGGTCTTTCTTTTTAGTGGTGGTTGGATTGTGGATCATTGAATTGCTCCAACATTTTACCTTTGTAGCATGGTATGGTTCTCAAGTAGTCATTATGGGCATGTGCAAATCAAGACCTTTCTGCTCTATGATTCATGCACCCGATAGTGGTGTTAGAACAGGATATCTATGCAACTTTGACAAATGTGTATCGACATCTATCATCGGGAAGAAAAGTAATACTCCTTTTTTCCTTGTATATATATATTTATTATTATCATTGTTGACCAAGAAGTACCCAAAATGATCATTTTCGATATCTTGTCTCAATAGCTCGTGAGAGTGGAGACATTAGAAAGGATGTTACTCATAGGATTAGAGTTGAGTGGATGAAGTGGAGACATGCCTCTAGAGTTTTTATGTGATTGCCACATACCAATCAAACTGAAAGGGAGATTTTATAGGGTAAGTTACATGTATGTAGGATGTGCGTAGCTGAAATAAACATGTTGAAATGGATGAGGAGCAAGACGAGGAGGGATAGAATTAGAAATGAAGGTGTTTAAGGGAACTTAAGAGTCGCACTGATTAGTGTTGTCAAAATCCTATGATTTATGATTTATGATTTGAGTCGAATCTTAAGCAAAAACACATTGAATCCCACATTGAATCCCTTTTTACATGAATTCTACGATTATATGATTTGAATCCTACATTTTATGATTCACATCCTGATTTATGATTCAAATTAGACTTGTTCTCTTCTATTTTAAGCTTCACTTGGCTTTCAGTTTATGTTTTTAATTGGTGGGGGCTTTAAGAATAATTTAGAAAAGGTAAATTATTTTATTTTATTCTTTATAAGAGATTAAATGATATATATTCTCTTCAACATCAAATCATGAAGTTTTTTTTTTTTTTTTTTTTAATGATTTCTTATTTCTCAACTGTTTTTTTTCCTAGAAGTTACTTCTTAACTGGTTGAAACACCAAATCGATGTATGACTTATCTAAAATGTTTTTATGGATGGTTATGATCATGTTGATTTATATGTATTGTGGAATGATGGTTAAAAATCAAAATATCTTTTTTCGTCGGTCTAAAGAATCAATTACCGCTTTCCAAAGGTGATTCTACATTCAAGAAAGGTAGCAAGATCATAAAAATTATTTAAGGATCCTTGTATGTTTTTTAAGGAAAATTTCTTAAAAGACGAAAAATAAAGGAAAGATAAGAATCCTTTAACACTATCATGACATAGTATTACTTGGTGCTTATTGATGGCAAAAGGATGATTGATGAGTTCTTAATTTTTTTCTGATTTATTTATATATATTTTAAGAAAATCATAAAAAATCTTATGATTTACGATATGATATGCAATGTGATACGATTCAACCCTATTAAGATTTGCGATACAATAACGATTTTGACAACATTGGCACCGATAGGTAATAAGATGAGGGAAAGTATATGTAGATGGTTTGGCCATGTGCAACGGAGACCAAGAATTGCCCGGTTAGGAGTGAGTTGGTTCAGTTCAATGTGATACAATTCACGATGTGATCGATTCAACCCTATTAAGATTTGCAATACGATAACGATTTTGACAACATTGGCACCGATAGGTAATAAGATGAGGGAAAGTATACGTAGATGGTTTGGCCATGTGCAACGGAGACCAAGAATTGCCCTGTTAGGAGTGAGTTGGTTCAGTTGAAGGCTCTAAAAGGACGAGGGGAAGGCCCAAAAGGACATGGGCAGAGTTGGTACGAAAAGATTTGATGATGTATGGTTTGATTGTGGATATGCTCTTTGATAGAGTGGACTGGTGGAACAAAATTTGTGTAACCCACCCCAATTAGTTGGGATAAGGCTTTAGATGATAATGATTTTGTTGTATTTTTATTTCCTTTTGAAAATGATTCCCACGCAAGACGTTTCTGTGGGAGTGTGGTGGGTCCAATGTGGGATGCTCTTTACGTAGGGATCCACTGTTGCATGGGGCTTTTTTTTTTTCCTCTTGGATTTTCCTAGTTCTTCATTAATTTCTTTATTAAAAGTTTCCTTGTCAGATGTAACTGATGTTGGGTGTTGTGTTTTTTTTTTTTTTTGGTATCGTGAAAGCTATATGAGGAAACCTCACTTCTCTTCCATCAATGCGCGCCAATTTACTGCCTGTTCTCTTTGGGCAGTTTATCGCACATTCTCCTTTTACCATGTTCATTTTAGTTGTACTGATGCTTTATGTGCTTTCTTGGTTGGTCTGGAAATTGATCTTATTGAACGCCATAATTTATAGCAATATTTGACCACTTTCTTTTTGACATGTTTTATTTCTCACTCAAATGCAGCTTCAGGGTACTGAATATTCTGTATTTCTTGACATGCTTCAATTGTTTTCTCGTGGCACATGGAGCGATTACAAGAGTAAGTGATACACATTTATTTTATACAGGTTTAGACGTCTCATTGCTTCTTCTTCGCAGTTTGCTATGTTTTTAAGATTTCAACACTTCCTTAGGCAAGAGGCTCCCATGGTTATTAGAGTTTTAAAAAATGTCCAAAACTATGCTGCCTTGGGCTAGTTGACTTGGTGTCATTGGAGGAGGAAAATAATCATTTTGTGAGTCAATCTCTGAAGCTAGACCTAGTTAGAGCAAGTATGACTGAGTCAGAGCAAGGGCGAGTGGTATGACTTTCGGTCTCTGGACACACCGAACATGCTATTTTAAAAAACCATGATGGTTGTAGTGAATTCTTCTAGCCCATGACACTCAGAATGGTGATTCATAGTTAGGGGAGCAAAGGTGTGAATACATTGAATCTGATTACAATTATCTCTTAGTTGCAAAGGTGTTTCTTAGGTTTGGCCATACCACAAAAACATTAGGCACAAATTTTTATTATGACAATCAAAATTTTGGTGGGGAAGATCAACAGAGCAATACTGTAATGTCGCTGATATCACACGGTATTTTTGATATCATGGGATATTGACAACAACCCTTTGGAATAAATACATTGTATCATTGATATCTGTGATAATATTGTCAATGTATTCCATAATGGCAAATTGGCAATGGTGTTGTAATAACCACCGCTGTCACCGTTACAATACAGGCTCTAATGGCCCCCATAACAGTTGTCATGCCTTTTTTTAAAAGACCTATTTCTACTCCATAACGGGCTGTAACGGGGCCACTACAGCCGTTAAAGGACCGTTATGGGCTATTACAGGTTAATTTTTTCGTAATGGCCATTACGGCCTATAACGCATAATAGTTGCCACCATTACTGTTATATAAACTGCCGTTATGTAACCGTTTTGGAATACCTTGAATATTATCAATAATATCGATGACACCAATGTACCTAGAAAATTTTTAAAATAAAATAACGTGCAGGAAAAAGCATTTTTCAAAATTTTGAGGGGATCTCTTCTTAGGGGTGTTTTAAGTTAGTGCATTAATGCATTGAATTATCCATTATTTCTTAAAAACTAGTTCATCAAAATCATATTTATTAATTGAATATTTTTGTCCGACAACACATGGTTTGGGGTCCTATCCCTATACAATGGAAACCTATTATGTCTATTTGTTTCTTGCAATATTTTAATTCCTAAGTGTGTGATCATGTGTCTTTTAACATCTTGTAAGGTTTTACTGAAAAATTCCACCATTTCTCCAAATTTTCCCTATGACAATGGTACATTCCCTGGTATTTGTGATATTGCTGTACATGTTTCCTAATCCTAGGTCTCTAATACATGCAACGATAATGAAAAGCTAGAAGGCACAAGCATTTTCCCCCCTTCCATTTGCTTTATTGACACTTGACTCTGAAGGTTTTATTTGGTATTAGGATACAAAATATTTTGTGACATCAACATCTACATTAAAGGTGCAACAGTTGCAACTTTCAATTTCAATTGCTCTTCTTATGCATTCCCTGCAAGAAGCTTTAGATAAGAAAAAACATTAAATTTATAGTACGAGGCTTACAAGAAAAGGATGGAGTCATCAAAATGTAAAGGCTAGAGATTGATGTCAAAATATTAAAGACTGTAAAGATTGCATCTGTAAAGTCACCAGCACATAGGATTCCTTGGTAACAAGTAACTATTCTCCATACATCCTCACCTCTTCATATGCTTATTAGTCTTCCTTAATCACCGAGTTCCAATCCCAATTCCCGGGCCTCCTTCAGCCTTCAACTTGTAAACCATGACATGATTCATAGCTTCTCTAGATCTTCTCCAATATATTGGTGACTGATGATGTCCCAATCCTTCAAAACTTGTAAGGTACCTGTATTGAACATGCCATTCCATGGGTATGGGCATGCACTCTGTGCCAAATCTGAATATTTCACATTAAAAAAGGACTAGAATTTGTAAAAGATTATGTTAAAATGTATACTTTGCACCAGAAAATAATTTAATATTACAGAAGTGATATAAGTGCTTTGAGAAACTTCTTGCTTTGAAAAACTAGCTTTGACAAATAAATTAACCCTTCTAAAGAGGAAGAGGAAAGCTCCTTCCGTCCTACCTATTGTCCCTCAACATTTACCTTCCTATTTTCCTTGTAGCTTGGGCTAAATCAATGTAAAATGTATGTTGGATCCAATCATTTCTGTCAAATTTCTTTGAAGTGGTGAAACTGTCGATGAAGTCCTTAGACAGATGCAAATCTATGTTTCTTGGTAGACATTCCTTTCAATGATTGTTATGTTCAAATCAGAGGTGGTTTGCCAATGTAGATCGTATGTCTGCATATGTATGAAGGCATGCTACCATGTATTCTTTTTTTCTTTGAAATTTCCAGGTTTTGGATTCTTTTAATGGAATTGTAGTGATTTGATGTATGATTTCCAAATAGATGGGTGAAAGCTATGATGATGAAACATATGTATGAGAATCCTGATAATCTTGGTTGTCCATTCAGTCACACCAGACCCAGAGTGTTGGGGATGTGAATGGATAATCTAGATTGATGATTGGCTGTTCCACATGTCATTTAAAAGTGTTGGTGACATTGCTAATGTCCCTGTGAAGGTAGGGAAGTTAGCATTCCTCAGGTAGGGAAGTTAGCATTCCTCCACACACAGTCATAGATATATGTGAGATCTCACCTGGTAGCAGTTGCCCTTGCCTGTTCCCCGCCTGGATGGAGGGTTGATGTTCAGTGGGCAGCGAATCATTAAACTTTTTCAATAGACGAAAGCATCTCCAGCTTAAACTCTAATCCAAGTGGCATGGTGCATGTGGAATCCTGTTTGAATCAGCAAGAGCTACTTTGCAAGGCTAAATACTCCTAGGGGATTGATAGCGAAGTAATATTGTGAGGGAAAGGTGAAAATAACCCGATCACCAAGCTACCATAAGAATGATCATGTTTCGAGTTGAGAAATAGGATCCCTAAAGCCAACCCCAAGTAGCCTGAATGAAGTGATATAGCTCGCCTCGTTAATCTGTTTATGCGAGTCATTGTTCAAGTAATCCAAAAAGTTGTCATAGGCTATGATTTGTTGTTTATGTATTGTAGTGCTCGAATTAAACAAAATTTAATCCGTAAAGTATAAAATAGCACGAACAGAATTGAAACACTTGAGGGTTGAGGATTAAAAGATTGATAGAGAAGAAACCACTAGAATAATTGAAATCTAACAATCATTCTCCTACAACTAGAATTTCCCAACACTTTTTTTGAGAGGTTAGATTTCCCAACAACAAGAATAAACTAATTTAAGATAACCAAATAAGTTATGAAAATTAGCTTGAGAACTGAAACTATAAATAATTAGAATGGAAATAACTATATTTGTAAAGTTCTTCATTCACCTTTCTGGCTGCTGTTCTGTTTGAACAATGTTGGGAACTCTTTATTTCTACATAAACCTTTATGATGGCAATACTCTCTTGAGCGTTCTGTGAGATCTCCAAGATTGTGCTATAATTCTTTTTGTGAGGTTGAAATTTCCTTTAAATTTGCACCTTTTCAGATATTACTTTAAAGAAATAGGAAATGCTGAAATTGGTTACCTGTGAATCTGCATGTTTTATAGGTAACATTGGCCATATTCCTGCACTGGTACCTGATCAAGTCCGCAAGCTAAAGCAACTTAGTGTGCTTACACTGGCTTGAGACAAATAAGGTATCGTGTTCATTTCGTCAGCATTCTCCGATTGTGTCAACTATGGAAATACCTACTTTATAAAATACTGGTGGATCAGTTGAACTTTATGATGCATAAGAGAATGCCAAATAAATTCCGAGAGTGATTATATGCTTAATTTCATCTGAATGACAGTTGTATGAATGATTAGACTATGGAAGAGTTGTTAGTTGATTATTCTACTAAAGCACACCTCTTCCATAGTTGGCTGTTCTACTAAAGCACACCTCTTCCATAGTTAGTAAACTATGGAAGAGTTGTTAGCCAGTTCACGATGATTGGTATGTGGAAAGGTCTAATGTTGAAATGAATTATTCTGCATTTTAAACAAATGAAATTTTCTTCAGAGAATTACATGCCGCAAATGAAGAGTTCAAATAGTAATACTATACTCCTGACCAAGATTAATCATGTATCACAATTGTTGCAATATCCAATCTGCAGTCTAATAATGGAATTTGGAAATTAGCATTAGAAATGATAAATCTCAACAGCCTCCACAACATTTGACCTTTTTCATTTGAAGGATGTTTTGTTTCTCCATCATGAAGCTGAATGGTGATGGTTTCTCTATGGCATGGGGCAACCCTAGAGATACTGGTATCCAGGGGGTAGTTAGAGATGGTACAAGCACTTAGTCTCTTTGGGGCTGTCTGGCACAGGAATCTCCAATTACGCAGAGCTAACGGCTATAAAGGAGGGACTCATAGCTGCATTTCTATTCTTTTGTCAGTCCTCTGTTACTTGAAGGTGAGTCTAAAGTCAGTCTTATCTTGAGCAAGCAGCATAATCCAGGGGCCATGGGAGTCGTCTACATATCTCACGTTCAAGCTAACATTTGATGTAATCATGTTTCTTCTAGGCATGCTCCTAGGGTAGCCAATTTCTTAGCAAATGCGTCAGCTAAGGGGAGTCTAGATTCATTGTCCCCTCTTCTTTATAAAGTATTCATTATTTATAAGACAAATCCATTCTTTTGTAGTTAACTTCTTAACATGACATGGATCTGTTTCAGGCTTACAATGTTTTAAATAGCACATAGCTACGACGCTACATAGTGTTATCAAATAGTGTAAATCCCTTGTAGTGTACGCTACAGGGGTCGTAGTGTATGTAGCGTACGTTACATTTTATTTATTTATATTATAAATGATAATTGTATTTTGTACTTAATACTCTCAACCTGTGGGATTTTAATTTCTTTTTCATACTTGTGGTTTCAATTGGACATTATTAATTAAAATGGTTTTCTTAGAAAGTTTTATTTGTGATAATGATTTGATTTGGTTTATATATGTGGATTGGCTTTTGATAATTGATAATTAATAACTTGTTTGAACATGCTTATAGTTGAAAAATTAACCATTGTTTAGGCATTTTTATTTTTTATTTTTTCCATACTATTTATCATATTTTTTCTATTTTTAAATTTAAAAACAAAAGTATCGTGTAACTTATGTTACATGCTACAGAGGGTTGAATGCTACGCAACACGCTACTACTATTTAAAACACCGAGCTACTGAATACCTAATTGGATAAGCAAAAAGTGACAATAAAGTAATGAAAGAGCAACCCTTCTTGTTCAACTTCAGAACTTTTTTTTTTTCTTCGTAATTCCATTACTTTAGATGCATTTATACCATTCCCAAGTTAAGTTTGTGTCATTTTCACTCCATTTAGGTTTTACCTATCATGCTGATGCTTTTCTAATATGCTCTAACCCCTTCATTCCTCAGGTGCTTTCTTACAATCAACTGATGCAAGAACTTGATGTTTCAAATGTACGTGAGCTCGAAGACTTTGTCATCAATGACTGCATGCATGTTGAAAGTATTCTTCTGATTGAGGTCTTGACACTTTTTTTTTTCATTTACAGTCTACATTGCAATTAATTACTATGCAAATCAATTTGCTTTTCATGGTTCTCAATGAAGTACTCAGTGAAACGAAGAGAGAATGGCTGATTTTTGTAATCAGTTGGGTTCATTGTTGTCAAATAGCGCAAGTGATTGTATGCAACCTAGGGGGTCTGTGTGCATATGTAATCGCATAATCGCATATGCCATTGCATAGCCCCCCCAAAAAATTTACATTTTTTCATCACATAAATGATGGCATAATGGCATACATCGTTTTGAATGTCGGTATCGGTCGGCATATCGGCCCAGCGGAAAAATGATATGATACGGTGTCACGTATCGGTATTAGGGCTGTATTGGTTAGATTTTTTTTTTGGTTAAGCAAAAAAATATGGAAAAATATTTAAAAAATAGGAAAAATGAGATATCCAAGAATCTTTATTTATTTATTTAAAACCACGTATTCAATGGTGTATCAGACCATTCTTTGATGAAATATTGTTTGTCGATTTGACTTGTTGAAGGTCAATTAAATGGGCCCTAATTGAACAAAAATCAAACATGATTTGGTAAACAATGGCCCATTATATAGGAAATACAACAAAAAGAAGATGTAAATATAAAAAAAAAGAAAGTGAAGGTTTACCCTTCTTTCCAATTTTTCCATAATGGTCCACCTCGCTTCAATTTGTCGAATCCCATTTAAATCATTTGTTTTGATGCCAAAATAGGTTTAGAATTAGCCTAAAATAAGTTTTTAAGATTCTTTATTAGTTTAAATAAAAAGAAGAAGAGGAGATAAGTGAATTTTTGAAAAAAAATATAATCAAAATTGGAGTTTTATGGGCGTGTCAGCTTAGATCAGGCGTATCGGCCCTATATCGGTGCCGATATGCCCCATATCGTCCGATACAGACCAATATAGACCGATACGGGTCAATTTTTTCGTATCAGGTTGATACGCGATACTTGGCTTTTGCTGATACGGATACGATACGATTATATTGGCCGATACGATATCGATATTTATATCCATGATGGCATGTGCAATCACATAATTGCATATGCCATGGCATAAAAGCGCATATATCGATATTCATATCCATGATGGCATATGCAATCACATAATCGCATAAATCATCGCATATGCCATGGCATAAAATTGCAAATGCCATCGTGGTTATAAAACCGCATGTGCCACTACGACATATGCCATATATACTCCCAAAATGGAATATGTGATGGCATAAGCACTTATGCGACCACATATGACAATACTAACTTGATTGAATTAGTTCAGAGTCGAGGTGTCTAGTATTGCAGGTATTGCATGCCAGACAATGTGTCTATGACATGTGCCAAATAGTGTCTATTTATCCCTCTACTGCCTTCATTGTTTGGGTATAGGCACCACATATCTTGGATTATTATACGCCTTGTTTGGAGATTCAATTCCACATGGTGCTTTTTTTGGGAGTAGTTGTGAGATAAGCCGTACATGACCCACCCGTATTTGCTATAAGGCTCCCTATGTGTCCTTTTCTTTTCCATGACTCTTTTTAATTATCTCGTCAATTGAAAGTTCACACTTGACAAAAATTTAAGCATGTATAAATTCAAATGTTCATATCTACACGCTATATCATTTCCATCTAAAGCTTATTCCAACTAATTGGGGGTAGCAACATGAATCCTATTATGCCATTCCACTCCCTTAAGGATCATATCTTCAGTTAAACCATAGGTCATCAAGTCTTTTCTTACTACCTCCACCCATGTCCTCTTGGGCCTCCCTTTGTCCTTTAAAAGCCTTGAACTCAAACCATCTCACTTCTAATTGGTGTAGTTCTTGATCTAGTGCACATGGCCAAAATCATCTTACTTCCCCTCACCTTATTACCTATTGATGCTACTCCTAAGTTCCCTCAAATACATCTATTCCTAATTCTATCCTTGTCATGCCACTCATACATCTCAACATCCTAAGTTTAGCCACACTCATCCTATGAATATGTTGTTCCTTTACTGCCCAACATTTTGTCCCATAAAAAAAATTCTCATATACATTATTTTTCCCTCATATCATGTCTCAAGCCTTTAAAGAATTGGTATATACTTTATACTATCCATATATGCTAATATGAAGTTAGGCTCAATGACAAATTTTAATAAAGACAATTTTACAAAAAACTACCTACTTGATATAGAATTCACATTTTAGTACCTTCTTCAAAATGTTTTCCATAAGCTACCTCATTAATCTAGGTAATTATCATTAGAGTACCTTCCGTTAGATATCTTAACGGTGGCTCGGTTCGGCCGGGCCAGCGAAGGGGTTGGCGGCTCGAGTGGGTCCCATTGTGATGCTTATGTGAAATCCACTCCGACCACCAGGCTATTAGGCCCATGGCTCAAAATTCAGCTCCATCCATGATTCAGGTAGACCAAACAATTGGAAGTAATGTATAAGGCAATTCTCACCCTCCTAACTGTTCCCCTTGGTGTGACTCACTTGAATCACGACTAGTTAGGGGTGTACATCGAGTCGAACCGAGCTGGCCTCAGCTCGACTCGGCTCGAACAGTGGCTGACCTTAGCTCAAACTCGGCTCAGCTTGGTCCTCGAGCCTGACTAGCCAGCTCGGCTCGGTTCGGTCAGCAGCTTGGGCTAGCTCGGGCCGAGTTCGAGCCGAGTTCGCCATTGAGGCATTTCCACAAACACCTTAACTGCAACTTCAAAATCCCACTGTTTTACAAACAGAGGCAATGGTTTTACATGTATTTTCTCAAACACCTTCTAAATAACATAAAAAACCAAAAAAAAAAACAAAGAGAAAAAAGATATTTGTTTCATGCACATACCTTCCTTGCCACCTTGCCACCAGCCAAACCTTCCTTGCCACCGCCACATTTCGTTGAGTCATTTTATCAAACAGTTGGTGAGCAACATCAATGGCAAAGTAACCAAGTCACCGAACTAGTTCGATCCGAGTTTGATTCGAGCTAGATTCGAGTTGGATTCGATCCGAGTTGAGTCGAGCTGGGGCCTGCTCGAACTCGGCTCGAACTCATTTTCGAGCTCAAAAAATCAGCTCGACTCGGCTCGAACTCAGCTTCGAACCGAGTTGAATCTAGCTTTTTCGAGTCGAGTCGAGCGAGCTAACCGAGCTAGCTCGGTTCGTGTACACCCCTATGACTAGTCCTAAATTTCATATAATCACCACGGTGGTTGGAGTGGATTTCATATAATGACCACGGTGGGCCCTCTAAAATCAAGGTTTGACATCTCTCTCCTAACTGTCTCATTTGGTGTGGTACACCACCCATTTGGATCATAGGTCAACCTGATTTTTTAGCCCTAAACCTAACATGGTATTACACATCTAATGGTCTGAGCGGATTTCACAGACACATCATGGTGGGCCCTGTAAAAAATCATGGGTGGGCTTCTCCTAACTGTTCTAAAAGATAGAGATCTCTGCCTATATATTAAAAAAGGGAATTTTATGGGATGCCCACCCTTGATTTTTTATGGGACCCACTTTGATGTGTATGTGAGATCCACTCCAACCATTAGATGTGTAATACCACATTAGGCCTAGGGCCAAAAAATCAGGTTGACCTATGATTCAGGTGGGCCACACCAAAGGAAACAGTTGGGAGAGAGATGTCCACGCTTGATTTTTACAGAGCCCACTGTGTTGATTATATGATATCCACTCCAACCATTAGATGCCACACCAAAATTTAGTCTTGGGGCCCAAAAAATCAAGCCCATCTGTGATTCGTCTAGGCCACACCTAGGGAAAGAGTTTTGACAGTGAGTCTTACCCTGTACACTGTTTCCAATCATGTGGTCCACCTGAATCATGGATGGGGCTGATTTTGGGTGCTGAGCCTAACATGGGGTGATTCACATGGTGGTTGGGTGGATTTCACATAAACATCACGGTGGGGCTGACCCGACTTGCCGACCCAAACTACCATTAATAAATCTAATGGGAGGTACTGTAATGATGCTTATTTAGATTAATGAGGTAGCTTACTGAAAACCTTTTTGAAAAAGGTTCTGGAATGTAAATTCTATATTAAGTAGGTATTTTTAATTTTTAATTTTGTAAAATTCCCTTTCATAAATTGACACTTGGATGTTGGTTTTTATATGGATTGCACTAGCATACCTTGCATAGGTCACTTTCGCTAACACAGAGCCATGTCGGTGGAACCTTCATCAGACCCACCCTGCCCATCAGGTAAGCTGCCCCATGTTCATCCGGGAACCCAAAAATCATGATGATCCGTAACTCAAGTAGGCCACCATAGATAGCTAAATCGCTGCAAGTCCCCTCGAATTGCAATTTAGGTTGGTCGTCCTAAATCATAATTCAATTCATCGTAATTCAGTTCCTCTCATCAAACTGTATGGATGCAGTATGATCTGCAATTCATTTGGTGTGCTGTTAATGGCAATTTATATTAAGACACAAACGTGTGTATAAGGCATCTCATGTACATGATACCACATGCGGCAGCATGGCACATAGATACAAGATCCAAACCATCCATCATGAATTCATGACATATTCACTATGTTGAAGTCCTAGCCCAAGAGTCAGTTTGGTCCACTGATTAGGTGGGCCATGGGCTACAGTTAATGAAATAAAAGTACAGCTGAAAAACCATTGTTGAAATTTTCTAAGCCAGCTATGTAGTGGCTCATCTGATTGGTGGACCAACTAATTTTTGGGCGAGAAAAATGCGGTCGAACATGATGGACGCTTGAATATTGCACCGGCCTCCCATATTGGCATGTGTTGCCATGGAGATGGTATGTCAAACCTTGATCTATATAATTTTAGAACCTCTTGACTCTGAGCTGTTTGCCCAGGTGCAAGCGCGTATACAATGCAGTTCTTTTATTATTATTATTATTGAAACTGTGATAATTTTATTGCCAAAGGCCCAAAGAATTACAAAAAACAGAAAAAGAAAGAAAAACTATCATTACAAATCTGACCAGCTATCAAGAAACTGAACTGCCACTATTGCCTTTGCTTCGATTGCCCATTCCATAACCATTCCCTTACCCATGAGAAAGTTCTCCATCGAAGATCTTTTTTGATTCCTAAAACAATGGTTATTACATTCCATCCATAGAACCCAAATTCCAGCTAGAAGACAGACACCATATTTCCTTATCTCTCTTCCCTTTTCCCTCTCCATGCCAAGACAAAAAGAAATATTCTATTGAACCCAGCATAACCCACTGAATACCAAACTTAACAATAAAACCCTCCCACACCTGTTTTGTAAACCCACAGTGGATGAAAAGATGGCTCACCGACTATTCAGCCTTGCATATATTTGGAATGATCATACCTCTTTTTCGTAAATTGTCAATTGTAATCACTTTGTTCGAACCCACTAACCAAGCTAATGTTGCCACCTTTGAAGGAGCTCCGTATCTCCAAATACAAGCCGTGTGACTAATCTCGAAAAGGTTCCACTATATGCGCCAGTTGGCACATAGCTATTATATCCAATCTATCCATCAAGAGGTCCCACTGTATACATGACTAGGCTCAAGAATGAGTTTGATCCATTAATTAGGTGAGCTATGGTTTACCGATCATATGTATGGCTGTAGAAATTTGACTGAAGCTTTCTAGATTGTCAACTTGTTTCTCACATCTTGGCTCTCATGATGCGTGGACCAACTTCATTTTTGAGCTAGAACATCTTTGAGGTTATACCCATATGGTGACCGACCTAGATATTGTACATGTTTGCATCCCTTGTACATGCATGGTGATTCTTTATGTTGAGATTGTATCTGTCGATGGGATACCAAAAAAAAAATAAAAAATCTAGATTGGAATTATTTCAACCGTTTGATTATATGACACATTTCTTCCAACATGGACCATCTTGTTTTTTTCTTTTGTTTTTTGGGTTATTGAGACGATCTTCCGATCTTGAATATCTCTTTGAGTATCACATGCCCACGGTGAGGCTCATCACAAAAATGATTTGGATCATTGCAGCATGGTATCAGATCTAATGGCTATAGTCTGGACATGAAAAGTAGCAATGCACTGGTGATGTATTGTAATTGCAAAGTGAAGAAATGGATGGCTAAGATTTGTTCACTAGGTGTAAATTTTATAACAATGGGCCATGCATGATAATATCCAGACAACCCTAATGAAACACGAACATGCAAAGTGTACTGTGAAGACATGACCCTGGTAGTGCTACTATAAGAAGTGTACTGGTCTATTGAAGTAGATGATCTCGAAATATGAAATAGACGTACTGAAAAAATGAACTAAATGAACCTACCCAAACAAACTCAGTAATTTTAAGAAGCATCGAACTGCTAACTAGGAATTCAAGGTTGAATTGGTTGAATTGTGATTCAGGTAACTATGGGCTACATCGTAGGAAACACTTGGGATGGGCACGCTCACCATTAGTTTTGTGTGGGCCCCCCGTTGTGTTTATAACCATCCATTCTTTTCATCTGATGTGCCTCATCAGGATGAAAGAATTACTGAGTAATCACACTTTTGCAAACTCGGAATTGGTCTCCTTCACGTTAAGTTGTTTCCCCTACATTAGAGAAACTGGCATTAGCTAGTCTTGGTTACGCATCTACAACAAGAAACTGAAGGTATATTGCCAGTATAGAAGGGATACCATGTATCTGTTTTTCTCATTTTAAATCAGGTGTCTTAGATCCAGATTCTTGCTAATGGTGAATCTTGATTTTGTTTAATCTTTCAATATGCTTGGTTTATTTAAGAATTGCAGAGCGTAAGTGTCTACTGGTTGCAACAAATGTTGGGAATAAAACAGACATCAGCTGAATTTTCTCAATTGGGTTTCTCGTAGGGTATAGTGAGAGGGAAACTGAATCAGCTGCGCAGATGCTTTGAGGTCAGAATTGAGTCATCGAACCTCTTATAGTGATTTTTCTGTTCTGAAAAAATAACCATGTCAACCAATCATTCTTATATATTTTTGCTCGAGGAGCAGGTACAATGTGCAGCAGGACGGGATTTGAGACCAGGACAGCTTGGAAGCATGATAGAAGTATTATCAGCTTGGTAATTACTTAACTGAAAAATATGCTATAAATGGACATCTTACCTTCTCAAGTTATTTAGGTGCTTTAGGTCATATTTGATTTTGTGGGAGGTGCCAAATTGCATTTACACTAATTGGGGTAGTACAGTACTTTTTGGGATCTGTGACTCGGTATTCTCTGAGAGCAAGTGTCATGTTTTCAGTATCCTTTGACATGGCTTACCCATGAAAAGGGAGAATACTACCTGCTATTGGCCCTTTTGGAACCCCTTGGGGGGCAAAAGACAGAAATGACAGCGTTCTGAATGTGGCCCCACCACTGCAACATAAGCATTTTTGTTGTTTCTGTTTTGCATGTGTGGGTGGAGGTTTTCTTCGTCATAACTCTAGTAGGTTATACAGTGAATTTGAGAATCTATAGAAAGCCTGTTTGGTTAAATCCTCTCTCTAAATGTGAAACTGTGGTCCTGTTCTCATCCAAACAATCTGGATGTACATTGCATTGGCAATATTTCTACCTGAAAAAGCCTGGTTTGGGCTGTACCAAAGGTCCAAAACACGCTGTTCCTGAGTTTCACAAACAGTCCAATTACCCATGCAGCTACCCAAACTTCAAGGTGAAAAATTAGGCTGATTTGATAGAGCACAAACTGCTGCAATTTTGTTCTGGTCTAGTAGGTGGTCAATACTCAACTGCTATTGTATCCTTAGTTCTGTGCTTTTGCCTATGCTCTTGAATACCATAAGACATCAATGCCCTTGAATTTCAAAGACGATCACCAGTCCCTTTCTTCTCAGCTCTTAGTTTGAGCCAATGGGCTGTACATTTTGTAAAAAGTTTGCAGGCAACTCTAACATTTGTTCTTTATGCTACAGTATATTCTGCTAGTTGAGATCCACAACTTACTGATAGGTCAGAAATTTCTGGGAGCTGATAGGTGGCCGCAGTTCCATGTTGGCATGTTGGATTATCTTTTTTTCCTGCGTGTGGATTTTTTGCAGGTTGACTACTTCAGACAATCTACTTCTATCAATTCAAGATAAGATCAAATGGGCTGATACAATGGGTGAGGCATACAAGAAACATAAAAAAGAAATTGAGGACAAGGTGGAAGAAAAGAAGTCCCTCAAGGTCAGATTAACGTGCTGTATCTTTTTTTGCGTGTCTGTAATGCCTGTCCATCTAATTCCACACGTCTCTTTGTCCCAGTCCATCCACACGCTTGCACTTGTGCCTAGATAGCCCTTGTGGTGGGTCCCACTGGATAGATCCTCTGGCCCATAAATCCGGCTGGTCAACTGATCATGTGGGCCACTGTGTGATGCAAATGGATGGCTAAAGCCTTTTTAAGCCTTCTCTTTGTTCTCTTCACTGTTGCCTCCCTGATGAGTGACCCGACCTGATTTTGAGGCCAGGGAATCTACACGGTAGGGACCATCTGACGTATGGCTGGGATCTTGCACAAGTTTGCCAGCTTGGCATGTATTATACTAGTTGAGCATCATTTCTGTACGATGCACATCCATATACACGTAGCGTTTTGGTCTGGACATCTCATGAGTTGAACTCATTGTGCCTTTTTTTTTTTACTCTCTGTTTTCGATATTTATGTGATATTGGCATATTGGGAGCCTTGTTCTTTTTGGGATATTGGCACTTTCCTTCCACTTAGGCACCTTGGTCTTCCATTCATCAGTGATGCATAAGTCGTATATGTGATTTTGGCGTATTGCTAGAAGCAATGTGGAAATTGAGATGACTGGCTTATCAAAAGGGGGATATGTTGGCCTAGATTTATCTTACTTGGTGGCAGAAATACACTGTAAACAGGCAGACATGGGGTTACTGGGGCATGAGGAGATCCACCCTGAACTTGGAGTTACGGACTATGAAGAAGATCAAGACTGACCCAAGCGGTAACCCCCCTACTCTTAAAATCACGATGCATATATATACATGGGTTTTATTTATTTATTTTATTTATTTTTAAAGCTTACATAGGTTGGTAGATGTTTGTTGCATACATGGTACCACTGACCAGATGCAGATGCGTTTGTATATCTCTGTTGGATATGAACTAGAAATGCACCCTCGTAATACCAAGTGCATCAAAAAAACCAGACCTACCTGCATACTGTGCCACATGGGATGCTCATGCATTCATATGTACCGCACATATTTCTTGGCATATCCTTGGCTATGTGATGCTCCATACCCAGTGCTGCTTCTGTGAACATGAAGTACGCATGTCCATGCATGCTCAGCATATGCTAGTGAAGAGAAATGTAACAACTGCACACTTGCCTTGCATGTTCGTGAGATCTGGATCATTGTCAGATGGGCTATACAATGTGCACCTTGGGCCAAAAAATAAAAATAAAAATCTAGCCTGTCCAGTCATTTGAGGGGGTCACACATGGCATAGAGATGACGTGCATCCCACCTGGTTCTTGCATACATGTGCCACATTGACACGTGTGGAGAGTAGTACTAGCTAGTAGCCAAAGCAAGGCTGTCCCTGGGGAATAAATGTTGCATTTTCTGGTTGATGTCAAATGCCTATATTATGCTTTTCTTGCCCTTTGATTTCTTGACTGAGAGCAATGCAGGAGGCGTTCTTCGTAATCGTAAGGATGAGGCGAGGGGGATGGATCGATTTGGAGGGTTGCTAGTTGATATGCTGGATTTTTGTTCAAGGTATTCCACCATCATGCAATTCATGCCATGAGATTGCTTTGGTTTTCTTCCTGTCCTCTGTCAACAATCAAGCTCCAATGTTGCATTGTGCTCTGAGCTTTGACAATGGTTATGGGTTCTTGTTTTCTTTTTCTTTTTCTTCGTCTTTACTCATCTTCCAACTTATCTTTGTAGTTGAAACTCAAAGGAACAGGCTGAAAGTGCTGCCGTGATTATACAAAATCAAAACAAGTAGTTCTTTACCTGGTTCTAGCTGGCCTCATGATTACTTGATCTTGACTATTTACCACTGTTTTGGATGCTCAATGACATTGCATATTCTCATTTCTTTTAATAATGCATCTAGGGTTAAAGATGTCTTCTGATGAACTATCAAATTAGATTGCAGTAATTAGTCTTAACCAAGAAGAAGCGATGGAATTTCAATTTCCTCAGGAGGAACACCTGCCGAAGGGCTGGTGGAAGCTAGGCCTGTTTGGATACCAATGAATCAATGGCGTGGACGTGAATAACTGTAATGATTACATTTTCTTAGTACTAGAGTCCAATGGATTCGGGAAAGGAGTACTGTTTGGACAGCATGTTAAAGTCTTAGATTTATTAGACAACAATCATCTTGTATCTTAGGCTACATAATTGAAAATGCAGATGAGTGTAATTTCCCATGACAGGCCCTATCCCAATTGTCCCTTCCTCTTTTCTTGATCCAGTCATTTTATTTTCTTTTTAAATAATAAGAATAACAATCATACTGATCAAATTTGGGAGCAATTACAGTCCGATTAGAGGTTCTGAGAGCTATTATGGTTCGATTAGAGTGTTCAATTCCAGTCATTAATAATAAGAGATTTTTACAGAAAAACTCATTAATCCCAATTTTACCAAAGAATTCCCCCACATCAAAATATCTGCTAGTGCTTTTTGAGGGAAGCTATCAAAGTACCCTCACATAATATTTTTCTTTAAAAAGTTATAAAGTAAGAAAATTTGAGGTCCACATGGTATGTGCATGACACCCAACTTATCCAATATACACACCCAACTATAATAATCATTCAAGCCAAAAAAAAAAAAAAACATTTTGATCAAATCACCAAATGAGTTTTTTGATGTTTTTAAGTGGCAAGTGTTTAGATGGTATATATTATTTTTAAACATGCTCACCTTATTTTAGATCAACCAAATTTGCTTCCTCTAAATGTCATGGTTGATTACATCTATTGGATGGATTGGATATCATACAAATATCAAGTGGGGTGCACAATTTACCAATTTCTAGGGAAAAATGTATACAGTGGAGTAATTTCATCATCCCAAAAAGCAGTTCTTGGCATCCTGGTTTCCAAAGGCATTATTTAGTAAAATCTTAATTTTTGAGGAATTTTGTGGTAAAAATTTCAAATAATAATAATAATAAAGACAAACAACCGCTTTCTCTAAAAGCTTGAGTTGTCAAAGGATGGTGTTTCAATGTATATCAAGGGACTTGATACTTCAACAAATAATAATAATAATAATAATAAAGATATTGACAACGAAGATGATAATAATAATTACTTTCTAAATGAAAGCAGAGAGGAGCTGAAAGCTTTTAGAGAAAATAATAAAATCAAAATCCTCTACCTATGGAAACGAACTATACAAGGTATAGTAGTTATACAAGGTATGTGAGCCTGTCTAACATCTTCCCTCAAACTAATGCTAGTCATCGACAAGTAATAGTTTGCCAACTAGAAATGAGTAACGTGCAGAAGTGAGGGGCTTTGTGAGAATGTCGGCAATCTGATCATGGGATGTAACATGTGGAAGAGAAATGAGCCCAGATTGAAATTTCTCACGAATAAAGTGACAGTCAACTTCAATATGTTTTGTTCGTTTATGAAAAATCGGGTTAGAGGCAATCTAAATGACACTTAGATTATCGACATAGAGTGGAGTAGGATTCTGCAGAGGAATGCCCAAGTTGGAAAAGAAGTCCACGTAACCAGACAAGCTCACTACATGTAGCGGATATCGCCCGATACTAGGCTTCTGTGCTTGATTTGGAAATAGTGACCTGTTTCTTACACTTCCAAGAGATGAGAGAAGTGCTGAGAAAAACACAGTAACCAGTGGTAGATCTTCGTGTAAGAGCGCAACCGACCTAATCAGCATCCGAATAAGCACGAAGGTCCAGAGTCGCCGTGGAGGAGAAGAACAGTGATCGATCTAGAGTTCCACGTAGGTACCGTAGGATGTGCAACACTGCAGTCATATGAAGAGTCCGAGGAGTAGGAACAAACTGACTGACGACTTGGACAACGTAGGCAATATCAGGGCGGATCATAGTTAAGTAAACCAGACTCCCAACCAAACGACGGTATAAGTCAGGTTGTGCAAGTAGATAACTATCGTCACGGCCATATTGAACGTTAAGTTCTAAGAGAGTTTGAACTGTCTTTTGATCCGTCAAATGATGCCAAGGCGAGAAGATCTTTGGTATATTTACGCTGGCTGACCAGGACCCCACGTTTAGAACGTGAAATTTCAAGCCCCCAAAAGTATGTGAGATGGCCGAGGTTTTTCATCTTAAATGATAATTGCAGAACTTCCTTTAAAGCCGAGATGTCAGTAGCATTGCTACCAGTCAGAAGTAAGTCATCAACATAGACGAGAACAATGACAATTCCGCGAGCAGTGGTGCGCAAAAATAAGAATGGGTCATGACTACTTTGAGTAAAGCCAACACCTGTAACAACATCATAAAAGCGTTGAAACCATGCCCGTGGTACCTGTTTGAGGCCATACAGGGCTTTCTTTAGGCGACATACCTTATTATAAGAGATTAAAGAGCCAGGAGGAGGTTTTAAATATACGGTTTCTTGGAGGTCTCCATGAAGAAAAGCATTTTTCATATTCATCTGAGCAAGTGGCCAAGAGCGAACGAAAGATATTGCCAGAAGAGTACTGACAGTTTTCATCTTGGCCACGGGACCGAATGTCTCATCATAATCAATTCCATATTCCTGTTTGTATCCCTGAGCGACAAGTCGAGCCTTGTTTCGATCCAATGATCCATCAGACTTGAGCTTAACAGAATAAATTCATTTGCTACCAACTAGCTGTTGGTCAGCGGGTCGAGTGACAATGTCTCATGTATGATTATTATCCAATGCCGCAAGTTCTTCCGCTATAGTCTTCTTTCAACAATCATGAGTGGCTGCCTGAGAGTATGAAGTAGGAATAGAAACAGTATCCAGAGTAGCATTCATGACAGACAGCATATCAAGCGATCAGACGCTCGATGTACACGATCGGAACGACGTATCGAGGTAGGTTTAGGATCTACAATAGGTACAGTAGGTTCAGGTTTAGTAATAGAAGGTAGAGTTGTACGTGGTCGACGCAAGTAAACCTGCAACGGACGGGGGAGAGTACTTGAGGCAAAAGAAATCTCAAGAAAGGTGGTTAGACCAGGAGAATTTGGGATGTGCGGAGGAGGAAAAGATGAATGAAAGGCAATATGTTAAAAAAATAACATGTCGTGAAACTCGAACACAACGAGAAACCGGATCATAATATCAAAAACCGTTCTGAGTTTCTCCAAATCCCAAGTACATACATTTGATCGATTTTGGAGATAGTTTGTTACTCTCACGTAAAGCCAGGTGAATATAACAGACAACCAAAAACACGAAATGTGGAATATGCAGGAGATAAGCCGTTGAGAACAAAGTATGGAGATTTACTGTTCAGAACGTTGGTTGGCATCCGGTTAATCAAGTAGACTGAATGTAACATTGCTTTCGCCCAGAAAGAACGAGGAACACTCATAGCTGTCATTAGGATGTTGACAGTTTCAACAATATGACGATTTTTTCGTTTAGCCACCTCGTTCTGTTATGGAGTATTAGAACAGGTGGTCTGATGAATAATCCCATGACCCTAAAGAAATGTATGAAAATCTGTTGAGAGATATTTCCCCTCTGAGTCAGAGCGGAGAGTTTGAATTGGAACTCGAAATTGAGTCTCCACCGTAGAGTGAAATATCTTGAATTTTTCAAAAACCTGTGACTTTGAGTGCAGAAAGTAAATCCAGGTGTAACGTGTGAAATCATCAATGAATATAACATAGTATTGTAATCCAGAGAGAGACATAATTGGTGAAGGACTCTAGACATCTGTATGCACTAGTTCAAATATAGAAGATAATTTTGCAGTACTTAGAGAAAAAGGAATACACTTACTTTTTGAAAGACAATAAGATAAACAAGAATAATCCAAATCTTTTTTATTAAGAGAAACATTCCCTAACATGCCAGAAGAAAATAACTGAATTAATCGATCGGAATGTGGATAACCCAAGCAAAAGTGCCACAGTTTCCACAATTTATTTGCCGAACAAATATCTGATGAAGATGGAGAAAAGAAACAACGAACCGGAGTGACAAATGGATCAAAGTCTAGCACGTACAGACGACCATGCCGCCTACTCATCCTAAGTACCTTCTTCGTTGCCAGATCCTGCACAAAACAACAGTTGGGAAGAAATATGACTAAACAGCATACAGCACCAGTCATATGATTGGAAGCACCCAAATCGAAAAACCATGTAGAAAATGGGGATATACTGGACATACCGGCTGTAGAAAGGGCCTAAATGATTTGCTGGAGCATCGCAGGAGTCAAAGATGATGAAAGACCTTCAGCAGAAACAGTAGATGCAGAATCACTAACAGATGGCTCAGAAGAAATAGTGGTAGCAGTAGCAGAAAGAGCACAACCACGGCCACAACCACGACCACAACCACGACCACCACGTCCACGGTCGAAAGAAGATACATAGGCAAGTGTACGGCAGTCCTGAATACCATAACCAGTTCGTCAACAATAAGCGTACCAATCTTTGCATTGAGCGACCACGTGACCCACCTTGTTGCAAACACGACAAGTCAAAGGATTGGAATCACGTGTTAGTGTAGTGGTGGACACAACAAGTACCATATCAGATGATCCCGGAGTTGAGAAAGGAAGAGAGAGAACTTTTAGTCGTTGTTCCTCAACCAATAAATCATTAATAACCGAATTCAATAAAGGAGTAGGGATACGGTTCAAGAGAGCAACTCAACAATACTCAAATTCCGGATGCAGCTTCATAAGAAATTGTCGAACTTGCATACTCTCGCGTATAGTTTGGAATATCTTAAAGTCATGAGGAAATGTTGGATCCATCATAGTCATCTCTGTCCAAATTGTGACAATTTTGAGTAAAATGATTGAATACCATCGTCACCCTGAGTAAGGTTAATGAGATCCTGTTCCAGGCGATATAACTGGGACGCATTACTCTGTTAATAAATTGTTTGGAGATGCTCCCACATTGTCTTAGCAGTGCGATAAGGTGTGAAGCCAACAACAATGGACCGATCGACCGAATCGAGAATCCAAGTAATAATCTATCCATTGTTCATTTTTCAATCAGTTAATTTGTTGGCATCTGTAGAAGTGGGGATAGTAACATATCCATCAATTAGTCCCCACAAACCATGACCCTTGAGGAAGTTCTAAAAATGGATGGTATAGAGAATAGTTGGTACAATCAAAACTACAACGTGGGGCCTCTGTACGTGATGAGTTCTTGTCCATTGATCTGAAGTAATGTAAAGCACTCAAAGAGTTGAAACAAAAGAAGGTCTTAGATGTACCGTACAGCAGGAGATACCCAAAGGATTGCAGTTTCTGGATCTGGCGGAATAGCAATAGCAACAGGGCTCCGGATCTGAAAAATCTAGATCTAGAGCAACAACAACAGGGGCGCTGGATCGGGAAAAGCTAAATCTGGAAGGGTTGTTGGATCTGGAACAGATTGAAGAGCAGAGGGGCGTACAATTGGGGTGGCCGGATGACGCAGGAGCGCTGGACGAGCAGGGATGAGGGCCGGACGCAGCAAGGATAGTGACCGAACGCAGGGATGGTCGGATCTGATAGGTGATGCCGGTTTTGGATTAGTGAAGCTCTGATACTATCAAAGTAGAGAAGAGCTGAAAGCTTTTCTGTATTTGAGACAACCTAAAGGAGTTGAATATATAGAGATTATAGTCATTTATAAAAGGAAAATAATAAAATTAGAATCCTCTACTTATGGAAACGAACTATACAAGGTATGTGAGCCTGTTTATTACTAAAAACCATGCCATTCTAAATTTTCTTTATTTAGGTTTGGATGGTGATGGTGATGGTGATGGTGATGTGTGACCCACTCTTTTACTTATATGAGCTGACCATGGAAGTCCCGGTATTCCACGATAAGGTTGTTTTAGTTTCGTACGGGAGAGTAATTGCGGAAGGGTCGTGACTTGCCGTAATGGGAGACCGTTGAACTTGACCTTGCAGCAGCTAAGACATTCAGCCCTCAGTTACTACCAGTAGTTGGGCCTTGGTTTTGTTGTAAGGGCCGTTGATCTAGTGGACCTTGTCTCGGGGACAGTCAGGCCTGTACCAACGTTAGAAGCGGTGCCGTGATTGAGATGTGATTGGTAGGGGCTGTATTCTATAGCAGATGAGCGGAGTACGTACTGAGTCGAAAACCCATCTCTGACAGTGTACGCCCCACCATTGTGTGTGGCTTCGATGGATCCCAAGGTGGGTGGATCCCTGACTGTAAGCCCACCGTGATATATGAGCCTTAAATCAGTGTCGGTTTGGACAGCTCATTTTAGGGTATTAGCCCCAGAATGAAGCAGATCCAAAGTGAACCACACCACAGAAAATAGTGATTATTGACCATTAAAAACTTTTTTGGCATATACAAAAGTTTAGGATGAAGCTGATATTTGTGTGGTCCTTTCATCCGGGTCTTTGTGACTTTATCAACAGGTTGGATGGAAAATAAATATTCTGGTGGCGAATTTTTAGTGGTGTGTAGTCAATCACCACCGTTTCCTGTCATGTGGTCCAGCTAAGATTTAGATCTACTTCATTTTTGGAATCGTGCCTTAGAATGAGCTGTCAAAACGGATGGGCACCATGGATGTAAGGTACATACAGCATGGTGGGCCCCACAGGTCAGTGAACCCAACGTGGTAGGATTTAATTGAGTCTTATAGGCTGTCGCGAATGGGCCATGCAAGGTATTTTTGAAAGTTGTTAGCTTCAGCAAGAAATGGCCAGTGCAAAGCATGTATGAAAAATTGCTTAGCAGAGCACGTACTCAGCTCAGGCCCCATCTCTCTCTTTTTATTTTTACATGCACACCCCACACACACCACACACTCAGGCTGCAGTGGGATTTCACCACCCATGGGTACTCCAACCCTTCACCTTGTGTTGAAATTCTTATCAGTCTACCACCAGCTTTCCATTGAACGCATGTGATGATTTGGTCCCCCGGGGATATGCATTGTTAGGGTGTGACCTAATCCAGTGTTGCCCCGTCAGAATAGTGGTGTGGATCACATAGACTTGCATGAAAGGAAAATATAAATATCAGTTGATCCAAAACTTATGTGGCCTCAGGAGGTTTTCACCTGTAGACATTTAATCCCCATTATTTCTTATAGTGTAGTCCATTAGAGCATTCAATCTACCTCAATTTTGGGCTCATTGCCTAACATGATTTTCAAATTGGATGGACAATGCGGGTAAACACATACATCAACGATGGGCCCACAAAGAGCACCTAACAAGACCCTACCCTGCATCTCTAGCTAGGTCCTGGTGGGCCCACTAGGACCTAGCTAGACACGGACAGTCTTGTCAGGGGCTCCATGGGATATATATATATATATATATATATATATATATATGTGTGTGTGTGTGTGTGTGTGTGTGTGTGTGGGGGGGGGGGGAAGGTTCTATATGGTCGAGCTCATGGGAACTCCCCATGAGGTCGAGCTGTGTGGGCCCCACCATGATACGTGTCGAACATCAACACTGCGCATTTGATGGATCCCCTTTAAATTATGGGATATGCCAAAAATCAGCTGTATATGGAATTCTGGTGGGCCATACCATCTAAAATCATGTGAAGACATGCCTAAAACATATAAAAGTACTTGGTGGGGCCCACCTGAAATTTGGATGCATCTGAAACTTGGTTTGATCCCTCATCCAAGTGGGACACACATAATGGATGGGCTGGATTTGTGAACCACATCTCGGTGGGCCCAAAAAATGATTATGTATGTTTTAATGGAGGGTAACCCCTCTCAATTTTTGTATGTGGTGGAGCCCACACAAGTCACCGATTGACTTGATTTTTAAGCCCTGGGCCCACCATGGAATGGTACATCTGACTGATGGAGTTCTCATGAGCTCGACGGTATAGAAACTCCCCCTCCCTTATGTGTGTGTGTCTGTGTTTTATGCTCTCCGTTCATCCACGCTGGACAATCATTTCTAGACACGGACGGTCTTGTCTGGGGCTCTATGGGACCCACCTTGATATATATGTTTTATGCACTCCATTCATCCATGTTGGAAGATCATTTCAGGGCATGAACCCAAAACGAGGTAGACTGAGTGTTCAAGTTCACCATACCAAATGAAGCTGTGGGGATTAAAGCTTACCGTTGAAAACTTGGGGGGAGCACAAAGGTTTTGGACTGATCTTTCATAATGGAGGGATGGCGTAGATAAAACATATACATAACGGTGGACCCCACAGATCCCTGACAGCACCGTCCGTCTCTAAATAAGTCCTGGCCAGTACCGAATCCGCATCCATTCCTAAACATGTATGCAGAAATTCAAAGATGTCTTCTTTTTGCTTTTTTCTGTTTTCTTTTTCGACGTGCCCTTTGGACCGACGCCCAGGTGAATGAGATGTTTGAAGACTTCAGATCCTGTGGTCAAAAGAGAAAAAGTATATCTATCACGTGCAACTATAGCGTCCTGATAGTTCGCTACCGGTCCTTTATTAAATGGGAAGGTGAAAATAGTTAATGGTTCAATTCAGTCAAGCAGTATTAAAATGTGTTAGAAAAAATAAGATTAAATTTATTTTTTTTTTAAATGATTTTTTGGCCTATGTTTATCTCAATTACTATTTTGAGTTTAATTTAGTCCTATGTTGAAAAGTAGACATGAATGTTAAACCTTAATATTAAAATCCTTCCTCTATTATTTGTATTAAGAATCAAGAGCATGACTTAGGTGAATAGACAATTAATGTAATGTGCCTTAGCTTTCTAAAATACTCTTTATCATTTTTATTTAGATTTTCTGCTCTATCTCTATATTTTAGAAAGACTTTTTACCGTATTAGTCTTGAGGTACAGGTCAAATTTTCTAAAAGAAATGAAAGTTTAAGATATTATGAGGATAGCCCATTGTCAGGTTTTTAAATTTTTTTAGATGGTTTGAATTTGGGTAAATGGATGTTGCATCCATAGTTAACAAAGCCAATAGTTTTGGGGAAAATTTTGCAAAAAATAGTTCTTTTGTTTAGAACGGTACTTGAGAAGATATGAAGGAGAAAAAGAAAACCAATCTTATTTCTCTAGAAAAACTTATTTAAACATTTTTTTAAAAAGAAATTTGAAGGTAATTTTAAAAATAGATATTAGTTGCATTCAAATTTAATAAGATGGGTTGTAATTAGTATAAAGATTACTTGGAAAATGAAAGACTTGAGAGGTAAAGATTGATATTAACCTACCATTTGATCACCTAAATATTTTATTAAAAATTTATCCATTTTAATCGAAATTTTGTATTTAAACTTATTTACATACAACACACGTACATATATACAAATATGTATAGTTGTTTTTTCAACTCCATATTTTAGCTGAAACCATAGTTTAAGAACTTGAAAACTAGACTCAACATCCAGCCAAGTTGCATTTATTTAAAGCCTTAATTCTTAGAATTTTTATTTTTTACTGCATTTTGGCCATCTTTTAAAAATGAAAATCAAATTAATTAAATGCAAAGGCATGCTTACGGATGGTCGTATGCATCCACTCGTGACTTTTAATTTGGAGGCCCGTCTAACTCTATTCTTCTAGAAGGTCACACATTCATTACTCATATATTATTTATTCAGGGGAGCAATACTGCAATGTGGGACCCATCACTCCTCATAAGCATTACGAGTTTGGACATGGTTTGCCCACTGATTCTGTACGTAGCGGTTAGCTGCTGAAAGGTGATCTGTGGGCCCTACCATGATTTATGTGTTTTTATCCACTCCGTCCATCTGTTTTGTGATATCATTTTAGGGCATGATCCAAAAATCGATTTTAATCAAAATCTAAGGTGGACCACACAGGAAACAGTGGTGATTGAACAACCACCATAAAAAACTTCTTATGTGCCCACTGTAAGGTTTATTTGCCATCCAACCTGTTGATTAGGTCACAAAGACCTGGATGAAGGGGAAACACAAATATCAGCTTCATCAAAGCTTTTGTGGCTTCCAAGAAGTTTTTAATGGTGGGTGTTCAATCGACACTGTTTCATGTGGTGTGGATAAAACACATAAATCATGGTGGGGCCCACAGATCACCGTTCGGTAGCGAGTCGCAGTCAGTAGGCAAACCACGTCCCTGAAGGGATTCTTAATGGATTGTTGGAAAAAGGTGCGCACCCACTCTTGGTATGCTCTGGGCGTACACCTTCTCCCTTGCATTTTCACATGTTTTGGATTATTACCGGTGGAACCATGTTTTCGTGATGGAAACCGCTCATCTGATGGGCCCCACTGTAGATGAAGGTGCCCGGTAGTGTCCCGTACTAGAAGATACAAATCCTTCTTAGGAATTGTAAAAAAACGGCAGACGCTTAAAAATGAGGTCATCTCATTTTAATTAATATAAATCTCTAATAAATAGTTATTGTTAACATTCGCTCATTATACTTTAGAGATCAAAATCTCTAATGAATAATTACTATTAATTACATTCATCTACCAAGCAGGGCTTATATTGCATAAATTGGGTCCTTACTCTTGCTCAGGTGGTAGACTCTCAGGAGTTTCAACACCTGGTCAAGGGTTGAGTACCCATAGGTGGTGAAATTCCACTAGCGTGAGTGTGTGGGGGTATGTGTGGGTGCGTTAAAAAAAGAAAGAAAAAAAAAGAAAAAAGTATTGCATAAATTGCTTCTTTAATATTTTTTACTAGATTTATTTCAACTTTTCTTAACCTAGGGCTTTTGATTTTGGGTCATCTTATCAGTGTATCAGTATGGGGTGTGGATTGCCAAGGAAAGACTTTCTTGTACTTAGAAACTAAGTGGGGCCTGCCGTGATGTTTGTGAGAAATCTACTTAATCCATCCATTTTGCAAGTTAATTTTAAGACATGTGACAAAAAATGAGGCGGATCCAACAATTAAGTGGGCCGCACCAGAGGAAACAATGAAGATTGAACGTGAAACATATGGTTACAAAAGTTTTGTATCGGGCTAAATTTTTTACATTTTCAGTTCATCCCGATGAGAATTGACGTAGGGAAGGACATGAGGTCGAGCACCGTCTTCCTCAAGAGAATAACTATTCTGAATCCACGAAACCTCTCTGGAATCCTCACAGAGACTTCTCGAATCCATGAGGAAAGAAAGCGGAAAATAGAAATAAATTTTAATAATTCGAAATTGATTAACGAATGAATAAAAACGAGTTCAGAACCCTTTAAATAGGGGTACCAAGCCATGGGAGAGAAATCAGAATCAAACTACGACTAAAACTCCTAAAATTCGCAACTTACTATAAATAGTAAACTTACTATTTATAGACGGTCGTGATGTCTACTAGTGCGCAATGTTTTCGGCCAAAAATAGTAAGTATCCTATTTGGCTTCACCAAACCGTTCTCCTAATTATTCTAAGCTCTTTTCACGTTGGGCGCAACTCCTAAAGCCCGACAGATGAAGAGTTCTAATCAAACTAAAACTTACTATTTATAGTAAAAACGAAATTAAAATAGGAAACGATCGTCGATCCAGGGTATTTTGCAATTCCGGGTTACGCAACCCGGTATAGCGGGGTTGGTTGGCTAAAGTAGCTCGTTCTACCCCAAAATCATAGATTTTACGTCAGATAACTCATTCCGGATTGCGAGATACGCTTGATTTAAGGTCCGATGGTCTGGATCACTTTTATCGTCGACCGAGCCTTTTCAGATCCATCTTGGCCATGTAACTGTCCGCGACCCACTCTACATCAATATCCTCTACCTCAAAAGAGCTTGTCCTCGAGTTCTCGTCTTGCTCTAGTTCATGATACTCGGTTAGGTCCGCGACGTTGAAAGTCTGTGAGATTGCCATGTCATCTGGAAGATCAACAACATAAGCATTGTTATTGATTTTTTGGATGATTGGTACCAATCCAATTTTATTATTCTTCAACTTGTTGTATGTTCTGGTCGAAAATCTTTCTTTACGCAGATGGATCATTACTTGGTCGTCCCCCTCGAACAATTTTTCTCGTCGATGCTTGTCCGCCTGCTCCTTGTACTTTTCGTTCGAGGCATGTAGTTTGGCCTATACCTCCGCATGAATGCCCATAATCTTATCTACCATATGTTCTGCTATAATGCTCATGCCTGGGAGCTTGGGCAGAGGGACCAAGTCTAGTGTGTGTTGAGGTACTCGTCCGTAAATAACCTGGAACGGGGATTTTCCTATCGAGCGGTTCACCATGTTGTCGAATGCAAACTCTGCTTGAGATAAGGCCAAATCCCACTGCTTCGATTTTTCTCTTGAAATACATCAAAGGAAGTTTTCCAACGTGCAATTCACAACTTCGGTTTGCTCGTCAATATGTGGATGGTAGGCGCTGTTGAACTGAAGTCGTGTATCGAATCGAGTCCACAAAGTCCGCCAAAAGTGGCTTATGAACTTCATGTCACGGTCAGAAGTAATAGTCTTGAGAACCCCGTGTGCCGCACAATTTCTCTGAAGAATAGATTCGCCACGTGTGTTGCATCGAGAGTCTTCTTACATGGAATAAAGTGCGCTATTTTGGAAAAACGATATACTACCATGAACACCGAATCCATGCTGCATTGTGTTCGTGGGAGACCAAGCATGAAGTCCATAGATAAATCCTCCCAAGGGCCGTCAGGCACGGGTAATGGGGTGTAGAGGCCCGTATTATGAGATTGCCCCTTGGAGGTCTAACAAATATAACAACGTTAGACTGTCTTTCCCACATCTCGTACCAATTGCGACCAGTAATACCGTTCTTCCACAAGAGCTCACGTCTTGTCTCGCCCAATGTGTCTACTAAGGCTACCTCCATATAACTCTTGAATTATCTGCTCCCTTAGCGAACTGTTAGGGATGCACAGTCGATTTTCCTTGAAAAGGAACCCGTCTTGCATATGTAAGTCGTCGGGGTGACTTTCTTGACATCTAACCCATGCGTCATTGAAGTCGTCGTTGTCAGCATATATGTCTTTGAGGTGCTCGAACCTGACAACCTCATTGATCGTAGTGACTAACAAAGTTGCACGGCGACTTAACGTATCGGCTACTTTGTTCTGTTGCCCTAACTTATATTTTAGCACGAACGTGAATTCCTGCAAAAACGAGATCCATCTAGCATGCACACAATTAATATTAGCTTGACTATTAATGAATTTGAGAGCTTGATGGTTCGTATAAAGTATGAATTCTCTTTGAATCAAATAATGTTGCCAGTGTCACAATGCTTGGACTATTGCGTACAACTTGATCTCATATGTAGACCACTTATTATGTGCATCGCTAAGTTTCTCATTGTAGAAGGTTACTGACCTACCTTCTTGAGACAAAACTCCCCCAATCCTGATATATGAGACATCATATTCGACTTCAAACAGTTTGTCGAAGTTGGGAAGTATAAGAATCGGAGTTATGGATAATTTGCACTTGATTTCGAAAAAGCTCTTGTCGGCTTCGTCAGTCCACTGAAACTGCCCTTTCTTTTTGCAATTTGTGATTGGTGACATAATGGTACTGAAATTTTTCACAAACCGACGATAGAATGTCGCCAATCCATGAAAACTTCGCACTTCGTGAATATTTATGGGAACCGGCCATTTTCTGATTACCTTCACCTTTTTCTCATCCACCCGAATGTCCGTGAATGTTACGACAAAACCCAGAAAAAATAGGCTATCAGTCATGAAGCTACACTTTTTTAAATTAAGACACAGTTTATTTTCAGTGAGCACTTGAAGAACCTTCTTGAGGTGTTCCATATGGGTGGTTTCGTCTCGAATGTATATCAAAATATCATCGAAATAAACCACAACGAACCACCCAATTAAAAGTTTCAGAACTTGGTTCATCAATCTCATGAATGTGCTAGGCGCATTCGAAAGACCGAAGGGCATAACCATCCATTCGTGCAATCCTTCCTTGGTCTTAAAGGTCATTTTCCACTCATCACCCGGTCGTATTCGAATATGATGCTAGCCGCTCCTTATGTCCAATTTAGAGAATATTTTTGTGGCCTCTAGTATGTCCAACATATCGTTCAACCGTGGTATAGGAAACATGTATTTTATGGTGATTTTGTTGATGGCCCGGCTGTCAACACACATACGCCAACTCCCATATTTCTTTAGAGTTGATAGAGCTGTTACTGCACATGTGCTCATGCTTTCTCGAATAAGACCCTTGTGGATCAACTCCTCCACTTGCCTTGCAGAATCTCGCACTCATTCGGACTCATTCGATAATGAGGACGATTAGGTAAATTGGAACAAGGGACAAAGTCAATATGGTGTTGGATATCCCACATGGGGGGTAACCTATCGGGAAGGTCATCGGGCCAGATTTATTTGAATTCATGTAACAAGGGCCTTAGTCTTTCAGGGATGATAGTAGGCTCAAGTTCTTCCCCTTTTATAATTAACGCATAAGCCTGTCCTGTTTCTTTGGATTCTTTCACGAAGTCCCGTATGGTTAAGAGAAAACGGTCATCCACTTTAGAAGTTTCAAGTGGTCCCTCTGGATCCATAGGGGCCAATATGATCTTCCGCCCGTCGTCAACGAAGACACATATGTTATCTCACCCTTTATGCCTGGCGTCACTGTAACATCCCAAATTTTCACTGTTTTGGATTTCTAAAAATCCTTGATTTTTAATTAACTTGTACTATCACGTACTGACCATTAGCACTCAACGTTAGCTTATACACGAGTTAATTAATCCAAGATTAGCCCAATTTAATAGACCGACAGCCGTGATAAGGCCTAGTGCGGCCGCCAAGCCGATGGCTATTTACACTTAAAGACGGCCCATGTGGGCCACCCAAACGTGAAGGGTCGAAAAATCTAAAAATTTAGGAAATTGAAGATCTCACTGGGCTTGTGGTCCATCGTGGACTACGGATCCAGTGGACACCCGAACTGGGATCCGCACTAGCCGAATGCACCCCACCAATGCCGGATTGGAATCGGCGCACTTACAAATAAAATTGGGATACACGGCGTTCCAGCCGTCGATTTATTCCAAATTTACAAAGTGGAGGTTTAATATATTTTTCTACGCCCGTCCACCAAATACGGGGCCGATCGTGGCACGATGACCGTTGATCGCGAATCGGACCCGCACGACCAAACCCCGCATCCGTTCGTTCCCAAATTTTGTAAGACCCCTCATCGGGCCATGGACCACTTATCCTATAAATTTCATGGCCAGAGGGCCATCGAAATGCTCAAATCACCAAAATGGCCCCCACAGACCACTTAAAGGTCGAAACGCTTTCTCGGATCATATATCCGTTCATCCGTTCATCCTCAATTTTGCATGGGCCCTTGTCAGGCCATAAGGCACCTACACACCAAATTTGGTGGCCGAGGGGTGATAGGGCCTAGATCCTAGAAAGACCCTCCCATAAGTCTAGTATAGTAAAACCTCAGCCCTTGGGGCCATTTACACCAAATCTGGAATTATAAAAAGGGCCTCTTTTGGGCACCCCTCTCCCCATACGAATTTTACCCTAGAGAAAGGGAAGAAAGAAGAGAGAAAAGGGAGAAGAGAAAGAGGAGAATGGAGAAGAAAGGGAGAGGGATGAAGGTATGGTGGACTCTCAATCAAGGTGGGGCCCAAGAGGATCAAACTCACAACCTCCTACACCTTCTCCAAGGGGGAAACCCATCCGAAAATCATCATCTTCATCTCATGGGTCGTTTAGGTAAGATCCAACCCTCTTTTCTTTTGAAAACCCTTGTAATGAATGAGATTTGCATGAGAATCTAACATGTGATGGTTGCTCCTAGGATTCTACTGCCGTTCTACACCAAGATCCACATCTTCTAGGTCATTCCCAAGTCTTCAACAAACCCGAAGGTGCGGACTATTGTTCTTAGGTGGCCTAGCACCAATTTTACTATGGGTTTAATGATTTTGAGTGCTTGGATTGTTATGTTTGAAATTCTAGAGAGAACCCTAGAGATTTTTCATGTTTGTTGGATTTGTTAGAACATGCATGTTTAACTCCCAATGTGATATATATTGTACCTTCACATGATATTATGTTGAATGATAACATGCTTGTGGTTGTTGATGCATTCCCTCATATGCGGTGCTTCATTGTGTGTGTGACTAATTACTAGTGATGCTCATGATTTCTTGAGATGGAGGAAGGGATAACTTCCTCACACAACCCACACACTCACATGCACTTTAATTTTATGATAATTCTTGCTTGCTTGTTTGAGGTATATGTTTGGTGTGGTTAGGATGCTTGATAATATGATATGGATGTGCTAGATGGTAATATGAGTCGTGGGCATGCGGTAGATTCTTTTATTGCGCTCTTAGGTTGGTCAGGAAACATGAGGAGAGCGAAGGCGGCTCCAAGGGTAGGACCGCCTCGAGGCTAAACCCGTGAGTTTGGGCGGGTGTGTTCGGGTGGCTGTAGTTTGACTACATGGGTCTCTCGTGCCCGAGGTCGCTCGTCTCACTTTCGCTCGGCTCGTGCGGTCTAGCCTACAATCTGATCAACCCGTTTGTTAACCCTGTGTGCCCACATATGAATGGAATCGAACCACCCCGCAACCATTGTAGCCCATTGAAAATCCACTTGAAATCGGTCCAGCGTCCACGCCCTCGTGAGCCGGGCATGGTGGAATGGGACACTATGTCCAGAGCCGCTCGCCGGCCTACTGGGTACCGCGCCTCCCGTAGTGACCGCGAGCGATCCCTTCCTTTCGGCACTCCTCATGTGCTTGGTGTCGGGGATGAGGAACCCGACGGGATCACGGACCGCGAGGTCTCGGCCTCACGCATTGATGGGGTCTTGGCCTCGCAACCGGTTTAGGGCATTGATACGTAGGGTGAATCGAATCCCCAACCTGCGGATGAATGAACTTAATTAATAACTCGCTAACACGATCGCATTGCACGCATTAGTTAGGGTGGCGACTCGAGATCGAGGTCGCTCCGAGGGAGTGTTGTCATGCGATCGTTAGATGGAGTCGCTGAGGGAGTGTTGTGGCGAGGGCATGCATCATATCATCCCGCATGCATGCATTTTAAATAAGAGTTATTAGGTGTTAATGAATGTCTGCTTTTCATTAAGTTCATATTACAATTGATGCCTGTTGTAATTTCGAGACCAATAGTTTACTGAGTTGATCACTCACTCCCACTGGGACGGTGTTTTAAAACACCAACCCAGACCCATTCATAGATGCAGTAACTCTGGGGCATGAGGAGCCACGAGGTGAGCTGGACGAGGAGGACGGACTCTCCTAGTTGCACCGATGGGCGGCTCTCTATCGGCTTGATCGGGGTGATTTAGAGGTTGAGCCGCGGGCTCGCCTTTACTCTTTTGGACTAGCCTTCTTTGTTATTCTCATATAACGCCTGGGCGACCCTTTATTATTTTGGACCGTATATATGTGGGATATCCTTCATTTCGCAGATCGGTGTGATTGTGCCAGGCTCGTGTAATTCCAAATTATGCCGTTAAATTTGATTAATCATTAAAAAAAAACCATAATGCGCATGATAAGTGACACTCGAGAACTGAGTGAGTCTATACACGACCCGATTTTTCGGGCGTTACAGATGGTATCGAGCAATAGTTTGGAACCATTTGGGCCATGGGTCATGAATCACCAACGCATCCGCCGACTTGAGAGGATACGTATTGGAAAACACAAATGTAAACGTATAACGCTAGGAACCATCGCGGACTCGAACCAACAACTTTAGATGAAGGAAGAATTTGCAAGGGGTTAGGAATGGGTAGCGAGAGAGGGGAATCTGAGGGTCTTGACTTGACGACAAAATTTGATTTGATTGAATGGGAGGTCTAGTTAGTTTAGTCCCAAGTTCCTAGGGCCCGTGGGGCCAACTGAATTAGGTGAAATGGATTTTAGAGTAACGATGAATGTAGGTGTGAAGGAGTGTCAGGGGATGAGCGCATCCCATGTTCCATGATGCCCGTCAAAACGTATTTAATTAAAGGTAAATTCGGATTTCCTTCCAAATATACTTGAAAGTTCATCGTCAAGGATTTGGAAATCCCGCGACATACCTCTCAATCCAAGGCTCATCCAAGAAAGCCTATGGAGTCAATTTTGAATCTCACCCCACACTCATTAGGACTTGCCATTCCCAATCGTGGGTTGGGATTAGCATTGTAATCCTATTTCGTGTAGCTTAATGCTACTAGTCAAGGTCATTAGGTCTAAGTCCCTCTACCCTTTAGTTTTTCCGGACATTGGTAGGGATCGGATCACTGGATGATTCGACGGTAGAAGCCCTTGTCCGAGCCCAATGAGCCAATACTGGACCAAGCATATTAATCCCGACCATTCTGGGGCAATTAAGTGGGGCGAATGAAATTTTATCTAAATAGAGAAAATATAGAAGTGAAACTAAGGGATTAGCGGTATAAACCATAGTCTTAGGCCAAATTTGACAGTTCAGACCATTCTAGGATAAAGACTTGGGAGTGAACGAAAATTTACCGAAAATAGTGAAACTGGAGAAAAACTGGGTTTTGGCCCCTAACTGGGAGGAATCTCATGAAACCAGTAGGTCCATTGTGTAGATCAGCTCGTTCTACCCCAAATTCATATATGGCACGTCGAACAACTCATTCGGTTTGAGATATGACCATTGCAAGGAGCCCCCGCCTTGAGCTAGAGGACCCGCGTGGCCACCCCGCCACGCGTGGCCACCCCGCCGATCCGCGTGGCCACCCCGCCGACCCGGTTGCACCCGCCAGCTGTCCAGAGGCCCGCGTGGCCACCCCGCCGACAAGTGTCCCCCGCTAAAATTCCTGCGATTTTTAGTCAACTTCAAAAATTCATAACTCCTTCGTTATACAACTCCGATTTAGGTGATTCAAAAGCCAGATTGAAGCTTGATGAGTCTAGTTTTATATAAAAATAAGAAAAAAATAAAATAAAAATTTTAATATGGTTAAAATTAGGATGTTCTGACAACTGTCCAAAAATTTTAAAATTCAGGCAGCTATTTTTCCTAGAATTTTAATAATTTATTTATAACTCCAAATGGGATGAAATTTGGTGGGATGACTTAAAACTTGATGATAAATCATCATAAAAATTTAAAAAAAAAATAATCCAGTTACTAAAAGTATAAGAAACGTTGCAAGACGATGGGTCCCCTCCTCCCTTTCAATGTTCACACGCCCATTTCCCTTGCTATGTGGGACTACCTAGAGTCCATAAAACATCTCTACTACGCCCATTACCCTCCACCATCCCTTCTAAACCCTAGGAAGGATCTCTTCTCTCCCATTCTCAAACAAATCCACAAACCCAACTCCAAAACCCCTCCTCTCTCCCCCACTCTCATTTCTTTTCTTTCTTACCTTCCTCATTCCCTCTCATCACTCACCTCTCCTTCCTAACTCACTCAAAATTCCATACCTCCATCATTCTCATTCCCAAAACTCCATTTCAAACTTCCCTTCACTCCCAACATTCATCCATCACTCTCAAATCCCTCATCCAAATCTCATTTCAACTCTCATTTCCTCATCCACCTATACCCATCTTCAAACCCCATTCCTAAAACCACCTTCATTTCTTTCACCTTTCCCATCCTCTTCTACCACACATGTTTCTTTCAAGACTCACTCACCAAATCCACTCCTTTCACTCTCTTCTTTTCTATCTCCAAATTTTATTTCCCAAAACCCGCTCCGTCCTCATTTCAAAACCACCATTTCCTTCAAATCTCATTTTCGCAAACCCACCACTTTCCCATCTAAAGGACCCATCTCAAACTCCTCTCCAACAATCTACCCACTACCACATTCAACCCATTTACCCCAAACCCCATTTCCTCTAATCCATTTTCCTTCTATCACTCCCAACACTCCACATTAACTCTCTCTTTCAAAATCTCCCACAACCACAATCCATTTTTAACATTACCCAAACCCTTTCCAAACCTCACCTTCAAGATCCGTTTCCAAGGATCCAACCACAAATCCCAACCTAGGAACCCATTATACTAGCTCATTCCAAAGTCCCAACCTCCATTTTCAAACCCTTCCCTTCCAAAAGTAATGGTTTTTCTAAAGAATCAAGTTGCCTCTTTCTTTTCCATCCCGGTGATCCTATCACTGGGAAAAAGCGCCTCCCCCTTTCGCCCGACTCGACAAGTAGCCGCATGACCTCTAATGACCGGTAGTTTGCTTAGAGTCATTAGGTTTAAACCGCATGTGTTCAAGGATGCTTAGGACCGTTGCTTAATTAGGGGTTGTATTTCCTTTCCGTTTCAAGCATGTTTATGAATGCTTGTAATCCATATTGTAGGATATAACGGCCATACTAATGGCATTTTGACTTCAATATGAATGTGTGGATTGTTTTGAAATTTTCGATTGTCTTGTGAATGCTCGTACGAATAATTGCCTGATGATCCTTGTTAAGCGTTATTAAGACTTCAAACCACCGTAATACCCTTGAACTTTCAACTATTAATTCATTCTTGAATTTGTGAAACCAAAGTATAGTCGTGCGACTAACCCACTAGTCATAGGATTGAAATAGTAATTCATATAAATAAATAAATAAATAAAAATAAAAATTTGAGTCTTTAAAAACTTTTTAGGATGATCGTTGTCTATATGCATGTTAAGAGAATTATTAAACCCCAAATCGATATAAATTAAAACGAGGACACCCAGTAGGCCAAAACCCAAAGGACAACCTTACAAATAGGAGATTTAAACTTTCCAACTAGGTGCGTTCTCAAACATTTAGGTTGATGAGACTACGGAATTATGAGACCATACACTTCATGGTATTAAATGACCTAATTCTCAATCTGAGCGACTACCAACGGACTCCATGCTTTGGTAAGACCGATCCATCGGATTCAAGGGATACTACGTGTTGTCTGCCCTGGTCAGGCGCGACAATCGACGTATCGGATTTGAGCCTACCACAACTGTCATTTTTTCCGTATTAGCTTGATCATAAAGAGTAGAATACACCACCCTTAGGTAAACTTTGTCAGCAAACACTAAGCATGATAATCATGATTTTGACATTCTTTTCAAACCCTAAGGGTGAAAATTTTTAAGGGGGGTAGAATATAATAAGCAAGGCTAGTATAGTTAGTATACACCCTACCATGCATATAAACTTAAAATCAATAAAACTCAAGCAAACAAAATGATAATATATTTATTTATTACCCTTAGGCAATTTCGGGGACGAAATTATTTTTAAGGGGGGTAGATTGTAACATCCCAAATTTTCACTGTTTTGGATTTCTAAAAATCCTTGATTTTTAATTAACTTGTACTATCACGTACTGACCATTAGCACTCAACGTTAGCTTATACACGAGTTAATTAATCCAAGATTAGCCCAATTTAATAGACCAGGCCGTGATAAGGCCTAGAGTGCGGCCGCCGATGGCTATTTACACTTAAAGACGGCCCATGTGGGCCACCCACCGTGAAGGGTCAGAAAAATCTAAAAATTTAGGAAATTGAAGATCTCACTGGGCTTGTGGTCCATCGTGGACTACGGATCAAAGTGGACACCCAGAACTGGGATCTGGCACTAGCCGAATGCACCCCACCAATGCCGGATTGGAATCTGGCACTTACAAATAAAATTGGGATACCTGGCGTTCCAGCCGTCAGATTTATTCCAAATTTACAGTGGAGGTTTAATATATTTTTCTACGCCCGTCCACCAAATCTGGGGCCCGATCGTGGCACGATGACCGTTGATCGCGAATCGGACCCGTACGACCAAACCCCGCATCCGTTCGTTCCCAAATTTTGTAAGACCCCTCATCGGGCCATGGACCACTTATCCTATAAATTTCATGGCCAGAGGGCCATCAGAAATGCTCAAATCACCAAAATGGCCCCCACAGGACCACTTAAAGGTCAGAAACGCTTTCTCAGATCATATATCCGTTCATCCGTTCATCCTCAATTTTTGCATGGGCCCTTGTCAGGCCATAAGGCACCTACACACCAAATTTGGTGGCCAGAGGGGTGATAGGGCCCTAGATCCTAGAAAGACCCTCCCATAAGTCTAGTATAGTAAAAACCTAGCCCTTGGGGCCATTTACACCAAATCTGGAATTATAAAAAGGGCCTCTTTTGGGCACCCCTCTCCCCATACGAATTTTACCCTAGAGAAAGGGAAGAAAGAAGAGAGAAAAGGGAGAAGAGAAAGAGGAGAATGGAGAAGAAAGGGAGAGGGATGAAGGTATGGTGGACTCTCAATCAAGGTGGGGCCCAAGAGGATCAAACTCACAACCTCCTACACCTTCTCCAAGGGGGAAACCCATCCGAAAATCATCATCTTCATCTCGTGGGTCGTTTAGGTAAGATCCAACCCTCTTTTCTTTTGAAAACCCTTGTAATGAATGGGATTTGCATGAGAATCTAACATGTGATGGTTGCTCCTAGGATTCCGGCCGTTCTACACCAAGATCCACATCTTCTAGGTCATTCCCAAGTCTTCAACAAACCCGAAGGTGCGGACTATTGTTCTTAGGTGGCCTAGCACCAATTTTACTATGGGTTTAATGATTTTGAGTGCTTGGATTGTTATGTTTGAAATTCTAGAGAGAACCCTAGGGATTTTTCATGTTTGTTGGATTTGTTAGAACATGCATGTTTAACTCCCAATGTGATATATATTGTACCTTCACATGATATTATGTTGAATGATAACATGCTTGTGGTTGTTGATGCATTCCCTCATATGCGGTGCTTCATTGTGTGTGTGACTAATTACCGTGATGCTCATGATTTCTTGAGATGGAGGAAGGGATAACTTCCTCACACAACCCACACACTCACATGCACTTTAATTTTATGATAATTCTTGCTTGCTTGTTTGAGGTATATGTTTGGTGTGGTTAGGATGCTTGATAATATGATATGGATGTGCTAGATGGTAATATGAGTCGTGGGCATGCGTAGATTCTTTTATTGCGCTCTTAGGTTGGTCGGGAAACATGAGGAGAGCGAAGGCGGCTCCAAGGGTAGGGACCGCCGAGGCTAAACCCGTGAGTTTGGGCGGGTGTGTTCGGGTGGCGCGGGTTTGACTACATGGGTCTCTCGTGCCCGAGGTCGCTCGTCTCACGCCGCCCGGCTCGTGCGGTCTAGCCTACATCCGATCAACCCCGTTTGTTAACCCCTGTGTGCCCACATATGAATGGAATCGAACCACCCCGCAACCATTGTAGCCCATTGAAAATCCACTTGAAAGCGGGTCCACCTCGTGAGCCGGCATGGTGGAATGGGACACTATGTCCAGCCGGACGGCCGTCGGGGTACGCGCCTCCCGTAGTGACCGCGAGCGATCCCTTCCTTTCGGCACTCCTCATGTGCTTGGTGTCGGGGATGAGGAACCCGACGGGATCACGGACCGCGAGGTCTGCCCACGCATTGATGGGGTCTTGGCCTCCGCAACCAGTTTAGGGCATTGATACGTAGGGTGAATCGAATCCCAACCCGTGGATGAATGAACTTAATTAATAACTCGGCTAACACGATCGCATTGCACGCATTAGTTAGGGTGGCGACTGGCGGTCGAGGTCGCCCGAGGGAGTGTTGTCATGCGATCGTTAGATGGAGTCGCTGAGGGAGTGTTGTGGCGAGGGCATGCATCATATCATCCCGCATGCATGCATTTTAAATAAGAGTTATTAGGTGTTGATGAATGTCCGCTTTTCATTAAGTTCATATTACAATTGATGCATGTTGTAACTTGAGACCAATAGTTTACACCGAGTTGATCACTCACTCCCACCGGGACGGTGTTTTAAAACACCAACTGAGAGACCCATTCATAGATGGGTAACTCGGGCATGAAGAGCCTGGCGAGGTGAGCTTGGACGAGGAGGACGGACTCTCCTAGTTACTGTACCGATGGGCGGCTCTCATCGGCTCGACGGACGAATTTAGATTTCTTGGGGCTCAGCTTTACTCTTTTTGGACTAGCCTTCTTTTGTTATTCTGTTGGGCAACGCCTTGGGCGACCCTTTATTATTTTGGACCTGTATATATGTGGGATATCCTTCATTTCAGTAGACTGGTGTGATTGTGCTTCGTGCCTCAGGTAATTCCAAATTATGCCGTTAAATTTGATTAATCATTAAAAAACCATAACTGCATGATAAGTGACACTCGGGAACTCGGGAGTCGAGTCTATACATGACCCCCGATTTTTCGGGGCGTTACAGTCACAGTCAAATTGTCAGGGTCGACCGAGTAGTATGTGACATGCTTCCATGTCAACCACATCACATACTACTCAATCCTTATAGTGTTTACCAATTGAAAAGGATATGGTGTATCGTTCAGTTACCTTTGTTTTGCTGACCTTCTTGATCCAACCGATTGTATATGGGGATGGATGATGCTCCGTTTTCAATTGCAATTTTTCCACCATGACCTTGGAGACGATGTTCTTGTTACTTCCACTGTCAATGATCACATCATAAACCTTTCGATTCACCGTACACCTAGTGCGGAAGATGTTATGCCGTTGTGGATGCACTTCTTTTCTTGGCGCATATAATAGCCACCTCACGACGAGCGACTCACCGCGATCTTGCTGAACCCAACTCGAATTATCTGCCTCGTCCTCGGTGGTATGCTCCTGTTCTTCAACATTTGGATCTTCATAGGTGTTATCAATACTACAATCATTGATGGCGAGGTTCGCTACTTTTCGCTGGGGACAAGTATTTGATAAGTGGCCCGGTTGGCCACAACGATAGCAGTTGTCGGGCCTTAGTCGAGTATAGGGGTTCGGGATTCTACTTGGACCAGCAGCAGTCAATACGCCCCTTTGGGGTTTAGCTTGCCCGCTTCCTTGATCTCGGCTCTCAGACGTAGGAGGTTGAGTGCGTGCTCTTACAGGCTCCTTCCCCTTGAGCTGCAGAGCTCCCTAGGGCGGACCTGCCACAGTGATCATTGCGGTAAGATAGGTCTGTGTGTTAGGACGTTCAAGTTGTACTTTCGCACGAATAGCCAACTTGATCGCATCATTTATCATCCAGACGGACTGTATCTGGACCCGATCCTAGATCGCCATATGCAATCCACTGTTGAATCGGGCGACTTGCTGCGATTCAGCCTCAACCAAATCGTTACGCGCCGCTAGGCGGTAAAATTCTTCTACGTATTCTCTCACTAATCGACTACCCTGTCGACAATTTTGGTGTTGTTGGAATAGTACCTGATCGTAATCGCTAAGGAGGAATCAGACACGTAGTAGCTGCTTCATCCGCTGCCATGTGCAAATTGGTGCTTTCATCTGCCTGGTTCGTGCGAGTTGCAGTTGTTCCCACCAAGCTGAAGCTCCTCCTTTCAACTTGTAGGCCACTAGCTTGACCTTCTTTGCTTCAGGAATGTCCATATAGTCGAAAAATCACTCAACTTCAGAAAGTTAATCGAGGAAATCCTCAATGTGTAGTTGGCCATTGAAGTTAGAAATATCAACCCGCATCTTAAATTCTCGATCTGTTCGATCTACTCGATCGTCGCCTTGTCTGGGGTGTTAGAAGATTATGTCTTCGATCTTCTCCTCACTGGATCCCCTTTCCTCAGGAATGATCCTTGGATGCATTGCCGGTACTATCCTGCGATCATAGTGATTACGAGTTTCTGCAATTGGCGGTGGAAGATTACCACCAGGAACATGGAGTTACCCTAGGGTTTCCGCCAAGAGATCCTCTATGCGGTCGATGGAAGCCTGCAGCCCTTGCATGGCTTGTTGATTCTCTTACTGCGTTGCTTCGAAAGCTGTCGCAATTAAAGGTGAATTCCTTGGAGCATCGCTCCTGGGATTGTTGCTCGACCCGTCGTTAGGAGCCATTCATCCGAGGAAAAACCTCGCTTTGATACCAAATTGACGCTGGGAAGGATGTGAGGTCGAGCACCGTCTTCCTCAAGAGGATAACTATTTCGAATCCACGAAACCTCTCTGGACTCCTCACAGAGACTTCTCGAATCCACATGAAAAGAAAGCAGAAAATAGAAATAAATTCTAATAATTTGAAATTGATTAATAAATGAATAAAAACGAGTTCATAACCCTTTAAATAGGGGTACCAAGCAATAAGAGAGATATCAGAATCAAACTACGACTAAAACTCCTAAAATTCGCAACTTACTATTTATAGACGGTCGTGATGTCTACTAGTGCGCAAGGTTTTCGGCCAAAAATAGTAAGTGTCCTATTTGGCTTCACCAAACCGTTCTCCTAATTATTCTAAGCTCTTTTCACGTTGGGCGCAACTCCTAAAGCCCGACGGATGAAGAGTTATAATCAAACTAAAACATACTATTTATAGTAAAAATGAAATTAGAACAGGGAAACGACCGTCAATCCAGGGGTATTTCGCAATTACAGGTTGCGCAACCCGGCATAGCAGGGTTAGTTGGCTAAAGTAACTAGCTCTACCCCAAAATCATATATTTTACGTCAGATAACTCATTCCGGATTGTGAGATACGCCTGATTTAAGGTCCGATGGTTTGGATCACTTCTGTCATCGACTGGGCCTTTTCAGATCCATCTTGGCCACGTAACTATCAGCGACCCACTCTACATCAGGAATGATCTTATAAAGGGATAGTATAGCATATAAACATTAAGGTTAATCCACCTTATTTTTGTTCTAATGTCCTAAAATGATATGGAAAAAAGATGAATAACGTGAATTTCTCACAACCATCACAGTGGGCCCCACATAGCTTCCTTGAGCAAGAACTTCCACAAAAAATCCACATCCGTCAATATGATGGGTTGCACCTGTTGCATGGGTTGAATTCTTGGCTCGCCGCATGAAATGCTTGACTACACAACTTGGAAAAATATAAGATGGCTTTCAGTCATCAACCTTTTAAAGAGCACGTTTTTAGTCATCAAGTTAACACCCGAGAAATTCTAAAAGATACTTTTAGACATCATTTGTCGCTGTCATATTCATATTTTCTTGTTTTAAGTCCGCCCTGATGTTTTCTTGATATGATTGGAAATTTTGAGGAATTTGAATAAAAATCTCTATTACATGTCCTTTAGAGTTAAAAAAAACTAAAACCCCTCCAGAAGTGAGGGAAAATGACCGTTGCCCCCCTTCATTAATGCTTTAGAGTCCAACTACACTGTTGAAATTTCTATTCTAGTAAACACCACTTTTTAGTGAAATCAAATCCCTGCATTCACATGGTGTGGCTAGTGTGAGTGTTAAACTATCCTAATTTCCCAAGAGCCCTCTAATCTTGGTGGAGTGCGTCAAACGAATAGATTCTATCGCTTTTATATGTTGGGGATTGTGCTGTAGAGATGGGTCTAGGATAGTAATTTAAAAGCACCAAGCAAACATAAGAGAATATAAAGATTTAACGTGAAAAATCCTTTCGAAAAAAAATCACGACCCAAAGTGATAGATTTTCATTATGAAAACAAAAATTACAAAGAGAAAAGACTTACCAGACTTTTTTCTTGTCAAAAGACTCCTCAAAATTTCATTGATATAGAAAGTTCTTACAATTTGTGCGGGAAGGCTCGAGCTGAAAATAAGGGCTTGAGGCCCCTAATGTACAAAGCATTCATATTTGGGAGGCCCTCCTATCATATAGAAGGAAAAAAGACTTACCAGATTTGAGTAATCCTCAAATCTTTCTCTTGCTTCACCCTAAAAACCTTAAAACCCTTGTAGAAAGCTTTAGAATCCTTTAGAATTCTTCCCAATTATGTTTACACCTAAATATATAATTTTAAAAAGAATTATAAATGAAATTGGAAACAAATTCCGCACTTTCGCAGTTTTACAAAAAAAATTGTACAAATTCTGATTAGACTTAAGACATCAAATACAACATTATATACCATCGTGTACCTCATACACAATTTGGATGATTTTAATGGTTGACATCCCTGTTTCAATTATTCACCATTCACCGTAGTGTAACTCACCTAAGTTTTGAATTAGATAGATTCATATGCCCTTGTGGAAACAAGATGGTGCACCATATGAACGGAGTGGATCTCATCAATTTGAAGTCATTTTATCCACATTAGCAAAAGTCATGCACACCTATAATTCACGCAAGCCCTCCCATTTTTTTCTAAGAAGGAAAGCGCTTGTGTACCCACTTTAGTTACCTACCAGAGTTATTTTCTCCCACACGGAAAATGACTTGACTTTCATAAAATCCATGCCGTCCATAAAAATACACGATTTACTTTGATTTCAAAATTTAAGTGGGCCACACCATGAAACTTAACTTTATTACTAAAACCTTTAAACTCATGTGGTATAGCCTACCTATGTTTTGGAATAATATGATTTCTGAATAATGTTATCAACCTAAGCATATCAGCTGAATGAATTGGACAAGATATAAATATCACACACTGCCCTGCAAAGCTAATGGTTGGCATTCTATCTCAGCTAATTCCTATGTTTTGGCCCACGTTAGCTTTGGAGGAGAGACGCTAGAACGTTGGAACTGTAACCGTCTCCGTTGGGTTCACATCAAAGATTCAAACTGTTTATAGGATAGCTCTTTCCTTGGATTTGGGAATCACAGAGAAAGTCTTAGATTTAATGTTTCAATTCTTTTATCATTAAAAAAAAAAAAAAAAAAGATATGGTAACTGTCCAATTTAAATAATTGAATTTAAGAGCTTCTGCTTGTTGTCGATCACACATACAAAATGAGACCCATCATATAAACGGTCCAGATCATTGAAAAATGATCCAGATTCAAGGCTTAAAATTCCACCTTATCCTATTAAAATTGGAGGGATGAATTCCAGTCCAGCTAACCCGTTGGCGCTAAACCTGAGTCGTTTCCAATTTCTCAGTAGATTATTATAATAGTTCACCATCATTTTGAAAATGATGGTGTCCAATCCTCATCCTTATATTTGTGTTTTCCCTTCGTCGAGGTCTCTATGACCTAATCATAGGTTCGATGGAAAATAAACATTAGTGAGACCTAGGAAATTTTAATGGTGGGCGTTCAATTACCACTGTTTCCTTTGGTGTGGTCCACCTGAGATTTTTATCAGCCTCATTTTTTATATCATATCTCAAAATGAGCTGAAAAAACAGATGGATGGCGTGGATAAAACACATACATCATGGTGAGGCCCACAGAGCTTTTCCAGCACCAAACGGATGGATGGAGGTGGCTTAGATGACGTATATTTGAAAGCAGGATTGTCGCTGGAACAAAGATAACCGAAAAGGAATGGGTGTTCTTGAATTCACACAAAAGTCCGGGTTTTGGTCCTTATCCAATAAAATAATGAAACAAACTGCTATTCACAACGTCATACTCTCTCTTTCTCAACCCATTAAACGAAAACAGGACTTGTGTTTCTCCCTATCCATCTCTCCTACATTACACATTTCACCATAACAAGGAGAGATTTAAAAGCACTTGTTTCATAAACAATACTATACAATTCCACGTGGCACTAAGTAACCCATACCTGCTCGCCACATGGCAAAGCTGCCAGCCGAGTCGCGACGACTGGCCCACTACTTAAATCCAATCCGGCTTGAACCAGAGTCTGAGCCGAAACAGGAGCTCGCGATTGCACTCTTTTCCTCCTCTTCGGCGATCCATTCTCCGACGACGACGACGACGGCTCCGGCGAAGCACGCTTCCCGACCGGGGTAGGTGGTGGGCCCGCCGAAGCCACCAAGAGCGGGAAATTCAGCAATGCGCGGGACCCACGCATCCGGTACGCGGCCTGGTCGTATGCCAGCGCGGCATCCTCCGCCGTCTCGAACGTTCCAAGCCAGACACGTGCGCCATTCTTCGCCGGGTCCCGTATCTCGGCAGCGAACTTGCCCCACGGACGGCGTCGGACGCCTCGGTAATGCCTCCCCCTATCCGTCACCGGCGCCGCCTTCACCGCTGGCCGGGCCGTTGCCGGCGCATCCACCGGCTCTGATTTCACAGCTGCTGACGGAAATGCCGCATCGTCCGTCGTGACGGACGTGCTCCATCCGCTGCCGACGGCATCGCAGAGGAACCCGTACACCATCATGTCGTCGGAGTCATCGACCTTCAGCGGCAGCTCGCCCCAGTTCTCCGTCAGGCACGGGAAGTGCCTGCCGCTGCAAGAGCTGGAGCTCGGGAGAAACGTTGCCGGATGATTCCCGGCGGCGTCATTCGTCGCCGGGAATTCCGCTAGGAGTTCGGAATCTCCCATCAGGTAACTGCGGATGGATTCGAGGAGATCAAGGTCGGGACCGCTACTGTATCCGTACATCTCGACGGACGGTATGGAGATGCTGTGGGCGTTTTGGTTTTTGTTGCTGACCGTAGAATGAGACTGGATTTGAAAATCTGAAGGGAAAGAGTCTGAATTTGGAGAAATGGAGATTGAGACGCTTTTAAAGGGAGAGAAGGTTCATGAATGCGACATTTTATATCATTTTTCGGGGGTTTCTATGAAATTTCGGTATTGCAAAGGCAGGCGTTAAAAAGCGCACGTGCCTTCTTTCAGCCCACGGATGACCTACTTTTGAGCGCATATGACATATACTTGAGTAGATATTTGGAGTCCGTTATTTTTACATTTTGCTCTTTAAATATTAACGTTTACAGTAACGTGCATTCAGTTAAGAGAAAGTTATGATTTTTAATTATTTTTTGGTATTTTAAAAGTCTTAAAAGAAAAAGAGAGTTAAAAGTTTTTTGTTATAAGTTCTTTTCATCCTCGTAATCTCATCTGAATAGTAGATTAATAGTCATTTCGTGCTGTAGTTTTTTCCCGCAATGATTTTCTATGTAAAAATCATATGTTTTGTGTGTAGTTGTTTGGATTTTTCGTTTTCTATTATTTGTTTCAATCCATATTAAGGTACTTCTGTATGGCTGATTCTCTTACAAGTTGTATCAGAGTAAGGTTAGTTTGTAAATTCGGATTTGAGATATGTCATTAAGGAGATCGAATGTGAAGATCGAGAAAGAGAAATTCACGAGTAAAAATAATTTGAAGTGTGGAGATTGAAGATGAAAACTCTCATAGTTCAGTAAAAGATGTAATATGTACTCTTTGGTAAAGCGCATTGTCCAAAATTTGTTAATGAAGAAGATTGGATGAACTAGATCAAAGGAAAATTAGTACAATTCAATTATGTTTCATCGATGAAGTCCTTTATAGTGTCATATATGAGATGACTACTATAAGTTTATAGACGAAGTTGGAGAGTATTTATATGACGAAATTTCTCACCAATCGTCTATTTCTATATAGACAGTTTTATACTCTAAAAATAGCGGAAGAATTGGATCTGTATGAACATATTAACACTTCAACAAACTGTTTGCAAGTTAACGAGTTTTGAGATGAAGATCGAGGAGGAAGACAAAGCCTTCATTTTGTTGACATCTCTCCCTAAATCGTTTGAGTATCTAGTTGATAGAAGGGATACTTTGGACATTGAGACCGTTATCTCATGCATTCAATTGGAGTAGTTGCGACAGTAGAGCGACGATGAAGGTAACTCTACAGATGCACTGTTTGCTCAGAGAAGATTGTTTGAATGAGGGAAAGAAAAACTGCAATTTAAATATAAATCAAGAGATAAAGGAAAGTTGAAGTGTTAGAATTGTCAAAGAAAATGACATTTAAAAAAAGATTATTAGTTTCTTAAAATCGAAAAGAATGAAAATTTAGATGATTCACCAAATGAAACTAATTCAGTTCATATCCAACTCTAATTTCACACCTTTTTTGGATTATTACTAGTGGAACCATGTTTTTATGATTCAAACCACTCATATGATGGGCCCCACTGTGGATAGAGGTGTCTGGAAGTGTCACGTATTAGAAGATATAAATACTTTCTGTTTGGAAAGTGGGATTAGGTGGGATGGAATTGCGTTGTGGTGCCATGCAAATTCCATCTAGCGTCTAGTCTTAGGAGAAAATGCTACAACATTTATGGTGGATTTCAAAATCCACTACATATATGAGCTTCACATTGATGCTCTTTATCCACGTTATCCATCTATATGCGCCCGTTACACATAACATTCAAGTTGCATATGTGCATAGGTGACGGACATCAATTGTGAATATGGTCCGTTGATTACAATTCCATGGTCCACCAAATGTGAGTTTTGCTTAATGTATTATTTTTTACAAATGAAGAATTTGATTCCAAGTGTGGGATTGGACGGTGAAAATACCATATGGTATTTCCAGACATGCAGTCATATTGCAAACAACTCGATATTTGGTCAATCTCTCTAAAGTTTCCAACAAATGGATGTGTTGGTGCACAAACAAGCTCTTGCACTTTTTTGGGAATTGAATTTTTACCTATTTGGCAGGCACATAAAAATGAGTTCATCTCATTTTAATTAATATAAATCTATAATATATAATTACTATTACCATTAGCTCATTATGTATTAGAGATCAAGATCTCTAATACATAATTACTATTAATTATGGGTGTATGCCACACATGGTTTATATTGCATAAATTGCTTCTTTTGTATTTTTTTTACTAGATTTTTTTTTTTTTTTTTTTTAATTTCTTAACCAAGGGCTCACCTTTGATTTCCGGTCATGTTGAATATAGTTTTACTGTATGAGACAATAAAGAAAATAACTTTCATGATATTCATGGACCACTAGACTTAGAAAATATAAGATAGCTTTTAATCATTCTACCTTTTAAATAATAAAATTTTGGACTTTAAGTTAGCATATGATAGCTTCTAAAAAAGTACTTTTAGACATAAGTTGTCATATTCATATTTTCTTATTATATTAAGATATTTAACGGCTCAAGCGTTTCTTGTTTTAAGTCAACAAAGATGCTTTCTTGATGTGAATGAAAATTTTGAGGAATTTGGATAAAAATCTATTACATGACATTTAGCTTTGAAAAACTAAAACGGCTTGCAATAGCGAAGAAAAATGACCATTGCTTCCCTTAATGCTTTAGGGCTTGTTTGGAACACGGGATTAAGTGGTATTGAATTACATTTAGTGTTGAAAAACTAAAACCACTTGCGAAAGTGAAGGAAAATAACCATTGCCTCCCTTAATGCTTTAGGGCTTGTTTGGAACACATGATTAAGTAGTATTGAATTGCATTAGGTGGAATTAACACCATTATTGTACAATGATTATATGTTTGGAAACTTTAAGGTATTCTTTTAGTCTGATCCCATGGTTGGGATCTAATTATTCCTTTGAAAAAAATATTACATTAAATTTAACCCATGTTTGGTGGGCCATAGAATTGTTAAGATGTGGAGCCACATCTGGATTGGGACGCTCGACAAGTTAAGTGGGTTGCTCGACCGGTCGAGTGGTGCTCAACCGATCGAGGCCCATGTTCGACCAGTCGAGGTTACGCAGATTCATTTTGTAAATTTAATACAGACTGCGAAAATTTGAGGCAGTTTCGCAAGGGTACAAAAGGGAAGTTGCCTAAACTATAAATAGGGGTTTATAGGGTTATTCTAGGGTATGAGAAAAGGTTTTCTAAGCTAGGGTAAGGGTTATCTTTGTGCATGAGAGCATCAAGAGGTTAGTATATTACTTGTAATCTTCATTTTCTTTATAGTGGAAGTTTGCATCTGTGGTTTTTTACCCTTGTTGGGGTTTTTCCATGTATTTCTTGTCTTGTAGTTTGTTTGGAATACTTTGATTTTTCTTTTAGATTATATTTCTTTCTGTTTATCTTTTGTGGGTGAGACCAGAGATTGGATCTCAGTTCACTAGCATTATTAGCGTGCTGCGCAACAACTGGTATCAAAGCTATTGGTTTAGTTTAAGTGGGAGCGATGACGGAATAATAGAATACTAGAATTGAGAAGTTTTATGGTTTAGACTTTGTCTTCTAGAAGATGCAGATGGAGGATTATCTGTATCAGAAGGACATCTATATTCCTTTAGAAGGAAAAGAGAAGAAACCAAAAAAGATGACAGATGATAAATGGTTTTTATTGGATCAGAAGGCTTTATGAACGATCCGACTCTCTTTATCTGAGAGCGTCGCCTTCAATATATCCAAGGTGAAGAATACAAAAGAATTAATGGAAGCCCTAGCTACGATGTATGAGAAACCCTCAGTGTCTAACAAGGTTCATCTTATGAAACGACTATTCAACATGAAGATGTCAGATGGTGGGAGCGTGTCTGAATATCTAAACGAGTTCAATACAGTCACAAGCCAGTTGGAATCCTTTAGCATTATTTTTGAGGTCGAGGTTTGGGCTTTATTAATCTTGTCCAGTTTGCCAGATAGTTGAGATGGTTTGGTGATTGCCGTGAGCAATTCTTCAGGGTCGACAAAACTAAAATTCGATGATGTGGCCGGTCTAATTCTCAACGAAGAATCTAGAAGAAAGACTTCAGGAGTTTCAGAGGATTTAGGGAATGCTCTAAATGATGAAGGAAGAGGAAGATCGCTAAACAAAGGAGGTAATAAACACAGACGTTCTAAATCGAGGAAGAAATCTAAGGGACCGAAAGACAAAGATAGGTGTTGGCATTGCGGGAAGAAGGGACATATGAAACGTGATTGTAGGGCGCTTAAGAAACAAGAAGGAAGCTCTCAAGGCGGGAAGGATTCAGTGAATCTATATGAGGAGAGTGATATAGAGGCATTGATCTTGTCTCTTGATACGAGGAATGAGTCTTAGGTCATAGATTCGAGTGTTTCATTTCATGTCACTTCGTGTAAGGAAGTTCTGCATGATTATGTGTCAAGTGACTTCGGAAGAGTCTACCTAGGTGATGATGAGTCGTGCAGTATTGTTGGAAAGGGAGACGTTCATATAAGTTAGAAAGAAAGAACGGTTTTAAAATTGAAGGATGTCAGACATGTACCAAATTTAAAACGAAATTTAATCTCAGTGGGGCAGTTAGTGGATACCAGATATGTGATGATATTCACTAGTGATTCCTGGAAGATTACAAAAATGTGCCTTAGTGATATCTCGAGGCAAGAAGGAAGGTACTTTGTACGTGACTTCAGGTTCGTATATTTCACTTGCAGTAGCATCAACTGGAGTGAATGGACAGTTATGGCGTCAGAGGTTGGGACATATGAGTGATAAAGGGATGAAAGTGCTATTGTTAAAAGGAAAGCTACCAGAACTGAAGTCTATTGACTTGGAATTCTGCGAAGACTGTGTGTATGGCAAGCAGAAGAGGTAAGTCTCAAGAAAACAGGACGCATTCCAAAGACGCTTCAGTTGGAGCTTGTACACACTGATGTATGGGGACCAGCACATGTATCATCTTTTGGTGGTTCACGCTATTTTGCTTCCTTTATTGATGATGCTAATGGAAAATTGTGGGTTTATTTCTTAAAGCACAAATCTGATGTATTTAATGTATTTAAGAAGTGAAAAATTATGGTAGAAAATGAGACAGGTAAAACAGTAAAATGTCTCAGATCAGATAATGGGGGAGAGTACTATGATAAGAGGTTTGAAGAGTATTATGCGGCAAATGGAATCAAACATTAGAAAACGATTCCAAGGACACCACATCAGAATGATGTGGCTGAGCGCATTAACAGGATCATCCTTAAGCGCGTCAGGAGCATGAGGTTACATGCAGGGTTGCCTAAGACGTTTTGGGCAAATGATGTGATTACTGCTGCATATCTCATCATAGAAGTCCCTCAGCACCATTGGATAGTGGGCTACCAGAAGAAATGTGGACTAGGAAAAAAGCGAACCTTACACATCCTAAAGTGTTTGGTTGCACTTCATATGTTCACATTGATGTAGAGCACAAAAACAAGCTGGATGCGAAGTCCAGGAGGTGCACGTTTATATATAGGCTACGGGCAGCATGATTTTAGCTATCGTTTTTGGGATGCAGATAACCGAAAAATTATCAGAAGCAAAGATGTAGTCTTCAATGAAAAAGTAATGCATAAGGATAGTGTGCTGTAAAATAAGGCTGATGAGAAAGAATTCATAGATTTGGAAGAGTTACCGGACACGGGTGTTATAATGTCACATGATGATCATACACATGAGCATTATGAGGCAGAACCGCAAACACCGGTTGTGAGGAGGTTTACTCGGGAGAGTAGACCGACGGTCCGATACTCACCCTCCTTACATTATCTACTGTCAACAGATAATGGTGAACCGGAATATTTTAAAGAGGCATTACAGTCAGATACATAGGTTAAGTGGGAGCAGGCCATAGATGATGAGATGGACTCTCTTGAGTCAAATCGTATATGGGAGCTAGTCACTCTACCTAAGGGTAAGAAGGCTCTTCATAACAAGTTTATAGACTGAAGGAGGAGCACGAACAAGGCCAAATTGGTTGTGAAAGGGTTTCAACAAAAGGCAGGTATCGATTTCACTGAAATATTTTCACCTGTAGTGAAAATATCTACAATTCGCATGGTCTTGAGTATAGTGGCTACAAAGGACTTACATCTAGAGCAGCTAGATGTTAAGATGGTCTTTCTTCATGAGGACTTTGAAGAAGAGATATACATGCATCAGCTGACAGGATACGTGGCACCAGGAAAGGAGAACAAGGTGTGTAGACTAAAGAATAGTCTGTATGGCCTAAAGCAGGTCTTGAAACAGTGGTACAAGAAGTTCGACAGTTTCATTTCAGGAAACGGTTTTAGGAAATGTCATGCAGACCACTGTTGCTATTTAAAGAAGTTTGATACATCGTACATCATCTTTCTTCTGTACGTTGATGATATGCTTGTGGCCGGATCAAGCATGAAGGACATCTCAGATCTCAAAAGACAACTGTCTAGAGAATTTGCCATGAAGGATTTAGGAGCTGCAAAACAAATCCTAGGCATGAGGATAAAGCGTGACAGGGAAAACAAGAAACTAGTTTTGTCATAGGTAGAGTACATAGCCAAGGTACTTGATCAATTTAGTGTGGGATGTGTTAAGCTGATTAGCACTCCATTAGCCAACCACTTCAAGCTTTCTAAGGAGTAAGGTGCGAATACGTAGGAGGAACGAGACTACATGACTAAAGTCCCATATAGATCAACTATTGGGAGTCTCATGTATGATATGGTGAGCACGAGGCCAGATGTTACTCAAGCAGTAAGAGTTGTTAGCAGGTTCATGAATAACCCTGGGAAGGAACATTGGGAAGCTGTGAAGTGGATCCTTAGATATTTGGTAGGTACAAAGGATATAGGGCTGTGTTATGGAGGATCAGAAATCAAGTTACAAGGCTACGTAGATTCAGATTTGGCAGGAGATATCGACAGCAGAAGAAATACTATAGGTTATGTCTTTACTCTGGGTAGTGCTGCAGTCAATTGGGTCTCTTAGTTACAGAAGATAGTATCTATCAGTACTCTGGATGTAAGGTTTCATGGAAGAGTTGAGTAAGAAGCAAGCAGATTGCAAGCTGTACAGTGATAGTCAGAGTGTAATACACTTGGATAAGAATTTAGTCTTTCATTCAAGGACCAAGCATATTAACATCAAATATTACTTCATACGTTCGTTACTGGAAGATGGATCGATTGCTTTGGAGAAGTTACATACAAGTGAGAATTCTGCGGATACGCTGACCAAGGTGGTCATATGGGAGAAACTGAAACTCTGTTCAGCTTTGATTGGTCTTCAGTCTTGATGACGGGGAGGTGGTGCACTCCGGATGTAGAAGACGAAGGATTATAGCGATGTGTCTCCAAGTAGGAGATTGTTGAGATGTGGAGCCACATCTGGACTGAGACACTCGACCAGTCGAGGGCTGGCTCGACTAAAGTCCAGTGAGCTATAGTTTTTTGGGTCCGAGGTGCTCGACCGGTCGAGGCCCATGCTCAACTAGTCGAGGGTCCGCTTGACCATTCGAGGAGCCTGCTCGACTAATCGAGGTTACACAGATTTGATGAGGACTGCAGAAATTTGAGATGGTTTCGCAAGAGTGCAAAAGGAAAGTTGCCTAAACTATAAATAGGGGTTCCTAGAGTTATTCTAGTGTATGAGAAAGGGTTTTCTAAGCTAAGCTAAGGGTTATCTTTGTGCAAGAGAGCATCAAGAGGTTAGTATATTGATTGTAATCTTTGTTTTCTTCATAGTGGAAGTTTGTATCCATGGTTTTTTACCCTTGTTGGGGTTTTTCCACGTATATCTTGTTTTGTAGTTTGTTTGGAATACTTTGATTCTTCTTATAGATTATATTTCTTTATGTTTATCGTTTGTGGGTGAGACCGAAGATTGGATCTCGGTTCACTAACGTTGTTGGCGTGCTGCGCAATAAGAATTGTAGTCAATGGATCAAATTTTACAACTGATGTCAGTCATCTATATTCTTACACAACTTGATTGTCATGTGTAACATGCACATAAGGATGGCCTGGATAAAATATATGCATCAAAGTGGGGTTTACAAATGTAACAAATTTTGAAATCTATAAAAATCCCTCCATATCTCCTATTAGGACCGTATGTAGGGGTGTACACAAACCGGGCTAGCCCGGTTAGCTCGCTCGACCTGACCCGAAAAAGCCCGACTCGGCCTGACCCCGGAATTGAGTTCGGGTCAGGACGGGCTAATTTTCTAGGCCCGAAAGTGAGTTCAGGCCGAGTTCGGATACCTCCCAGTTCGGCCCGACTCGATCCAAAATTCGACTCGCCCCGGCCCGACCCGACCCAGCCCAGCCCGACCCGTGTATGACTGTATTTAATTTGTATAAAATATTTTATTTTATGCTTTGTCAAATGTATGTAAATGTCCTGAATAGTTAGATGTGGAGTCTATAGTTCAACTATTTAAACCATTGATCGAGGGCCTTGTAATGGGATGCAGATTATCTGCCAAAGCCCTCCCCATGAACTTGTTGTAAGGTTCGAAACTGGTCCGAACTCAGGTTCGAAACTGGCCCGAAGTCGAAGTTCGAAACTGGCCCGAACTTGGCCCGAACTCGCGCCGGGCCCGGTTCCGGTTGGAGATGTTGGCCCGGTGACCAGGCCCGGTCGAGTTCGGGCCTTGTATGGCTGTTGAATGAGCCTGGACGGGCTGAGGCAAGTTCGACTCGGCCCGACCCGTGTACACCCCTAACCGTATGTCATGATACTTAGAGTAATCCAATCCTTCCCATCATTGTCAAACAAAGGATGGAATTTACATCCTGTTGGGACTTGATGTTATGATACTTGGAGTAATCCAATTCTTCCATCATTTTTAGATGGAGGATGGAATTTACATTGGACCAGATGCAATTCCTTACTCCCTAATCCCAAGTCCCAAATAGAGTTCAACGACACCCTGTTTAAAATTTTATTCTAATAAACACCTCTTTTTAGTGAAATCAATCCTGCATACCCTTAGAATTAAAGATAACAGTTTAGTTTGAGTAAGTTTTTATTCTTTCTAATCTAACCTTCTTCACCTGGCGTACAAAGGGCATGACTTATGCTAAATGAGAGCCATATGAGATGAACATGCATCAAATCCACTTGGTCCATGCCATCCATAAAATACACATTTTACTTTTATTCCAAAACTCAAGTGGGCCACCTTATAAAACTTATGATTAAAACCTCTAAATTCACATGGTATGACCTATTTAAGTTTTGGAATACAGTAATTTTTGGATAATGTTATTATCTTGTAATAAGGCATGTCAAATGGATGAATTGGGTGAGATGTAATTATACACCATGCACCACCTTACAAAGATAATATGATGACTGTCCAATTTAAAGTAAATGAGAGCTTACATTTGTTGTGGATACATGCATGTACAACTGAGACCCATAGTATAAATGGTTGAAAAATGATCTAGATTCAAGGCCTAAAGTCCCACCTTATCCTATTGCAGCAGGAGGGATGTAATCCATTCGAGCCAACCCGTGGGCCCTAAACCTTAGCCATTTCCAATTTCCAAGCAGATTATTATGATAGTTCATCGTTATTTTGAAAATGATGATTTCCCATCCTCATCATATTTACCAGTTATTACTACAGGTGTACACGAACTGAGCTAGCTCGGTTAGCTCACTCAACTCAACTCGAATCAACTAAAAAAAGCTCGATTCAACTTGGTTCGAAGTTGAGTTCAAGTCAAGTCAAGTCAAGCTAATTTTTTGAGCTCGAAAATGAGTTCGAGTCGAGTTCGAACTGGCCCCAGCTCGACTCGACTCGGATCGAACCCAACTTGAATCGAACTCAGATCGAACCCAGCTTGAATCGAACTCAGATCGAATCAGTTTGGCGACTCGATTACTTTGATATTGATGTTGCTCACCAAGTGTTTGATGAAATGACTCAAAGAAGTGTGACTGGTGGCAAGGAAGGTATGTATATGAAACTAACACCTTTTTTTCTTGATTTTTATGTTGCTTAGAAGGTGTTTGATAAAATACCTGTAAAATCATTGCTATTGTCTCAAATACAGTGGGGGTTTTGAAGGTGCAGTCCAGTTCAAGTGTTTGTGAAAATGCTGCAATGGCGAATTGACTTGATCTTGGCTCGAACTTGGCTCAAACTGGCCCAAGCTACTGACCGAATGATGCAGAGATGAACGTGATGAGGTCGATCACCATCTTCCCCAAGGATAACTACTCCGAATCCATGGAGCTTATCCGGACTCCTCACAGAGACTTCTTGAATCCACGAGGAAGCAAGATAATAGAAATAAATTCTAATAAATTTGAAATTTAATTGATTGATTCAAATAAATGAGTTCACAACCCGTTAAATAGGGATACCAATCAATATAAGAGAAATCAAAAGCAAACTAAAACTAAAACTCTTAAAATTCGTAACTTATTATAAATAGTAAATTTACTTTTATAATAAGTGTCTTATTACTTAACCATGTTATTCTCCTAATTATTTTAAGCACTTTTCATATTAGACACAACTCCTAAAGCCCAACAGATGAAGAGTTATAATCAAACTAAAACTTACTATTTATAGTAAAAACGAAACTAAACATGGAATTCGGCCATTGATATGATGGAATCCCCCGAATTTGGCGGTGGCAATCCAGCATAGCCATGTTGGTTGGCTAAAGTAGCTCGTCATACCCAAATTCATATATGGTAGGTCGAGTAACTCATTTCGGTTTGCAAGATATGTCTATTTTATGATTCTGACAGTTTGATGGCTTCTGCCTCTGATCAGGCCTTCTCTAGTCCATCTTGGACACGGAAGTGTCCGCGGCCCGCTCTACATCGCCAAACTGAGCCGAGCTGGCCAATTAAGCTCGAGAACTGATCCGAGTCGAGTTCAAGCTGAGGTCAGCTAGTGGCTGAGCCAAGTCGAGGTGAAGCCAACTTGACTCGGTTGGACCGGATGTACACCCCTAGTTGTTATAACCTTTGTATCCAAAATCATGGAATAAGGTTGAGAACGAAATAATTAGTCATTACCTTTGTATCCAAATTCATGGAATAAGGTTGAGAATGAAATAATTAATCATTGGATGGCTATTATTGGCCTATATGGATTGGTTAGTGATCTTACCACCTACCTCAGTTTAGAGATGACGGGGTGAGACTTGATTGGTTGGGTCATATGTTGTCAAAGATATGCCGACCTTTTTATTCAGCCCATCTGTGACAATGTACGGCTCACTAAGCGGTAACAGCGTACGGCCATGTGATGTCAACTGCATTATGACGACGTATTTGTTATATCCAAACTGTCTTTCTATTGTAGGAGATTATTTTAAGACATGAGTTCAAAAATAAATAAATCTAAAGCTTAAGTGGATCACACTGTAGAAAGGAATACGGACAGTGATTCCTACAGTTAAAATTTCACTAGGACCCACGATCATGTTTATTTGTTATATGGGTTTATGGGATGTTTATTTGTTACATGTGTTTATAGGAAACGGATTGGCTACTCTCCCCCGGACACCAGCCCCGTGGCTGGTGGTCAGTGCTCTGTGAGCCCCACCATGACATGTATTTCATCCATTCCGTTCATCCATTTTTAAAGATCATTTTAGGGCGTTATGCCAAAAATGAGAGGGATATAAATCTCAGTGGACCACACCACAGGAAAACAATAGTGATTGGATATCCATCATTTAAATCCTACTAAGGCTCACTGTACTGTTTATTTGACATCCAATCTGTTGATTAGATCATAAAGACCCAGATGAAGGAAAAAAACAAATATCAGATTGATCCAATACTTTTATGGGCCCCAAAATATTTTTAATGGTTGACGTTCATTCAACACTGTTTCCTGTAAAGTGGTCCACTTGAGATTGGAATATACCTCATTTTTTGTACAAAACAATAAAATGATCTAGAAAAATAAATTAACGGCATTGATGAAATACATACATTATGGTGGGGCCCACAGAGCACCGACCACCAGCCATTGGCTGGTGGCAGGGGGAGTAGCCAATCCGTTCCCGTGTTTACAGGGTGGGTCCAAAGACCTGGATGAAGGGAAAAAGCAAATATCACATTCACAATTTCACGTTGATCCAAAACTTCAGTTGCCCTGAGAAGTTTTCAATTGTAGACAAACAATCCCCACTGCTTTATGTTGTGTGGTCCACTTGAGCTCTGGATCTACCACAAAATAGTTCATTTTGTAAAATAATCTCCTAAAATGGGAGGACAGTATGGATATAACAAACGCATCATGGCGGGCCTACAGAATTTGGTGACGTCAATACACCACCACAAGGTCGGTGGTGCGGCAATCTACTTCCCCAATCAAATCTGGCTACATCATCTCATCATTAAGGTGGGTGGTGAGCTCCTCACCACCTAACCTTCACATTGTTGGTTTGAATTTTGGCTTATCCTCCATCTAAGATTGGGCCAGTGGTTTAGACGGTGTGGATTGACAAACAATAGTATCTTTATGAATGGTGTAACCAGCGATCACCATTTTTTTGTGTTTTCCTTTCAACCAGGTCTTTGGACCTAATCACCAGGTAATATTACAGTGGGCCCCAGGAAGTTTTTAACCGTTCAATCAGCACTATTTGCCGCTGTGCACCTGAGATTTTTGTCTGTCTCATTTTTGTTATGATATCCTAAAATGAGCTGAAAAAACGGATGGACGGCGTAGATAAAACACATACATCATGGTGGGTGCACAGAGCTTTTCCAACACCGATGTCGGTGATGGAGGTGGTTTAGATGTAACAAGGATAAATTTAAGGAGTGGGTGTTCTTGAAATCACAAAACAGGGGGATTTTGATCCTCATCCAATAAAATAATGAAAGAAACTGTTATTCACAACATCATCCTCTCACTCGCTCAACCCTTCAAATGAAAACAGGCCTTCTATCTCTATCTCTTCAACTCTTCTACATTACACATTTCACCAAAACTAAGAGAGAGATTCAAAAGCACTTGTTTCACAACCAATACAATACATTTCCACGTGGCACTAAGTGACCAATAGCTGCTCGCCACATGGCAAAGCTGCCACCCGAGTCCCGGAGACTGGTCCACTGCTTAAATTCAATCCGGCTTGAACTGGAGCCGGAGCCGGAGCTGGAGTTCCTGATTGCACTCTTTTCCTCCTCTTCGGCGATCCATTCTCCGACGAAGATGACGACGGCTCCGGCGAAGCACGCTTCCCGACTGGGGTAGGTGGTGGGCCCGCCGAAGCCACCAGGAGCGGGAAATTCAGCAATGCGCGGGACCCACGCATCCGGTACGCAGCTTGGTCGTATGCCAGGGCGGCATCCTCCGCCGTCTCGAACGTTCCAAGCCAGACACGTGCGCCATTCTTCGCCGGGTCGCGGATCTCCGCTGCGAACTTGCCCCACGGACGGCGCCGGACGCCACGGTAATGTCTCCCCTTATCGGCCACCGGCGCTGCCTTCACCCGTGGCGGGGCCGCTGCGGGCGCATCCACCTGCTCCGATTTCACAGCTGCTGACGGGAACAAAGCATTGTCCGTCGCGACGGACGGGCTCCATCCGCTGCCGACGGCATCGCAGAGGAACCCGTACACCATCATGTCATCGGAGTCATCGACCTTCAGCGGCAGCTCGCCCCAGTTCTCCGTCAGGCACGGTAAGTGCCGGCCACTGTCGGAGATGGAGCTCGGGAGAAACGTCGCCGGATGATTCCCGACGGCATCATTCATCGCCGGGAATTCCGCTGGGGGCTCGAAATCTCCCAGCAGGTATCCGCGGATGGAGTCGAGGTAATCAAGGTCGGAACCGGTGCTGTATCCGTACATCTCGATGGACAGTTTGGAGATGCTGTGGGCGATTTGGGTTTTTGTTGCTGACCGTAGGATGATCAGATTGGACAGAGTCGAATTTGGAGAAATAGAGATAGAGGCGCTTTTATAGGAGAGAAGGTTCATGAATGCGACATTTTATATCATTTATCGGGGGTTTCTCTGAAATTTCGGTCTCGCAAGTGGCAAGGCAGGCGTTAAAAAGCGCACGTGCTCTCTTTCAACCCACGGATGAGTGACATCAGGAATGGACACGTCATTGGCGGGCCATTTAATCGTGATGGCAGGCTGGATTCGATGGGATGCTTCCGTTATGCTAGAGCGGAAGCGGATTGGCTGGTGTACCACACACCTGATATAGGTACGTGTCGTGCGAAGACGAGCGCTGGGCTCCGAGTGGTATGAACGGTTCAAAGGAGATCAAAGTTACATGGAACCCACAGTTATGTATTTATTATATCCACACCGTTAATTCATTTTTTGAAATCATTTTAGAGCATTATACCAAACAACGAATCACATCCAAAGATCAAATGGACCACACCACAAATGGGATAATGATTTTCACTGTTAAAAATTAATAGGGCCCACGATAACGTTTATTTTCCATCCTATCTGTTCATGAGATTACAAAGACCTGGATGAAAAAATTAAAATAAATAAATCATATTCTACCAAAACTTCTGTAACCCCAATTAAGTTTTCAATCCCTCGCAGGTTTTTGTAGTATGGTCCAATTGACAGTAATGCCTTGCTTTTAATCTCAAGCGTTACGAAGAGCTCGCCAAATGGAGTGGTGGTTTGGATATAACACATAATGGAACTTACAGAGAACTTGCTGACATCAATACACAAGCTATATAGCTGGTGTGTGGTACACCAGCCAATCCGCTACCGCGTACTCGCAATACCTGAAGTATGTGCTGACGTGGCAGGTGGGTAAGATGTCGGGTCAGATCTCATGGTGGGCCATCATGGATGTGCCGTCGAACTAAGACGAGACTGATGGGTGAAAGAATGATGAACACCCCGATCTATTGCTCAAAGTGGTAGACTGAGTGAAATATACCTCGTTTCCAAACTGAGGTCTTGGCATCGATTTCATGCGGGGGTGGCTAATACTGAAGTGTGAACTGACAGTCAGTATACTATCAAGCAAACAAACAACGACAACAAAAATCATGAATCATATGGCAGCTGGGTTCGAGGGAAAATGGATGATTGAGATCAATGGTCCAGATTCAACGCTCATCACAACATCAGGCGATGTTGGGATATTGTTGCCCAGTGGGGTCCACATGCATAGATGTTCGCATAATCGCAGCCATCTAATTAGACTCTAACAATAAATGTAGAAGGATGATTCGAACCATTGATTAATAGAGTAACAATGCTTTCTTATGGTCCAGACTCATCTACATATCCTCATCGATTAAAATTTCTTGCCTTGGAAGATCTACAATAAGACCTATAATATGAACAGTTCTGATCACAAGAGCATCTCCACATGTGGTCCCACTTAGGCGACATAAGACGACTACTCGCAATCGCGACGGAGGCAAAACCGAGCGAATCAATGTGCTTGCGAGCCGTGACAGAAGGCGGAAGTGGCCCATTCTACAACGGTGCACGGCGTCAAGTTGCAGATTGCGTTTGCAATTTTTAAAAAGAAAGATAAATAAATAGATGTTTGCTAGAATACATCTGACGAATTGTTACGGGATACATCACACTTTAGCCACTCGATCTGGGGTCATTTTTCAATGATCCAAGCCATCTATATGATGGGCCTCACCTTGGATGGGAGACAATGACAACAATTTAGCTCGTAGCAAGGAATATTCATCCCTTCGAGAATTTAAAACTTTTCCTTTTGAAGTGAATGGTGTCCTTAATATTTGAATTATCCCAGTGTTTAAATATTTGAGTAGATCTCTACCGTTGGTAACTCTTTCTATATATATATATATATATATATGAGAGAGAGAGAGAGAGAGAGAGAGAGAGAGAGAGAGAGAGAACTAGGCAATCCGCTTACCTGGAAGACAACTGGGCGCAGATTGGCTATTGATGTGTTGTGAAGTGACGTCACTAAAATTTGTGGCCCTAGCATGATATATATATATATATATATATATATATATATATATATATATATATATATATATATATATAAAACTCTCTTTCTTTAGAAATTTAACTACCAGCAGAGTTGCCTGATCTTGGCTCCATCTGATTTTTACTGTGGGGCCATCACATTATTGGCAGCACTATCAAATCATCCTTATCTCCAATTAATGATATTATTAAAAAAAAAAATGATACATACCGTAATCAAGTTGGACGGATCATGTAGTGCCACGTTGCTATAACATGATAATATCGGGTTAGAAGTATTTTTTCGACCGTACATACAGAAGATGAAGCCGAGAAAAAAAAAACTCATTTCCTACGCAACAACGGCAACAATGCAAAGTTACTATCGAATCTGCTAAGTTCACACGGAGTGGCCCACCTAAGTTTTTTATTTTATTTTTTATCAGGCTATTTTTTTTATATTCTCTTCGTCCCCATGATTTACACCAGATTAACGGTTTTGATGAAAAACACACACCATGGCAGGTCCACACACAAACCTATGGTGGTATCCCATCTTAATTTCTCCATGGGTGTGGCCTATCTGAGTTTAGGATCTAACTGATTTTTGTCGGTAGTAGCTAACATCGAAAATAAAACCTGATAGACGGAATGGATAGACGTAATGAATTTTACATACAAAAAATGATGGCCCCCACGGACTTTGGTGCTTCATTCGCTGTGTTAAATAGGTGTCGTAACGCATTCCAGACACGTTTACGAAGTGGGCGAGGAATCGCGACTTAGGCGGGTAATCCCCAGATACATTCCCCGCGGACATTAGATTACGTGGGAGCCACACATCTTCGCTTTTCACACCGCTTCGTCGAAACACGTCACATCTATTATCCACGTCAGCAATTAAGCATGCTTGCCAGCGCTGAGACTTCGTTGGCCTAAATCTATGGGTTGAGGTTCCTGTCCGCGTCAAGTAAAAGGCAGAAAGGTGTTTAAGGCCATAGATCCAGACCGTCCAATCAGTAGTTCAGCTCCTTAATTACACTATATGTCAGAACTGCACCGATCAGAACTTCAGAATTCTCTGATTTATCGCCGTCTCTGAATGCTCAGGAGGGTTTCACTCCAACGGCTTAAATGAAAGGGTTAGACATATGCTAATGTGGAAAATTTTGAGTGCTAAACCATCTGTTACGCGGCCAACCATTTGAACGGTACAGATCTTTCCGATTAATTGATTTGACGAGATCTTGCGATGGTTGAGGCAGGCTTGTGCTGAAGACGAAACGAAAAATACGCCTTCTGATAAATGCAGACCCCGGGACAAGATGTCGGCTCGTTGAGAAGTGGAGTCCTCTAGCGCGCCACGTACTACAAAGCCACGGGACTACGCTGGCTGACGCGTGGCACGCGGACGCCTGACTTTCGTTAATTAATTGCTCCATAGATAAAACAAACATCATATCCAACCCGTCCATCAGGTGAGCCGTCGCATTTTCACTATAGATCCTAAAATTCAGTTAATTCCAAGATTGATGTAGTCCACATCATAATGAAAATTGTAAAATCATGCCTAAAAATCTAACTTCACGTGGTGTGGCCCACACGATCTTCGAATATCTTAATTTCATGGAATCCATTCACTGTAGAATCGCACGCATATTAATGGATTGGATGGAAAACACACATGATGGTGGACCCCACATGCAATTTGGTTTATTTTTAAAATGGAACTTTCCATCTCAACAGTTCCCATGGCGTATCCCCAAGTGTTGAATTTTCTTTATTTTTGGGTCCCATTCCAAATGCCAGGTGGCGCACCCGTTAGATGACTTGCATCAGATCCACGCAAACTCATCCGTCCACGTCAGCCAAGTAACGTCCTCCCGGCAAAGGTGTTGTCACTGTCAAAAAATCTACTACTCGTAGATAGGATTATGCAAGTGTGGCAGACATGGTCCACTAAGCCGCCCATCGGTGTGGGACACCGCAGATTTGATTGTTACTTTTAAGCCTGTTTAATCCATTGACCCAAAGGAAATGTGGCGTCTATGTTAATTTACTATTGTTAGTCAAATATGAAAATCTGCACTTAAATTTCATGTATTCAAAAGATATTAATCATTTCACATTTTTACAGCTTACTGTAGAAATTTCGAACCCAAACAATGGCATTAATATATTTTAATAATGGCTTAATTACTATTGTAAAAATGTTGTCATTGTAAAATGTAGATGATGAAAAATCACTGTGGGTCAGTTAAATGCAGATGGGTCTTTATGCCTTAATGGTGAAAAGCACAATGTCATGAGTTCAAGTACCGATTATTAGAGGTGTACACGAGTCGAGTCGAGTTGAGGTTGTGCCGAGCTCGATTTGGCTCGGCCACTGGCTGACCCCAATTTGAATTTGGCTCGGCTCGGTCCTCAAGCCTTACTGGTCAGCTCAGCTCGGATCGGTCAGCAGCTCGAGCTAGTTCGAACCAAGATCGAGCCGAGTTCGCATGTGCAACATTTTCACTAATACATGGACTACACATTCAAATTCTCACTGTATGTAAAACAGCATCAATGGTTTTACGAATATTTCATCAAACACCTCGTAGGCAACTTCTAAATTAAGAAAAAAAAAAAAGTATTTCTTACATATACATACATTCCTTGCATCAGCCGATACTTCGTTGAGTCATTTCATCAAACACTTAGTGAGCAACATCAATATCAAAGTAACCAAGTCATTAAAGTGGTTCAATTTGAGTTCGATTTGAGTTGGGGTTCGATCCGAGTCGAGTCGAGCTCCACCAAGCTCGAACTTAGTTCAAAATATTTTTGAGCTTAAAAAATCAGCTCAACTTGGCTCGAACTCAATTTCGAACTAAGTCGAATCATGCTTTTTCGAGTCGAGTTGTGCGAGCTAACCGAGCTAACTTGGTTCGTGTACAACCCTACACATTATGGTGAAAAACTACTGTGGTGTGAGTGTGTGGGTGTAGCAGAAGAAAATTATATACTGAGTTTATAGTCAGTACTCAATATATACACATCAATAGAGTTTATAATAAAGTAATTTATGATTATTGCATATTTCCTTTATGTTATTGGGATCATTGTAAAACATACAAGCCTTAAATTTCTAAGGTGGGAAACTACACATCCAAGAGGCTAATTAACCATTGATTTTCATTGACTAAATATTTCATTGATTAACTGGCAGATGAACCGGTTCAATGAAGGGTATAAAATTTCAATTTTAAGTCAACCACCTCTGGTCAGTTCAGTTAGCGGGTTCCACTGCTTTTTCTAAAATTACATGGTTTGATAATTACACGCTGTTAGATGACTAATCTCTCTCCTAAAACTTAGTGCTTTGACCTAGTGTGTCCATCTAAATCCATCAGAGAGAAGTTTAACAGTTCATTTTAAGTTGATGGTTGGAAGTTTAATAATGGTGGCCCACTCTCACATAAGCATTTTGCTATCATTTACTAAAGATAATACATATTTTATATGAAAACAAATTAGCTACTCTAGGAGAGTGTAATGGATGATATGGGGCAATGCTTTAAAATTACTTAGGAACCCACACATGGTATAAAGTGAATCAAGCTAACTGATCAAATTGTGGGCCTGAATTTATATAATTGTTAAGTGTCAAATATTGCATATTTTTTCCTATTTATGTAATGCCCTAAAAATTGAGGGTCGTGCATACACTCGACTCCCAAGTTCCCGGGTATCACTTATATCCAATTTTACTAATTTATGTTTAATCAGGGTAATGCGCAATAGAGAATTACTTGAAACATGAATCACAATTGACAACTAGTCTACTAAAGTAGGACTGACTAAAGATATACAATCACGCAAAAATATAATCGGATTATGGGAATCGATCATAATCGTTGCCTAAAAAAATTATAAAATACCCCATTCTCATGTTAAAAAAGATCCATATGTGATTAGATCCTGGGATCTTACGAGGATTTTTTCCTCAATGCATATTTAATCCAAAAATATAAGCATAACCATAAGATTGCCCTAAATTATAAAAATAGCATGTTAAAAAGAACATATCCACTAATATAATCATTTAGCGATACAAATTTGAAAGGAAAAATACATAAATCGAAAATTAGGCTCCAGATGGAAAGATCATTTCATCACCGAAAGCCCAGGAGCCCAACTCTTCATCCCTAACATCGCACCGCACGCATCTATCGTGCATAAGCTTATAGAAAGCTAGAGGGTGGTGTTTTAAAGTGTGTCTCAGTGGGGTAAGTGTCACTTAGTATTGCTATTATACAATGTCATAATCATACATCATCGGAATATTTGATGGTCCATAATCATAAATGTCGAATAAATGGAAACACCTAACAAGATTATGAATTATCGAGTGCATGTAGTATTGACAAGATCATATATCATATGATAACGGAGTAAACGGAATCCGATTAGACCATGAGTCATACAATATTAGAATACATAATACAAATCAACTATGCAAATGAGGAGTCATAGAGAGCCAAATATCATATGCAAAGGATAATGCAATATACATTCACGATGAGTAACATATATAGCATCGGTTTTACCTAGTCCATATAAATGTAGAAGCACATTAGGAAAATAGTATACCCCACGATGTAATGCAACATGTAGTCTGCGAATGGAATGACCATGTGGAGGTGTGAAGTCGGGATGGTGAGGCCAAGACCACGCGATATGATCCCTATGCGGTCTATCCAATGGACTTCAAGCATCCAAACTAGTCTCATACCTAATTTGGATAGTCGACTTCATGTGGTAAACTTCACCGATCTCGGGTAGTCGCGCTCCAACTCGAATTGCCATCGCGACCATGTCGGCTCTCGTAACAAAGGATTGCGCACCACCAATTGGTTATCAAGTGGCTAGTGAATAAATGAATGAATGGAGTATGCAACTTCTACTCAATAAGTTCACATATCGCATGCGGTTCAGCGGGATCATCATAGGGGTTTAGTACAACAGTGGCACTAAGCTAGACTAGACGCACGGTTCTAGCGAGCGTAAGAAACCTCACCATCCGCAAGCGACCCATGTAGTCCAAATACCTATTCGCCCACGTCGATAGCGGACCCATTCCTCGAGTTTAGACTCCTAGTAATACCCCGAGATGCTCGGGCGGGTAAGGCCACACCCCTCTCACCTCGACCACGACGGTGAGAGACGCGGCCTCTGGTATTCGGACTCGGGCGCTCATGTATCCACTCGGTCTCGACGTTTATCTCGACCACGGAGGTTTCAAGGGATTTTCACCCGGGGATATCCAAACTATGGCGCCCGTATTTGCTTTACAATGCAAATATTTTCAATGACCCTCTGAAATAAAGCCATCCACGATGTGCTTGTGAGGAGGCTACACCCTAATGTCTAGGGCATATAGAAATCAAATACACATATGCATAGTCATGCAATCTAGACATGACATGCATCAATCCTACGCATACCGTGCAAGCTCATGTGAAATAACCTCTACCTATCAGAGTCTCATAATACTCACACTCAATGATATAGCAATGATCAACCACATCTCATAATAAACATTCCATATTGATGCGTATGGGCATGATCTAAAGTATAATGTCTTGTCTAGGTTGTCAAATCTAGATTACCCAAATAAATCACGGGCAACAAACAATCATTATATTCATATTACAATGTGGACATTTAACCAACATTGTCCACACCTATGGAACGCCCTCATAGATCTTAACATATAATGGACCCGAACTCCTCACACAACAACCTAATATACAACACAATGGGCCTTTTGCATGGCCACATATACACAAATCTGCTCATGGGCAACATAATGGGCCTTGCTCAAGAGATGAGGCCATAAATACATTGGTGGAGAGGGGTCCTTACCCATGGGCCACGAATACATCATAATGGGCCTTATCCATGGGCCATGAATACATCACAATGGGCCTTGCCCATGGGCCTCAATTACATGACATGTGGGCCCTACACATGGGTCTTGAATACATCAGATGGGCCATGCCCTATGGGCTATATATATCACAATGGGCCTGCCCACTCCTTTCCCAAATACATCACAATGGGCCTTATCCATAGGCCTTAAACATGGGCATGAAAACATCACAATGGGCCTTAGGAGGGGTGCCACATTTACATCACAAGGCCTTTATATCAAAAATTGGGAATCGACCACGACAAATCAGATCGGTAATCGGCCTCGATCGATAATCGGTAATTGGCCACAATAATTAGAATGGGTAAACGGGCTTGATAGATAATTGGCAATTGGTCACTACAATTTAGAATCGATCGATAATCAGAATTGGTAAATCGGTCACAACAATCGGATCGATCGATAATCAGAATGGACAAATCGGTCACATTAATGGATGAGCCGATCGACAATAGAAGTCGTTCCACGACAATCGGGATTGATCAATAATCAGAATCAACAATCAGTCACGATAAATGGCCTCGATCGATAATCGGCAAACCGGTCACTTTAATCGGAATCGGCCTTGACCCAGATAATCGGAATCGGTATTCTGCGTCGATCTTTTGGCAATGGATTTCAGCATCACTAATCATGCACGACCCGGCACATAAACAAGTCTGGATCCCACGGATGGACAAGACGATCAACCATAATATAAGGATCGCCCCGACCGTGATTATATCAAGCCCAAAAGAGTCATTCGTCTATGGTGAATGGGACTGCGATTAGGGTTAACCCATAAGTGAATGATGAGAATGGAACTATCAAGGCTAAGGGAGGGCAATGTGGGCATTCAAATCATTGCCCATCAATGAGGTCATTTAACCAACATTCGTATTGAAATTGGCTCACATAGAGCCAAATATAAATGGGCCCATAGCCTCATGTTCATAATGTGGCCTATTGTCAGAAAAATCTCTAAGTTGCTCACATTTGGTCATGGATAATTTTAGGCTAAAGAGTAATGAGTGTTAATTTAGTCTATTAGCTAGCCATTCTAAGTTCTCAACTTGAGTCATAGAGTGCGGGGTAGTCTATTAGTCAAGATCCAGATATATGATGTTATCTTGGTATTCAAGTTAATCTTTAATTTAATTATGATTTCTTGAGTTTAGGGCGTGACATACAAATCCAAAAATATAACTATGGGTCGCATAAGGCGTTGCCCAACAAAATTATAAAAATAGCATGTCAAAAAAGAATGATGTGCGTGATTCATTGACTTCTACTCGGCGATTAAAATGCGATTCTTTACTACCACCCATGTATATAAATCTAAAAATATAACTATGGGTCACATAAGGCGTTGCTCAACAAAATTATAAAAATAGCATGTCAAAAAAGAATGATATGCTGACTCCCCTACTCAGCGATCCAAATCCGTCTACTAGGTCGATGGAGAACCGCTCATCAGCTGGAAGTAGGATAGCTCTTCATCCTCCTCAAGACCCGCACCGCCAGGCTCCTTGTACTCTGTGTTACCTTCAACTACTAAAGAGTCTGGTTAGTGTTTTAAAACACTATCTCAGAGTGGGAGTGAGTGATCAACTTAGTAGGTGTTATTAGTCTTAAGTTGTAACAAACATCAATTATATTATGAATTTAATGAAAGACAAACATTCATAAACACTTAACTAATCTTGTTAATACAGGTGCATGATAGATGATATGATGCATGCCCTTACAACAACACTCCCTCGAGCGACTCCATCTAACGATCATGTATGACCAACCACCCTCATTGCGACCTCAACTGCCGAGTCGCCAACCTAACTAGTGAGATGCGATCATGATCATGTTAGTCGGGTTTTTAATTAAGTATATTCTAACAGCAGATTAGGAAAACTAGTATACCCCGCGATGTCATTGCTCTAAACTGGTTGCGAGGCCAAGGCCCCCTAACGTGTGAGGCCAAGGTCACGCGATTCTTGATCCCGTCGAGTTCCCCATCCCCAACTTCAAGCATATGGAGTGCTGAGTAGAGGGATCGATCGCAGTCACTACGGGGAAGCTCGTCACCCCAGCGTAGGCCGATAACTCAGACACAGTGTCCCATTCCACCATGCTCGGCTCTCAAGTCAGTGGATCGGTTTCAATTGGTTATCAATGAGCTTCAATGGTTGAAGGGAGTTCCAGTTTCCATACCGGCATGAGCAGATCGACAGGGTTAACAAACATGGCTGATCAATAAGTAGACTAGACCACACGAGTTCAAAGCGATACGTGTGACGATATTGAACAAGCGACCCATGTAGTCTAACTTTTCGGAATATGCAGCCCAAATCCACGGGTTTAGCCTCAAGATAGTCCTACTAACGAGACCACCGTCTCTCACCTCAGATTCCTGACTAGGGGTTTGATGATATTCAATAACACTTCAACAATCAGGGTTTATCTACTAACTCAAGCGATATCATGCATTCATATTTCCAAACATAAAAATTCAAATTTATTTACAATGCAAATGCTAACAATAATATGAAATAAAGGTGCATGTGTATTGTGTGGGTTAGTGAGGAAGCCAAGCATTTCATATATCTCATAGTACAAAAAATACACAAGGGTTAGTGCATCAAACATGTTATGAGGAAACATCATACAAGAATCGAGCAAGGAATGTACAAGCAATCATCAAATCCATACTCAATCATGCTGAGAAACATCAAACATTCCATAATCATTCCATATTAATTTGGGGAGGACCTAAAGTATAAGGTCTTGTCTAGGTTTCTCTAGATTACCCAAATACATCACCCAACAAACAAAATCATTATATTCATATTAAAATTGGTGCTAGGCCACCAAAGAATAATAGTCCACACCTGTGGTTCGTTGAGATCTTGGGAAACGACCTAAAAGCGCCGAACTCGGTGTCGATCGGTCAGAATCCCTGAGGTAAATCATTGGCATGTTAGAATTCCATGCAAATCTCCTCTCAACACAAGGAGTTTCCAAGAGATGAGGGATTTACCTACCCAATCGGTGGAGAGGGGGTCCTTCCGGTCATGGGTGAAAGATTTGTTAAGGAAGAGGTGAGGAGTTGAAAGAATTGGATTCCTTTGGGCCCCACTTGAGCTATGGTCTACCTTCACTCTTCTTCACTCTCTCTTTCTCTCTCTCTCTCTCTTCTCCTTTCTCCTCTTTTTCTTCTCCCTTTCTCCATTTTTTTCTCTTACTCTAGGGCATGAAATTCGTGTGGGAGGAGGGGGTGCCCAAATAAGGCCTTTATATAATGTCAAATTTGGTGTAAATTGCCCTAAGGGTAGGGTTTTTACTATACTAGCCTTAGGGGAGTATTTTTCTACTATTTGGGGGCCACTACGGGGCGTAGGAGTCGACACCCACAATTAGATAGTTGGTCCTAATGATGATCTACGTGTGGATATGATCGGCTCCCCATTTGGATGAGCCGATCGACAGATATGATTAGAAGTCTGTTTAACGGTCACCGATGGTCGATCAGGGCTGCGGCTATATGGATATGAGTAGGAAAATATCCTTACTCCACGTGAGAAGTTTGATCGTAAACCGACGGTCTGAAATCCTCAACTTTATATAAGAGTGTATGACCCAAATCACTTAAGTTTCAACTTATTCCTTTAGGGTATTTGCACTTCTCATGCACTCGTCCTTTGGCTTAAGTTGAGCGGTTTTGGACAATACCCATGTCTGACTCCTGCGATGGGCGTTAAGCCTAGTAAGACGGACATTATTATATTGTTTTGGAACTAGTGACCCACTAACGAGCGGTATAGAGCTTGTTCGAAAAATCGGGGCATTTCTGGAATGAATTAGGTATTGAGATTTCTCATAGGTAATGATTAGAGTTCGGATTAACTATGTTAATAATGTGGCCTATTTATAGCTAGTGAAAGTGGAGATTTGGTCATGATTACTCTAAACTGTCGGTTTTAGGCTAAAAGAGTAACGGGGTTAATTTAGTCTATTAGTCAAGATCCGGGCCTTATTTGACTCGGATTCGGCTAGATCTTTAATTTAGTTATGATTGTCTTGATTAGTTAGCGATGGGTCAATTAAATTTGGGCCCTATGTAAGTAAATTATGGGGCTAAACTTGATGTTCAAGTCAATCGGGCGGATTCATTGGCTTCCTACGGTTAATTAATCGAACTTGTGCGGTTCTTTACTGGTACCACCCGTGTATAAACTAACATTGAGTGCTAATGATTAGTAAGTGATAATATATAAGTTAATTAAATAAAAAAAAATTAGGATTTTTTTGAAATCCAAAACAATGAAAATCCAGGACGTTACAATTTATATCTTGATTTTATAAACATGATAAGACTTAATGGTATAATAGTATATTTTATACATGTTTGTGTTGTAAGGTGAATCTGAGAGCTTGGATTGAAAAGAATGCTAAACCATGAATTTAATGCTCAAGAATCATCAAGACAAAAGATAGATCTTAAGAAACCAAGAATGAAAAATTCACATACCAAATATACATGGAAACCAAGTACAAAGGATGATGAAAGGATTTGAAAGAATGCAGAATCCACAGCAGAAAACAAGACATTTCGGTCTAACCTGAGCCAACTTCGGTCCGACTGAAGCTTCGGTTGGAGACTTCGGTTGGAGTCAGTCCGACCTAAATTTTATATATTTTCTTCACAAGATTTTTCAGTATGAACTTCGGTTCGACCGAAATCGTGCAAAATTGTCTAACGAGAAAGTGCGATTTTCAACCTTAATTCAGTTCGACCGATGCATAACGCGGAGTGCGTAACTTGAGGTGGTTTGCAAAAATTCCAAGGAGTTGCGTAAGATGGGTCTTCACAATTATAAATAAAAGTTGTTAGGACGTTCTTAGGTATCTTCTAGGGTTCAAGGAGTGGATCAAAATGGGTGGAGCCATCACTCTACAGTTTTTTTTTCTTCCTTAGTTGTTTTTATGCTTTGTTTGAGAAATTTTAGTTCAATCATGTCTATGGTTAACTAAAATTCTTAGCTAGGACTAAGAGGTGAAGCTTGTAGCGTGATTGAGATGTTTTCTTTGCTTCGATTCATGTTTTTATTGAATTTCATTGATTTCTAGTTGATTTTAAGGAATATTTTCAATTTTCAATGGTTTGTTGTAACTCGAATTACAGTATAGCCTGCAATAGCTTTGAATATCTTCTTCTCCTATTTGAGATTATGAAATTGGTAAATCCTATTGTTTACCATCGTCTCCTGGACATGGTTAGGTGACGAAATCCCTTTCAATCCTCACAACTCTCCTCTATTGAGGTTGGATTCAATGAAAGTTCAGAGATTTGATCATCTCTTCTTCCAACTGGATAAGATAGAACTTTGATTCCAGTTGTGTCTCCTGAATCAAGTAAGATAGCGTCTCAATTGCTACAAGTGGATCCTTAGTACCCTAGTTCCCACTTTTAATTGATAGTTTAAACCTTATTCACAATTAATTTCTTTATTCAAATTCTTAGATTTATATATTCTTTTGGTTCTATTTCTAGTTAAATTCAGAAACGTACAAGATTAGTTTATATGGATTCGACCTTGGTCTCCCGAGTTATTACTCCATCGCGACCCTATACTTGAGGTTGTGAACAATGATCGTGAAAAAAATACATTTATTTGATTATCCAACAATTGTGGATCAAGAGACATTTATCGGAATGCCAAAAATGAAGATGTACAACAGCCATATATAAAGAAAAAAAAAAGAAGAAGTAGAGAATGTGGTTAGGATTGCTCAACCAATTTGATTGTGAGACTTTGAATTAGCTATAGTGGATTCGACAACTAGGTTTATTTAATTTTAGTTAATATGTAATTGTATCAGTTGAAGTTTTGTCCTCTTATATATTGCCGGTCCCATGCATGTATAAAAGAGAAGTGTTTTATCTAATTGGCAGCTAGCATAAAACTTTTGCCATAATTTTTACTATAAATACTAACAATTTTATACAAATTAGTTGTGATAGGGCTTAGATGATAATTTTTATTTAATAAATGCATTTTCAGAGTGCCTATGTATCAAGCATCCTACTCTTAACATAGTATCAAGCAACTTTTTATGTTTTGTATTGTATTGTATTTAAGCTTCACTAAATAGTACATATGTTTTGTAAAATACTTCTTTAATTTTTTCATTTTTTTTTTGTGCTTTTAGTAGTTACTTTCTTTAACTAACATAAGCATCAAGCTCTAGAAAAATGGAACCTCAAAACTTCTCTAGCGTAACTGGTCCAATCCCACTCGTGTATGCAAATTGCCACATGTGCAACAATGACCGAATGATTTATCGACCAAGGATTGCTTTTCTACCTACAGGCTTTAACTTGAGATGACCATAAATAGAACAATACAAAGGCATTAAGGAGAAAGACCCAATAAAGCTTTTTTAGCACAGAGTAAAAATCCTCTAGTAAATGGTTTTTTTTTTGAAAAAAAAAAAAAAAAAAAGATGAGAGAAAGTGTTGATTGTCTTCCATTCACCGTAAATGGTTTATTTACTTTCATACACATTAGTAAATGGTTTCAAACACTTTCATACACATTGTTTTTGCATATTTAAAAGTAAATTCGATTTGGTTTATTTCACTTCCTATTAGTTTCTACTTTGTACACCTACTTTCCTTTACATTTGCTATTAAAAAAGTGAAAGATAATAATAATAATAAATGAATACATTTTATGGGGTGGTGATAGAATGTCATGCACACGCGATATCATATGGGTCCCACAACAGCCCAACACCATTGTACCAATATACATGATACTAGCCTTTACATTAGATAATTCTATTCATAACTTCTACGCTTTTGTACACTAAGTTGTCATAAGTAGTTTATCTTAGTTTTTATTTACTAAGCAGATAAGTATGTTAATTTGGTCAATAACTTGTCAGTTTCTCCTCTTTTTCATCTCTCCTTGTGTCTTTCTCCGGTTACTAATGAAAATTAAAAAAGTGAAAAAAAATAATAATAATAAATGAAATACTTTTAAGTAAAAAAGTTACTTATAACTAATCATAAACCAAACTTATTTGAAGTACTAAGTCACTTATTTACTATTGTAAGTAAATTATAAATTTTTTTTTTTTTTTAAAAAAGACATAATTTCTTTGGTGGTATCCAAATGAGCCCTTAATATTGACCATGAACTATTTTGTTGAGTGGGCTCACTTTGCAAGCCATTTATAAGAGGAATTTTTACTCATTTCGGTTATTAATGGAAGAACAACCATATATATTGACTTTGATTTATGAAGTGCAAGTTGAAGCACGTAGCCATAGTCTTAAAAAGATAATTTTATCCCTACCGATCAAGGTGAGTGGGTCCTCTGATTGTGATCAGGCCCATTGATGTATGTGACCATATTCATGCTGTCCATCCATCCTTTTTTAAAGTTCATTTAGAAAATGATAAAAAATTAAGCAGATAATCTCAAGTAAACTATAATATAAGAAACAGTGGTAATTGAGCATTAAAAGCTTCCCATGGGCTACAAAAGTTTTGGATCAAGTTGATATTTGTATGGTCTCTTCATCTGAATCTTTGTGACATTATCAATAGGTTGGCATTTATATATATCTTGTGGCTTAGCATTTTTTTTTAACTGTTAGCCACCCCACTAGGAATCGATACCGATACCAAGACCTCGGTGTTTCAACAAGGCTATCTTAAGTGTCTCACTTAATCCACTCCAAATCTACCTTGTTCATCTGTTTTTTTCAGATCAAGGACATGATTTAAAAAATGAGGCAGCTCCAAAACTTAAGTGGGCCGCATGACAGGGAAAAGATGCTTAAAACCTCCCCGAGGTCTACTGTGATATTTATATGCTATTTATACGGTTGATAAGGTCATTCCTAGATGAACTGAAAGTACAAAAATACTTTACTGATCCAAAACTTATGTGGTCCATAAATATTTTAATGGTGGACATTCAATTCTTATTATTTCCTTTCATGCGCCCTCTAAGTTTTGGATTTTCTGGTCAGAGAAGATTTCTAACAAACCTCACGGTGGGCCCCACCTAACTTCCAATTGCAGGAAGTTCCTGGGAAGTATCATAAACCTCAATTCGTGCATGTTGGGGCCACTTTACCCATGGTACTGTACGGATTTGAATGCATGGAATTGGACCATTGATGATCTTTACCATCTGATCGTGCATGAAGGGCACGTGGCAATGTGTGGATTTAAATCCACCGATCCAAACCATTGATCTTCACCACCTGACTAGGCAACATGCAGGATCCACCCTGTACGTGTCACGTACTGATTTAAGCACGCAATGGTCCAGACCATTTATCTTGGAAACGGATTGGCAACTCCCCCGGTGCTCTGTGGGCCCCACCATGATGTATGTGTTTCATCCATTCCGTTCATCCATTTTTACAGATCATTTTACGTCTTGATATTAAAAAAGAAAGGGATATAAATCTCATGTGGACTACACCACAGGAAAACAATAGTGATTAGATATCCACCATTAAAATCCTCTCAAGGCCCACATTACTGTTTATCCAATCTGTTGATTAGGTCATACAGACTCAGATGAAGGGAAAAAACAAAGATCAGCTTGATCCAAAACTTTTATGGCCCCCAAAAAGTTTTTAATGGTCGGCATTCATTCAATACTGTTTCCTGTAATGTGGTCCACTTGAAATTAGGATATACCTCATTTTTTGTCTCACTCCATAAAATGATCTAGAAAAATAGATGGACGGCATGGATGAAACACATACATCGTGGTGGCGCCCATAGGGCACCGACCACCAGCTATTGGCAGATGGCAGGGGAGTAGCCAATCCGTTTCCATTTATCTTTTACATCTATTTGTGATTCTGAGGCCCACTCTACACGTGGAACTGTAAGGATTTAAATGCATAGATTTAATCTTTACTTACTAGCTAATCGTGCATGTGGCACCATACTGATTAAAATACGCAATGATCCAGCCATTGATATTTACTATTTAATTTTGCATGCGGCCTCAGTGTATATATACCTAGATTCTGCACACAGCAGCAAACAATGGGGATTAAACACCCACCGTTGAATAACTCAGGCCCACCGTGATGTTTTTTGAGAAATCCATCTCATCCATTAATTTTATCAGATTATTTCATAAAAGTGCACTCAAATAAGTCAAATGAAAAACTCCAGTAAGCCACCCGATAGAAAATAATGGAGATTGAATTCCCACTGTTTAAACACGTGGCCAACCTTGATGTTTTTGAGAAATCCACCTCATTCACTAATTTTTGGGACATTATTTTAGAGATGGGCTCAAAAATAGTAGATCCAAAGCTCAGGTGAGCCACGTTGAAGGAAACAAGTGGTACTGAACACTCACCATTGACCCTCTTTATCTGGTTTCACGAAGGTTGTTGAAAAGTTCATGGGCTACCATGATGTTGTTGTGACAAATCTCAGTCGTCCAATTTTGCCAATAAAAAAAGTAAGTCAAATCCAATACTCGAATGGCGGCATGGCTCTAAACAGGGGAGATTGAACGCCCACGGTTGAAACACTTGGGGCCAACCGTGATGTTTTTGGGAAATCCACTCCATTTGTAAGTTTTGCTAGTGCTAGAAAATAATACACAACAGAGGATAGAAGAAAACCATCAGATCTATTGGGTTCAAGGCTCGACTTGAATAGTCGATTTTTTAAGACAGATTTGCTGCCCTTTTTCTAGAAATTCCAGCAAGTGCAAACAAAGCCATTTTTCTAGAAATTCCAGCAAGTGCAAACAAAGCCCTTTTTCTAGAAATTCCAGCAAGTGCAAACAAAGGAAATCTACAAATTGTCTTCAAGATACAATAAACTCTCAATCCAATTTTCAACACGAAAATTTGCACATTTAAGTGTTGAACAGATCTCCAGTTTTGACACCGATATGCCTTTAAGACATTCAGAAAAAACTCAGCAAGAGATTAGATCGAGAGTAATTGCACAGAAGATGATATAATGTTAAGGATTAAGAGTATCTTTTCTGGATTATAGTATCCAGGATTTATATCAATTGAAGGGTTATGGATTTCATCTTGAAGAGGTGCTAAAGTGCCTCTTCAAGAAATCCATACCCATTCAAAGCAAATAATTGCCTTCCATGAAAGGACATGACTCTTTAGTACCTCTTTGGCAATTATTTCCGTACCCATTCAGACAGAAACAGTTATCCAATAAGAAAAACTATATCCACATAAGCGACACATGGCATAGGTGTCACATGTACAATCATGTCCAATTACTCTCAATTAACAAAAAAGGTAATAAATCATTAGGGTACCATGGCCCAAAAAATTTGAACCGAGTGCCAAAAAGACTAAGGCTTTTATTGCCTAATAAACGTTGCAAAAAATGTGCTAAGTGCGCCTAATAAAGCACCAAAAAGCACTTGAGAGATTTGAACCACTGGTTGCGCATGCACGCAAAAACTCCTTCTCTTACTGACTAGCTATACACACTATTTATGGAAAGTTTAAATAATTAATATATTTATTTACCTTCTAAAAATAACTTTTATTTTTGAAATTTATTTTTATTCTAAAAAATACAACAGCTATATTATTCTAGGGAGATGCAAAACTCAAGTGGGCCACACATAAGGAAAATGTTAGTATTGAACGCTCACCATTGGCTTTCTCTCTTTCTCTTTTCGTTTAAGAGAACTTATTAGGCCATCGTGATGTTTGTGAGAATTCCACTCTATCCACCAGTTTCATGATATCATTTTAAGAAATGGTCACAAAAATCGGCAAAGCAAAACTTAAATGGGTCATACGGAAGGAAACAGTTAGCATTGAACACTCACCATTTACTATCATCTCTAGAGCTAGGCATCGAGATGAACCGAGTTAGGGCTAACTCAACTCGATCCGGTTTTGAAATAGGCTTGACCCGAACTCGATCCGACTTGATACCAAGTCCAACATGCTTGACTCAATTCGAGTCCGGTCTGGCCTAGATTGATTTGGACCGAGTCCGATCCGATTAGAAGTACCGAATCAGGTCGAGTTAACACCGAGTCAAATTGAGAGATGAGGGAGGGAGAGACTCCAAACTTATAATTGATTTGCAATCGTACAGTGGATAAACAGATGAGCGGCACTCTCTTTCAATAGAGGCAACACACTCTCTTTCAATCAAGGCAACATTTGTTTGGCAACACGACCATCATCATGATTATCATCTAAGCCTCCTATAACAAATGAATTGAAAATCAAACAGGAGGAAAATTTTCCATTGAACTCTGCATTTCAAAACCTTCATTTTCCCCTTGACGTCCAGTGTAAAACCCCTCCACCCCACCAAACAAGCCAAGGGTAGATAAACAGTTTTTTTTTCCTAGGATATGGCATTGCTAAAATCACCTTCTGAAGCTGTCGGGGTGAGGGAGAGAGTGGAGAGGAGAGAGAGGAGGAGGGTGATTGTGGTAGGTGGTTGCCCGGCTTGGAAAATGAGGAGGAGGGAGGGAGGAGAGAGAGAGAGAGAGAGAGAGAGAGAGAGAGAGAGAGAGAGAGAGAGAGAGAGGATCGGGTTGGAAGATGAGTGAGAGAGAGAGAGAGAGAGAGAGAGATATTTTGGGATCGGGTTGGAGTAGGGTGCGGCAGATAGGGTTAGAGAGTCGGGTTTTGGATCAAGTTTCGGGTTGAGTCGGGTCGAGTTCTAGGTAACTCGAACTCGACTCGGTTTGAGTTTGGATTGGGCAAAACCTACTTGGTTCGGACCAACTCACCCATTCGGTTTGGATCGAGTCGGATCGGAACGAGTCGGACGAGTCAAGTTAGCCGGATTGAGTTGTCTAGTGCCCACCTCTAATCATCTCTCTGGTTTCCATTTCAGACTTTTGAGGAATGTCCGTCCGAAGATTCATACAGATACCGTAATGTTTGTGACAATTACTCCCTGTTTACTAGTTTAGCCATATAATTTTTGATGGTAGGAACAAAGTCCGATCAATTCTTATTATTCAAACACTCCGGCCCACTGTAATGTTTCTAATAAATTCACCTTGTTAACCTAAATCAATTCGGTGAATAGATTAAAAAAAAATAAAATTAGACAAATTTAAAACTCAAGTAAACCACATGAAAAAAAAAAATAAAACTAGTTAATATTAAATCCTCACCATTAAAACTTTCATAGAATAATCAAGTGCCACAAAAGTTTTGGATCAAGCTACTTTGTATCTCCAGTTCCGTAGGGTGGCCTGTTTGGTCCGTGGGATTAAATGGTATGGAATTATATTAGATGGGATTAACACTATTATTGCACGATGATTACATGTCTGAAAATACCATGGTATTTGGGCCATCCAATCCTCATGTTTGTGATGAAATTTTTGTCACGGGAAAAACATTGGATTAAGTGAAATCCTGTTTGGTGGACAATGGAATTGTAATCAACAAACCAAATTCACAATGGATATCGGCCACTTGTACATGTATATGTATATAACTAGAATGTCACGTGTAAAGGGCATATATGGATGAATGACATGGATAAAATATGTGCATCAATGTGGGGCCCACATGTGTAGTGGATTTCAAAATCCACATAAATTCAGCATGGGACGAAATGCAATTCCATTCCACATAATCCTAACTCATCCCGTCATCCTCAAAATGTTGAATGGAATTTGCATAGACCAAATGCAATTCCATCTCACCAATCCCGTCTAATACCCTATGCCAAACGCCCTCTAAAGGTTTTAATGATAGGTATTTTCATTCCCATCATTCCATGCTATGTTGCTCATGTGAAATTTGGACCTGCCTTATTTTTAGTCTATGTTCCAACGTAAGCTTCCAAAATGAATGGATAGGGTGGGTTTTTCAAAAATATAATGACAGGCTCCACCTACATCACGTCTCAGCCATAGGTACCTAGATGTCATTTTTGTCAATACAAAAAGAGAAGGTTAAACCGTAAACAGGACTAGTGGAGGGCATATTTTGGACTAAACGGAAAGAACTCAGCATGAAAGACTAGTGGTTTTAAACTAACATAAAATAGTTTAAAAACTAGCGACTTTTCCTACATGGCTCAAAAGGGAAAACCTATACCTTTTCTCCACATGCAATACATGGGATTAGCATTCTCCTTCACCCTAACAGGGCTTAGGTACTGGAAAATGTTGGTCAAAGGATGACTTTGATTGCATTGTGGAGCACAGACCACAGACCCGAGTAATGTATTGAAGTTGGAAAGTTCTGTATTCCTGCTATAATGTATGTGCTATATCCACACTGTCCATTCATTTCGTTAGATTATTTTAATAGGAAATGAGGCAGATCCAAAGCTCAATTGGACCGCGCTAGAGAAAACAGTGGGTATTGAACACTTGCCACTGGGAACTTCTAGCGGGCCACATAAGTTTTGGATCAAGCTGATATTTGTGTTTTCCCTTCATTCAGGTATGCATGTCCTTATCAACAAGTTAGATGTCAAATAAACATCACAACGGTGCTAGAAAGGTCTCAATGATGGGTTTGATATTTGTGTTTTCCCTTCATTTAGGTCTGTTTTCCTTATCAACAAGTTAGATGTCAAATAAACATCATGGTGGTGCTAGAAAGGTCTCAATGATGGGGTGTCACTGTCCGGACTGCTTAGTGTGGTGTAGACACAGGAAAGGACATGAGGTTGAGCACCCTCTTCCTCAAGGGGATAACTGTTCAGGCTCCATGAAACTTCTCTATACCTCTTATAGAGACTTCTCGAATTCACGAGGAAAAAAACAAGAAATAGAAAATAAATTTCATAAAATTCAAAATTGATTGATGAATGGAAATAAACGAACCCTTTAACTAGGGATACAAAGCAAAGGAATAAATTTTAGAATCAACCTACAACAAGAACTCTTAGAATTTGCTAATTATAAACCGTTGTACTAATGCACAAGGTTTTTGGCCAAAAATAGTATCCTAAAGCCCAACGGATAAAGAGTTATAATTAAATTAAAACTTATTATTTATAGTAAAAACGGAATTAAAACAGGGAAACAACTGTCAATCTGATGGTAGTTCGCAAATCCGGCTTGCGCAACCCGGTATAATGGTGGATGACTAAAGTAGCTTCTCCTACCCAAAATCATATATTTTACGCCTGATAAGTCATTCCAATTTACGAGATACATCCGTTTTAAGTTCTGACGGTTCAGATCATCTCCGTTTTCGATCGGTCCTTTTCTGATCCATCTTGTCCATGAAATTACCCGCGACCCACTCTACATAGGTGTGGTCCACTTGAGCTTTGGATCCCTCACTTTTAGGCATATGGTGTAACACATACATCATGGTGGCCCATAGAACCTTGCCATTGTCAACACGCCACCACACTTAGGCAATCTAGAGTCCATCAGGCTGTCTTATCATTTAACCTAAGGAGTTATATAGTGAGGTTGCATGTGGCGCTTGATACGCAGGCACCTAGAAATTGTGTCCGTGGCATATACTAACTCAAATAAAACAGAATGCATTATGCATCCCACTGTCGCCTGAGTCACAATCCCAATATCAGATTGGTTGAACATTCCTGACCTTTAATTCCAAGGGGAGCCGATCGGTGCAGCCTGGCCTCACGAAAGATAGTGCAGCCCTTACCATGGGGCCCACCTTGATACATAATTCTATATCCACACCGACCATCCATTTAGCCACATCATTTTAAGGCATGAGGCCAAAAATGAAGCAGATCCAAATCTTAGGTGGACAATACCATAGGAAATACCAGTAATTGAGTTTTAACAACTTATAATGGGCCACACAAGTTTTGGATCAAGCTAGTATTTTTTTTAATCCCTTCATCCAACTTTATGTAATCTTATCAAAAAATTGGATGTCAAATAAACATCACCGAGACATTACTGTGGGCCCTAAGAAGTTTTTAACGGTGGGATCTTCAATCACTATTATTTACTATGGTATGGCCCACCCAAGATTTCGATCTACTTTAATTTTGGACTCGTGCCCTTAAAATAATCTAGCCAAAACGATGAAGGAAGACATTTGTGAAAATAAAATAGCTGACTGTTTTCATTTTTAATGGTCTAATAAATATCAACCAATTGTGAAAATAAAATGGTTGAATGTTTTCATTTTTTAATGGTCTAATAAATATCAACCAATCCAATAGTAAGATAATCAAATAAACATAATCTTTAGTTCATGATAAATCCACACTAGGTATTATAATTAGTTTGACTATTATATGTCACGTGTTCAATTCTTAAGTAATTTCCAAGCACCTGCATATTATCCATCACACTTTGCAAGTGTATTAAAGGATTTTCCTTTCACCATTTCATTGCCAAATTAAAAGTATTGGACAGTGATCATGACCTTTAACCGTTTCACTAGCATCATAACCTAGTCATGACCCACCCAAAGTAGGTCCCATATATAACACGTGTATGGTTGGGCATGTGAATTATCAAACTCACCTTTGGCCGAACGGAGCTGATTAGGTGCTGTCCCAGCCTCACCGAAGATGGTGCAGCCCTTACTGTGGGGCCCAACTTGATGTATGTATTATAAATCTATACTGTTCATATGTTTTATTAGATCATTTTAGTATATGAGCCCAAAATTGAAGTAGATCCAAGTCTCAGGTGGACCATAGTTTAGGAAAGAGTAGCGGTTGAAAGGCTAACTGTAATACTTCTATAATGTTTATTTTTCCATCCAACCTGTTGATAAGGTCAAACAAACCTGGATGAAGGATAAAAACAAATATCAGCTTGATCCAAAACTTTTATGGCCCACAATTAGTTTTTAATGACCATTCACCACTGCTTTCTATGGCATGGTTAACCTGAGATTTGTATATGCTTTGTTTTTAGGATCATGCCTGAAATAATCTGGAGAAACGGATGGACAGTGTGGATGGTGTGGATGTATAACACATACATCAAGGTGGGCCCCATGGTAAGTGCCGCACCATGTTGTGTGAGGCCGCCGCTCTCTTGCGGCACAAGCTGACCATGACGGGGGGGCTGTTTCTTACTCATTAAACTTACCTTTCTAATAAATAATAATTTAAGGAAAGCTCTTGCAACTTGCAAGAGTCCTGCTATCAAATCTCTCTAATATTATAATATCCTGCGGTAGTCTTGACGATATTACAGGGTGGGTATGCCATGTTTCATTGATCTTGACCGTTGATTATATGGGACCCGCACAACATATGGGATGCACAAAAAGGATTCTAGAACGCAATATCACAAACATGTAAGCTTTAGCTTTCTTTCCGGACGTCTGTTGGATCTTTTCATAACCATTTACTTTTGGCCCAATGATCGGTGGGATATTTCAAGGAATCACCCTATATGCAGTGTATTCCGTAAGATCGACGGTCTGGATGACCGATCTGTGGGTCCCACTTTTACATAACGGTGCCTCAGGACACTAGTCACGTTATGATGCATCAGAATTTTATAATTTTTTTCCCATAGGGATAAATCCAGCATTTCTACCTGAATTTTTGCGGGTAATTCTAGGATAGTTGAAGAAGTAAACGTGGGATATAAGCAATGCTGCATCCAACGGTTAGAAAAATGACAGCTTGGAATTCAAAGATGGGGTTGGGCTGTTCTGGTCTCATTGGACTTTGACCATGGACCCGCCCCTTCCAATTCAAGGAAAATTTAAATGCAGCACGTGGATAAGAACGATTTCTTCGCGGACGTACGGCCGCAGTATTTGAGTGCCGTTTTGTCCGCCAACGGCTTTGATGGAATCTTGGTCAGACTAAAGTAACCTTCCCCGTTGTTTCTGGTTATCTTCGCTGTGAATAAGGGGCTGTTTGATTTTTAATTTCACACTGTAAATAATTATTACCCATTTACGTGGAATTATAATTAGAAAATCAAACAGGCCCTAAAAATAGGGAGTGATTGGATGCTCCGGCTGCATATGAGACTTGATACGCATGCACTTAGAAATGGTACACATGGCGTATGTTAACCCAAATTAAAGCAATTAAATTGTGGAAGATACTTTCGTTGAGTTAAGAGTATAAAAATCAGGTTGGTTGTAGAATCCTGACCTTGATTTGTCGACACTTTATCTTTTAAAATAGGAATATTTCTCTATGGTGGCTCGTCTTTTCAGCTACCGATAAAAACCTCTAACTTTTAAATTATTTCTCCAAATCCGACTATAATTTTCACTGTTAGACGTTACACTGATCGCTGTTAGTTACCTGCACGAATGGGTTCTATATTTAGTCATGGACAAAACTACCCTTTCTTCTACCTGCACGAATGGGTTCTATATTTAGTTATGGGCAAAACTACCCTTTCTTCTGAACGGGAAAACACTGATTAGGGTGTCTTCGGGCAATGGGATTAGAAGGGATTAGGTGGGATGAGATTCATCTGGTCCTGTGCCAATTCCACTTCATGTTTGGGAATAATGGAAAAGCTTGGAATTAGATTAGATGGAATTGCATTGGTCCATGCCAATTTCACTCAATGTTAGCAAGTTGTGTACATCCCACCATGATGTGTGGGCTATATCCACACCGTCCACCCATTTTTCGAGATTATTTTAGAGCATGGGCCAAAAAATCAGGTAAATCTAAAGCTCAAGTGGACCCCACCATAGAAAGCAACTGGGATTGAATACTTACCGTTGAAAACTTCTTTAGGGCCACATAAGTTTTGGATCTACCTCATTTTTAGGCCCATGCCATAAAATGAGGTTACAAAACAAATGAACGGATTAGATATAACACTCGTGTGTTATTCTAAGTAATTTCAAATGATGGTAGGTATATCCATTCAATGTACCACCGTATTACTAACAAAGCATGACATTAATCTTATCCCACGGGCACGGGACAATCCCTGCCATGGGTAATAATTATGTTTTTTGAATACCATCCCACCTAATCCCTTCTAATCCCCGGCGCAAACACGCCCTTAAGGTATTGAAATGTATTAGATGGGATTAACGTCATTATTACACAATGATTGCATGTCTGGAAATATCACGGTATTGCAGGCATCATTAAGCAAAATCATGTTTGGTGGACCATTGAATTGTAATCAATGCACCGAATTCAAAAAGGATATGTTCACTTGTACACACACACACACACACATATATATATATATAAACAGAATGTCATGTATAAACAGTGTATATGGATGTATGGCACGAATAAACACATGCATCAATGTAAGCCCCACATGTGTAGCAGATTTTAAAATCTACGAAATTCCTACATGGGACCAAATGTAAATCCATGGGAAAAATTGCAATTTCTTCTCATCTAATCCCGACCATTCCATCATCTCCAAATGCTGGATGGAATTGCACCAAACCAAATGCAATTCTGTCCCACTTGATCCCATCTAATACCTTGGGCCAAACACTTCCTTAGGTGGATTCATGGGCAACCTGTTCACTCCCCAAGTATAGGGTTGTGATGTAGTAATAAACTCGGTAAGACCGAGGTCGAATCCCAAGGGACTGATACCTGTACATTCTCTGAAATTAACTAGAACTCGAACCAGACTAAGATGTAATCTAAATCAACTGTAATTTGAGAAATAATTGTGAAAATATTATCTACAATTTTAAAGAATTCAAAGGTAGGAAACTAGGGATTCAGAGGATCCACTTGTAGAGATCAGAGAGATCTTATGCCTGTATCAAAAATCATGGAAATTAACTGAACTGTCGTTGATATAGTTTTCAAGAGATAAGAGGCATATGAATTAGAATGGATCCCATCACCAAACCATACCCAGGAGACAAAGCAAACAATAGAATTAAACTAATTACCAACCAATCAACAATGCATGAAGGTTAGGAAGGATACCGACATCCAACCATGCCCAGGAGACGATGGTGAACAACAGGGCTTCCTGGCGTCATAAACATAAAAGGAACAAGGAACATGCTCAAAGCTATCGCAGACCCATTGTAATTTTAATCACAACAGACCATTAAAAACTAAAAACATTCCAATTAATGAACTAAAATCAACATCAATTCAGTCTTAAACAAAAGACACAAGCAACAGGCCCTCTCATCACGCTACAAGCTTCACCTCTTAGCCCTAGCTAAGAGGTTTAGCCACACATGATTAGGCTATATCTCATAATAAAATAAACAAACAAAAATAAAAAGAAAAAGAAAACAAAAAACAAACTTCTATCCTTGTCTCTCTCACGTTCCCCCCCCCCCCCCCCCCCCTCAACTCTCTTCTCTTGCTAATATAGCTGCTGGGGGTCAGTGCGCAACAGGGCGTGAACAGCTGTTTACGCAGCTACATCCTGTGTAAAGGAAAACAGCTAGCGTTAAAGGCAGATTTTCCGCCTTCTTCTGGTGTGCGACGCATCCACAAGTGGCTTAGATAAAAATGTCACTTGGGACGTTTTTATCTCCTCTATCAGATAGACGGTGCTGATCGGCCATTTGATCGTTGATGGCGGGCCAAGAAAATTCAGAAATCCGGTTTTTGCGGACTGCGAAACAGAGCCTTCGCGTCTTGCTTTGGCTGTCGGTGGGCCCATGATCAATATCAGTGGTGAAATCCGGTCCGTCCACTGTACTCGTCTCGAAAAACCAGTCGAATATGGTCAACTTCGTATTGGATTAAGTGCTGCCCACAGAGTTTCTGTTTCACCGTCGGTCTTTCATTTGGATGAACAAAACCTGATCTTTGCTGTTGTTTGCAATTCCGTCATCTAGGCGGTGGTAATCAGGCCCTTATAAGTCTGATGAATGGTTTGAATTCCTCATATGGACAATGTGTGGGGCCCACACCATGAATCGACGGTTGATGTGAATTTTCGTTGCCGATTTTGCGAAAGAAGTCGGTCACCACCGACTTTGACCAGGTGCAGCGGTCCAGTGCACTTCCAGTGCATGTACATGACACACACACCTCACGTATATGGGTCCCAATGTGATGTTTATGAGAAATCCTCTCCGTCCATTCCATTTCTAACCTCATAAAATGGATTGAGTCCAAATTTGAAGCATGTTCAGATCTCAAGTGGGTCCCAGATTGATAATTCATGGTCTGATCTGACCATTGGGCCACTTACAAAGGGATCCACTGGTTGAAATTTGACGTGTACGGTTAATTTGGAGTCCTCAGGCCCTGTATGAATTTTCGAGCCGAATGGATGGTTGGAACCTTGTGATCTTGCATTCTGGACCCTTTTTAGGCCACTTTAATGTGAACGGCTTAATTTACTCGAATCCCTGGCGTGTAAATCCTTCGATCTTGGTCCCCTGGAGTCTGTCCGTTGCCTTGGTGATTCTGGAGCATCAATTTCATGCATTTAGCATCTTTTTTCAGTCCACACTCCTAACTTCGCCTTGCACCACAAACACGATTAAACTAGACCATTAAGCAGTATCATGTTCGTAAATCTAAGTAGTAACTGGGGTCTAATATGCAATATTTGACCCTCAACACAACCCCCAACCAGCATTTTGCTAGTCCCGAGCAAACAATGCGAAAATTAAGTTGAGAATTACAATAAAATTTCTATGAACTCGAGTGATTCAAGAAAAGTAATCCAGATATGAGAATTCTAAGACTCGTGAATGTTGAGCATTTAATCTCTCTTAGACTTGAGCGCACGGTAACCTCATAATCAAGTTCAAAGTATTAATCCATTGATTAGAAAAATCCTAAACATTAAGTTCCATGGGTGTAGAGTGTAATCTCGGCTTATCAACATTAAGAGTTACTTCTTCCTTTCATGATATCAGTGGTAACGAATAAGAGAATTCATGACAACCCAAAACTAAATGTGCCCCACAGATCATTCTTTCATTCTTTTAGCATTTGACTTTTTTTTCCTACAATAATTTTTTTTTTAATTTTTTTTTTTAATTTTAAAGTAACACCGAGGGGAATTAGATCTTCACCTATAGGGAGCAAACCTATGGTGAAAACCAGTAGCTCAGCCTCTTCGAATGTCAACCTTGGAAAATCAAATCTTCATCTATAGGGAGTAAACCTATGGTGAAGATTATTCGACCAACCCTTTCAATTATTCTTTATAAACTGATGGTACAATTTTTTTTTTTAGGCTGGTTCCTTTCATGCTTAGTGATTACCAAGTTATCCCTTTAATATCGAACTGAAATCTTAATGTGTAAGCGAGATGTGTCCTGTGAAATAATGACTCAATCAATGTTTAAACTTCTAATCATGGGTTAACAATTCAAACTTAACTGTGAAATCTAACAGATATTGAATCTAAGAGTCATAAATTACCAACATCACGTATCTTGAAATTATAATTGCCCTAGATGACCGTCAAAATCACTTCGAATTCACAAGAAAAGCCAGAAAAATTAAAAATTTTCACAATTTTTGCTCAAGACCAAGAAAATACTGATTAGGCAACCTAATCTCCCACCCCCAACCTAAAATCTACATTGTCCTCAATGTAAAATATATGAGTATGCAATGCACATGAGACAATGAAAGTAAAAGAGAAGAGATGGAAAGATAGTACCTGGACGAAAGAATCAAGAGGCTTTCCAAAGATATCAGTGTAAGAGCGGGTCAGCACAAGAGAGAAACCACAAAAGCAAACTACACCACTTTCGCAGGTGTTCTCGATTGCATTTAGCGTATGCAACAAACCTTTAAACCCCTAGGTTGCCCCTAGTGGACGAGTTGTAGTCTCGTGAGGGTTTGTAGTAATGTTACCCACAAACATTGAACTAATTAGCTAGGACAAAGAAATGAAATGAAAGGCTGGGTTGCCTCCCAGGAGCACTAAGTTTCACGTCTTCAGCCAGACAAAAATCAAACTAACCTAGAACATCATAAAACAACCTATCCTAGTCCTATGAAAGCATGAAAAAACTATTGAGTCATGCCGCAAGGCTCCTCTTCCGGCCAGTATCTTGACAAATTTCTTAATAAGTTCCTCAACAAGATCATCCAAAAGCCCTTTTTGCAATAGGCTTGGACGCCCTGGAGCATGACTTTCCAGAGAAACTTATGTACCTCATAAGAAATTTTCCATTGAATTGCTTGAAGTATCCAGAGTATATACGATTCACCTGTTACAGAAGAAGTTTCAACATTAGTATCACATAGTGAATCAGAGACTACAAGTAGATAAAGTTTAGAAAACTTCGCAAGAAGTGATGTACCCTCAACACATTCCGAAGTGTCAAACTTCGGTTCGATTTTTAGCTCCTCCTCCTTTAATGGTAGACATTTAGGATCAGGGGAAAAAGGGGCTTCAGAATACGGGTTCTCTCGGTCAGTGATGACTACCGAGATGTCGTTTTGTAAGGCATCCACTATGTCTCTTATCATGGGATCATTTGAATCTGCAAAGTGTGCCAAACAATCATCCAAAGAGTTGGAAAATTCAGTTGAGCGTGACTTATGTTCCACATTAGAGCTCGTGATGATCTGCCTAAGGAATCCATCGTCTTTGAAGGTAAACGGAGGTGTGCTCTCTTGCTCCAGCCCTGCACAGACAGATTGAGGGTCAGTGTAAGAAGTATTGATGTGCGGACTCTGCTCATTGATACTACTCAGAAGAGGCATTGAATCGTCATTATTCAACAGTTCAAATGGTGGCCTCAACTGGGTGGTTTCAAATTCCAGAGTCATATCGAGTAGCTCGTCCAGCTCCCGAATCATATCATCATTCGATTCAGAGGAGTGGTCCAAACATGTTTCACAAGAGTTAGAAGGGTCGGTTGTAAGGGGCCCATCCTCTACCTTTAAATCAGACATGTCAGGTAAGAGGAGTGGCTCATTATGACCGACCATTTCGTGTACGTCTTGATCATTGACTTGGACCAAACTTGAGATTGATTCTAAGGGAATTTGGGTTGCACATTCATGATCATCATCCCAATATACATCATCGTCTACTTCCATGCAGTGCACACTTGGATGGGATCGCTTTCCTCACATTCTATACATAAATTCGGTTGAGGTTCGAATAAACTAACCTCAACCTCATCATTGAGATCCTGTGTGTCATGTAAGGAAGGTGTGTCATCATCACTGTATTTAAAAGATACCCACATCTCTTGACCATTCTTTTGAACCGTCATCGAGATCGACTCATCAGGAAAGTGAACCATATGCTCATTAGCACAATTCAACTCTTCATTCCAAATTCCAGAGTTTTTCAAGAGCAAGTGAGGATCACTTTCCTCGCATTGTATTTCTGGACTCGGTTGCAGCTGGGGTGAACTATCCTTATTCCTCTTATTGAGGTGCGATTCAATCGCCTCTAATGATTTCATCATTTTCGCAACATGCTGGTTGAATTGTTCTAGATTAAAACATGAATCCTCTTAGATCGTTTCTGGTTGGATCTCAAAGGTATGAGATCCAAGAGAATAATCATTACAACATGTTGTTGGTTCATCTTCTCAGTTTTGATGGTTCCACTGGTTATAGTCATACTGATCATACATGGGAGAATATGATGGTTGATAATAATCCTCATTCCCATAATTATGATCGTATACAGACCTATTAACTGATGGAACATAACGTTCTAGTCAGTTCTCAATGTCTGTTCTTGATGGATCAAAATCTTGAGGTATATGTTGAATTCCACAACCCTCAGGCATTCCCCAATATCTCCTATCCATCTCAGCATATGCACGTACCCATGCTTCCATGGTAGACCCCTAACTCTGAGTCTAAACCTAGAAAAATAAAAGAAAAGATCCTACAGCAATATGGAAAGTAAGAGAAGTTAGAAAGGTGTTACCAAATAAAAAGTTCCTATGTTAAGATCCTGCAAAACAAAACAACCCAACTTAGTATCTAAGAGATAAGACCAAATCTAAAAAATAGAAAAAGTAAAGAAATTAGGACGAAGTTACCAATTTAGACAATCTATCAAAAGACCCTATAAAACATGAAAGTTAGTTCTAAGAAAGAAAAATCTAAAATTAAAGTTAGTACAATCCTAATCTTAATCTAATTCTAAAAACCAATTAATTTCAGAAATACGTAGCCGTCAGTCCCCGGCAACGGCGCCAAAAACTTGTTCACTCGCCAAGTATAGAGTTGTAATGTAGTAATAAACTCGGTAAGACCGAGGTCGAATCCCAAGGGACTGATACCTGTACATTCTCTGAAATTAACTAGAACTAGAACCAGACTAAGATGTAATCTAAATCAACTGTAATTTGAGAAATAATGGTGAAAATATTATCTACAATTTTAAAGAATTCAAAGGTAGGAAACTAGGGATTCAGAGGATCCACTTGTAGAGATCAGAGAGATCTTATGCCTGTATCAAAAATCATGGAAATTAACTGAACTGTCGTTGATATAGTTTTCAAGAGATGAGAGGTATATGAATTAGAATGGATCCCATCACCAAACCATGCCCAGGAGACAAAGCAAACAATAGAATTAAACTAATTACCAACCAATCAATAATGCATGAAGGTTAGGAAGGGTACTGACATCCAACCATACCCAGGAGACGATGATGAACAATAGGACTTCCTGACGTCATAAACATAAAAGGAACAAGGAACATGCTCAAAGCTATCGTAGACCCATTGTAATTTTAATCACAACAGACCATTAAAAACTAAAAACATTCCCATTAATGAACTAAAATCAACACCAATTCAGTCTTAAACAAAAGGCACAAGAAACAGGCCCTCCCATCACGCTACAAGCTTCACCTCTTAGCCCTAGCTAAGAGGTTTAGCCACACATGATTGGGCTAGATCTCATAATAAAATAAACAAACAAAAAAAAAAAAAAAAAAAAACAAACTTCTATCCTTCTCCTCCCCCCCCCCCCCCCTCAACTCTCTTCTCTTGCTAATATAGCTGCTGGGGGTCGGTGCGCAACAAGGCATGAACAGCTGTTTACGCAGCTACATCCTGCGTAAAGGAAAACAACTAGCGTTAAAGGCAGATTTTTCGCTTTCTTCTGGTGTGCGACGCATCCACGAGTGGCTTAGATAAAAACGTCACTTGGGATGTTTTTATCTCCTCATCAGATAGACGGTGCTGATCGGCCATCCGATCGTTGATGGCGGGCCAAGAAAATTCGGAAATCCAGTTTTTACGGACTGCGAAACAGAGCCTTCGCGTCTTGCTTTAGCTGTCGGTGGGCCCATGATCAATATCAGTGGTAAAATCCGGTCCGTCCACTGTACTCGTCTCGAAAAACCAACCAAATATGGTCAACTTCGTATTGGATTCGGTGCTGCCCACAGAGTTTCTGTTTCACCGTCGGTCTTTCATTTGGACGAACAAAACCTAATCTTTGCTGTTGTTTGCAATTCCGTCATCTAAGTGGTGGTAATCAGGCCCTTATAAGTCTGATGAATGGTTTGGATTCCCCATATGGACAATGTGTGGGGCCCACAGCATCAACCGACGGTTGATGCGAATTTTCGTTGCCGATTTTGCGAAAGAAGTCGGTCACCACCGACTTTGACCAGGTGCAGCAGTCCAGTGCACTTCTAGTGCATGTACATGGCACACACACCTCACGTATATGGGTCCCAATGTGATGTTTATGAGAAATCCTCTCCGTCCATTCCATTTCTAACCTCATAAAATGGATTGAGTCCAAATTTGAAGCATGTTCAGATCTCAAGTGGGTCCCAGATTGATAATTCATGGTCTGATCTGACCATTGGGCCACTTACAAAGGGATCCACTGGCTGAAATTTAACGTGTACGGTTAATTTGGAGTCCTCAGGCCCTGTATGAATTTTCAAGCCGAATGGATGGTCGGAACCTTGTGATCTTGCATTCTGGACCCTTTTTAGGCCACTTTAATGTGAACAACTTAATTTACTCGAATCCCTAGCGTGTAAATCCTTCGATCTTGGTCCCCTGGAGTTCGTCCCTTGCCTTGGTGATTCTGGAGCATCAATTTCATGCATTTAGCATCTTTTTTCAGTCCACGCTCCTAACTTCGCCTTGCACCACAAACACGATTAAACTAGACCATTAAGCAGTATCATGTTCGTAAATCTAAGTAGTAACTGGGGTCTAATATGCAATATTTGACCCTCAACACGACCCTCACCCTGACCGTCCCCGACCTTCTGTGGGGCCTATTTGTTGTTTTTGAGAAATCTACTCAGTTCATTTGTTTTGCCTGGTCATTTTAGGTATGCCTGAAAAGTGAAGCCAGTCCAAAGCTAAAAGTGGGCCTCATGATGGCTCTTAGATGTTTCAACAGTGGCCGTTCATCCCCAACTGTTTCCTATGGTTTGGCCCACTAGAGCTTGGTATTAGCCGTAATTTTTAGTCCACTGCATAAAATTAGCTGGAAAAGCAGATGGAAGGAGTCGTTTTTCATAAACATTCTGTGGCCCTACAAATGTTTCAGCAGCCGGCGGTTAATCCCCACTGTTTCATGTTCATTGGGCCCACTTGAGCTTTCTATCAACTTCATATTTTGTCCCATACCCTAAGGGCCTGTTTGATTTTCGGTGAAATAGTAAACCGCGCGTAAAAAAAGTGATGATTATTTCACCGTGAATTCACGGCATCTTGATATGACTGTTTACTTTTTGACACAAAAATCAAGAATATTATAAAATATCTGTGGGTCCCACTGCGATGCATTTTGCTTATCCACACCGTTCATCCATTATTACATTTGAATTCATAGCATGAGTAAAAAATTGAGGTATATCCAATACTCAAGTGGACCACGTCATACAAAAAAGAGAATCGAAAACTTACCGTTAAAAACTTTGTAGGGCCACTGTTTCTTTTGGCGTGGGCCATTTGAGTGTTAGACTTGCTTCATTTTTTATCTCATACTCCAAAATATTGTAATAAAATAGACTGACAGAATGGATATATCATTAACATTACCTTCCAGTAAATAAATTAAAATTACATCCGTTAAACCAATTTCACTGGCACAAACTCCTATGAGTTTTCAAACGCAGGAAATCGTAATAATCACCGTTTTCCCTTGCATTTTCCATTTCTCTGAAAAACAAACAGGCCCTAAAATGAAGTGGCAAAACAGATAAACGGAGTAGATTTATCACAAACATCATTGCAGCTCCACCTATTTATCGACCAACTCTCAACCGCCCTCAAATTGATTGGAAATGATGGCCATGCTCACTTAATCCCAACAGTACCTGGGGCCTATTTTGATATTCGTGAGAAATAGACACTGTCCATCTGTTTTTCTGGCTTATTTTAAGTCATGGAGCTCACCTAAACTTTGAATTTTGTGATTGGTCGTACATTGATTTTGACTGTGTGGTAAACACAATGACCGGATCAAACTGACTATCACCTCTCATAATCTTCATGATGGGGCCCACTTTTGCACGTCTCAGATGAACTACGCATGCAGCAAATTTGCAAAATAAAACGTTTTTCCATGTTAACATGATCAGTCATCGTTAAAAGAAATCGATCCTATAAACAGAAACAAGAAAATAGCTTCTTTTTTTATTTAACACAAAAAAAAAAAAAAAAAAAAAAAAGAACAAGAAGAAGAAGAAGAAGAAGAAGAAGAAGAAGAAGTCAATTTCTGTACTCCAGTCCCACCAGTTCAATGCAACTCACAACCATACAGATGGCTGTAGAGGCAATGAATCATTCCATGACAGTCTATGCATCATTGTTAGTAATGCATCCATACAGCCTAGGTACGTTTTATTGGTACTATCTTAGGTCATTGAATATTGAATATTAAAGGATATGAGAAGACATTTTAAATAATTATAAAAGTATTTTACGGCTTATATTTTACTAGTAAGATTATGTATAGTTTACCAGAAAAAGCCTGCACCCATTTTTCCAGTACTCGCCATCCCTTCGTGTCTTTGTGGGCACACTCCTCTCTTTCCTAGCAACCATTTGAAAGTATACTTGAAAGGGCTTTTGTTCCCTAAACACTATTTTGAGCTAATCCCCAATTTTCAATGTGATTGGCAATGGGATAGGTAGCTCACCTAACCCGGCCGACTTCAGGACGGGGTTGGACCTACTAGCTTGACTGCTGAGCTTGGGTCTCCCGTTCATGTTTCCAAATTGAGCTTGGGCTCCAGTCATCTTAGACTAACCCAACTTTATATGCACATGTGCTATGTCCTATAAATATGTCATTCTAAATCTTGACCGGTTAATCCATTCATCTTGAACATGGACTTTCGATTTCATTCCTCTTATCTGTCTTTGCATGAGTATGGCGCACTTGATCAATAAATGGATTTAAAACATTCAAATGGTACATAAGGATTTTATCAAATTTGGATTAGGCCCGTTTAAGATGGCTCATACTTTGGCTCAAACAATTTTTTTATGGCTCAGGCTTAGGCTTGTTGTGGTAGAGCCCATGCTAGGCTTTAACTCTTGAGTCTTAAGTGTTGGGTCAAGCCCAAACCTAACTAGGCCCAAGCTCTGACCATCTTCAATAATTTGTTTTGTATGTTTGGATGCATTTTTGTAAATCCCATCTCAAAGTGAAGTACGTACCTAAAAATTGATTCCAAGAATTTTATTTTTTAAAAGAATCACTGAGGCTGTGCATATTGACAAATTTCATTCTCAAACGTAGGAATCTGAATTTCCTCTGGTGTGTTTGGAATGTAGGATTAAGTAGTATTGAATTACATTAGGAGAGAATTATTACACAATGATTGTATGTATGAAAATATCATGTTATTTTGACCATTCAATCCCACTTTTGAGATCAAATTCTTCATTTAAGGAAAAACAGTGTTAAACGAAACGTGCATTTGATGGATGTGGAGTTGTAATTGACAAACTAACTTACTAAATTTCACAACTGATGCTTACTATTTGTATGCATATGCAAGTTAATTGTCACGTGTAAAAGACACACGGACGAACAGAATGGCCGATAAAACATATACATCAATTTACATGGTGCCCACAAATATAGTAGATTTTCAAAAATGTTGTCTTATCTTTTGTTAAGACTAGATAATGTGGTACTTGGATTAATCCAATCCTTTCTATAGTTTCCAAATACTAAATGTAATTTACATAAATTCAAATACAATTACATACCACCTAACCCCACATTCCAAAGAAGCTCCTTACAAATGAAAAACAAAGAGGAGTATTATTAGTGGTAAATAGTTTTAAAATTTTAACTCTATAATTATTAATGAATTAATAAAACTTATTTCCACATTAGTATACGGATATTTCCACCATAAATTTTTTTTAAAAAAAAAAGTTAGAAATCTACTTATATTTGGAAATCTTCCTTTCGTCCAAGGCAACGTGAGAAAACAATCCACCACGATCTAAAATCTAAAGTCTCCCATCCCTGACAGAATTAGTGGCCGGCCATACTCACTGTCTGGATACTATGGACAAAAGGGTAATGCTGAGGTTATATCATTTCACTAATTTATTCTCAGAATAAAATAACATTTTCAAAATCTTGGCAATATTTGTTACGCGTGCAGTTTGAAACGTATGGTAATTAGCATAACTTAAAACGTATGTGATTACTCACATTGTTTTCATAGACAACAGTATCTCAAGCACAAGGAAAGATCTCACAGCATCTGACCGCAGCAAAAGTCCAACCTCAGGCTCTAGTTCCCAAGCCATACTACGGTAACTTTCAAAATCACTACCTTAATTAAATGGATTAAAGAAAATAAAAAACACCTAAAACAAGCACCTAACCCCACTAACATAGCTAGGTGCTTTCCAGGCAATGAGTTTCTCTGACATCTGTTACTAGTCAGAACTTACTTACCATGCACCGGATGATGACGTGTTATTCCATCATGTGCGTACACTACACAGTGAGGCCGGATCCACTGGGAAGCTTCGTAGAATAAGATTAGAATAGAAAATGATTTATGTCCCATTGTGATGGATGACATCTAATCCGTTCATCATATCAATCACCTAATGTTGCAATTGGTATTAAAAAATCAGGCTAACCCAACTGTTAGATGGGCCACACCATGTAAAATCATTCCTAAAACATCAAGATCAAGATTTGTAGCCCACCTCGGTTTTGGATAGGCGTAAATTTTGTAGTGACCGTTCTTCCTTGTCAGAAGGAAACGTCTAACTGGATTGGATGAAAGATTTTTTTTTTTTTTTTTTTTTTAAAAAAAAAAGTGGGCTCCAAACACTATCTGGAAGGTTTTCGTGGTGAGCGTCCACATCCCAACTGTTATCTGTGATGTGGCCCACCTGAATTCTTAATCGGCATGATTTCCAAAATTCAAGGAGACATATTGGACGCACATGATGGATAGATTAGTTGTCATTTAAGCATTACAGTGGGCCCCACAAATCATTTTGAATATCAAGTTATTTGAGGCAAATATGTTATATATACATTCAGTTGGTAAAACTGATGGCGAGGATTATCCATTCAGCGTGAATTGTTTTGGAGCATAGTCCATCCATTATAAGCGCCCATCAGATGGACGACTTGAATCGTAGTTGCATGTGGGCCCCATCCTCCACTGAGTTAACGGATACATGTACATCTAATCCTTTACTGATGCGTAGAACCTCGAAAGTAACGTTTGAGATAGAAATAACCAAGCTTATATCATACGAGGAAGGATAGACACGTTGTCGTGAATTCTCGATCCACTACAGAGCTTTGTAAGCTTTCAACCGTCAGGAAAATCAGTATGGGACCGTGGCCCATTAGGGCCAGAAGACGGACGGCCCAGATCATTCAACAATGGCTGCCCATTGGCCACATTTGGCGACACATGTTGGTGGTCCTGCATCGCGATGCACGCAGGACAAACTCAAATAGCAGCATCTCCACTGACACGTGTGAGTTCGCACGCGTGCACAAGAGATGGAAAGTATCGATATCATTGAAAATATTCAAGCTGCACTAATTTAGCATACGTTAACATGGGATCATTCCAGATGGGGCGTTGTTTGGTACAATGATTCGATTATAACTATTAAAGATACGATCTATAATTTATTAATTTTAATATTTTAATAGAAAAAATGGTCCAAGTTGCTGTAAACGAACATAATCAATCAGGCGTGCATCTCTTTATTTTTATTTTATTTTGATCGTCCAACTTTCATAAGTCTTAGCCTCCAGTCCTTTGTCCCATTAACAAGAAGTGCATCTATGTTTCTTCTGTTCTAAATTTCTGTAAATTTGTATTGTTATTTACCGACTATTAGTTTGCCCTAGCTTGGCTGTGCATGCTGAGCCCTAGGCCAACAGGACAAGTAGTAAAATTTGATTGGATCCAGGTCCGTGTCTTTAAGAGTTAGACTCGAGTTTGATACTATAGAATTCGACCTATTGACAACCTTAGGGTGCATTTGGTGCAAGGTATTAGATAGGATTACGTGGGACAGAATTGCATTTGGTCCCGTGTAATTCAATTCAGCGTTTGTAGAGGATGGGAAAGGTTGGAATTAGGTGGTATGGAATTGCATTTGGTCATGTTCAATATTTTCGTGGATTTTAAAATCCATTACACATGTGGGCCTCACATTGATGCGTGCATTTATCAATGCTATCCATCCATATACACCGTTTACACGTGACATTCTGGTTATATGTGTAGTGAACGACATCTATTGTGAATTTAGTCTGTTGATTACAATTTCATGATCCACCAAACATAATTTTGCTTAATTGGTGTTTTCCTGTTGCAAAAATTTTATCCCAAACATGGGATTGGATGGCTGGTATTAATGATTTCCAAACATACAATTATTTTGCAATAATGATATTAATCCCATCTAATACAATTCAATACCATTCAATTCTACTTACCTAACATGTCCTTAGAGGCTAAGTTATGATTGGGCTCTATAAGAAAAGGACTTAAAAACTTAAAAGTTGAAATAGATGAATTTTAAAAATAAAATAAAATAAAATAGTATCCCTCTATAAATCACATACTATAAATGGATTGGATCATAAAAACATGAACTTAGAATCAAAATATGCTTTCAAACTACACTAAGTGGAAACCAATTTGGGTGGCCTTAGTGGTGTCTTCGGGACCAAATTCCGTGGAGCCTTTTATAATGTTTGTGTTATATCCATATTATTCATCCATTTTAAGATAGCGTTAGACATGAGCCCAAAAATGAGGCAAATTAAGAGATCATTTGCCATGAGCTTAAAAATAATATAAATTGTAATGCTCCGAACATTTCAATACTCGAGTATTAAAAGTTCTCGAGCATTACTGTAAGATTCAACGTAATATATACGAATATACGTTACCGATCCAGTTATTCTAACCTTACATCTTTGCCCTGACACTAACCTAATTGTTAGAGATGATTCCCATTCATAGATCAAGTCATCTGACCGCTAATTTTGGAGACAGGACCATTTATCAGATGATTTGACGTACATACCTTCTTTCAAATAAATCGATGAATAACTCCTTATCGATGAGAATTTATATATACGTTATTTCATAAGAATTACTTGAAAACGTGCCTACAACAATGCGGAGCCATTAGATTCGCCAAAACTTGTGGATCAGCAATAACTACGAAAATGTCATTAACCTAGACTACTGAATTCTAGATTACATAGTTCTCACTATCGGTTTACCCTAAAATTTTATACCAGGCCTATAAATCCTAAATTAACTGTACACATCGAATTTCAACCATTAGATCATTGTAAGAATAACCCGATGGAAAAATCAGCCATTAACTGTAGATTTGGATCCACCCGACCTTTGGATATGCTTCCATTTTGGGCCTAACCCCAAGATGGGAAAGCAGGTGGACAGAGTAGATTTCTCACAAACAGTGAGGTGGGCCCCACTACAAGTGGAAAGTGTACACAGTAGGTGTACACCTACGTTGTGCCCGATCTAGGAAACCGTTAAACTTGGTTTGACCCGCATGAATGCAAGAAACGAACCGGTTTTCTCGCCGTAGGGTATCTTATAGACGACTTCTGTGGCCCACCATCTCGATTTGAACAGCCCATTTGATCGGACGAAAGGTCCAACCTAGACCACATAAACTGCGCTAAGAAATACAAGCAGAAATCGCCCTCACCGTGTTGAACGTCTGGACCATCACCATGTGATCAACTAGGTAGGCCACACAACTGTAAACCCAAATATTCCCTCCTAAGCCAAGATCACACCACGAAACTGATGGAAGGAGTGGATTCCGCAAACATCAGAGTATGTGGACCCCATTGTTAAAGCGAAATCGAATGGTCCGCAGCAATACGCAAGCAACGGACAATCCGGAGCGACCCGGACGTTCCGGCATGTTGGATGACCCACCTACGGATCAAGAAGTCGATCCAGACCGTTCAACCACCAAAGAATGGGATTTCGACCCTTTCCATGAGGTCGGATTGGTTGGCCTGAATGATCCTTCACTCCAAACCTAGATCAATCGCAAGTCACCTCCACATTTTCGCGGCACAGGATCAAAGCTTGCGCAAACCGGCTCTGCAAAAGAGTTTGCTGGAATGCTCTGAAAAAAGATGCAACACTTTATAAATAGGGTGTTGTCCAACGGCTGAAAAAAGGAGAGAAAGAAAGGGACCAAAAGAGAAGGAAGAAAACGACCTCGTAGGAAAAGGGAGAGAGAATCGACCAATCCTATGTTGGACATGACAGCAAGAAGGAAAGAAAGGAAAGGAAAGGAAAGGAAAAGAAAAAAAGAAAGAAAAAGAGAAATGAAATGAAGGAAAGAAAGACAGATAGAGATGGTGTACTGAGTCGACTCGCCGAGTCCTAGGACCGAGTCAGGGCCAGGTTCAGGTAAAGTATGTAATACCTAATGTCTTGATTCAAGTTTTTATGAAATAGAAATTACTTAAGCCCTATATCTAGGCCATAAACATAACCCTAGATTTAATCCTAACCTTGTAGACCTTATAGATCTTATCATATAGGATAAGATTGAATGTGAAGGAGTATGCAGGAACACCTAGCCTAAGATGAGGACAATTCGACTTTAAAGGTGAGAGTTTTATCCTTTAAGCTTACATTAATTTAAGTTGTTATATTTATCCTGCCTTTTACATGCCTTCTTAATATTTTATCTGGCCTTTTACATGCCTTCATGTTAATTTATCTTGTCTTTTACATGCCTTCACATCACTTTGAATCTTCCCTGCTATTATATGTTTTACCATCAATTATTCACCTTTGGCTTACAGTATAATGTTGATTACAATTAATCCTCATGAAATTATGTGGGGCCATGGATACAAGCCTTCTCTTGCCTTATCAAATTTGTTTGAGTTGGCCCTGCCACTTGTCTCTTCTTGAGTTGGCTCTTGCCACTCTTCTATTTGTTGAGTTAGTCATTGTTACTGCCCTTTTATTGAGTTGACCATTGTCACTCTCCTCTATATTATATTGGTCATTGCCACTTTTTGAGTTGACCATTGTCACTCTTTTCTTTATTATAATGGCATTGTGTTATCTATCTTTAAGGCTTGGGCATGTGTCTTGATTTTCTAGAACCTCCATGATTCAGTTTATATTCTCTATAAGTGCAAGCGATGTGGTCAGATGTATCACAACTAGTGATTTAAATAATCTATCATGGATGTAATGCGCTCTAGGTAGAGACCCTCTTAGTCGTCACATAATTCCTTAGATTTTGGGTAGTGGTGCACAAATCAATGTGTGTAATTTGCAAATGCAGTCTCACATCACTTCCAGAATTGGATGTCGCAAATAGTCGCTCCATAAACAAATCGTGTCACATAAATCATCTAACTCATGTGTTGTGCATCTTGAGGTGTTCACATAAATCCACGGTAGCGTTGGCCATGTCGGCGAATATCTGTATAGTAAGAGTGCGGGTCGAGCTAGATATCATGAAGCTATTTTTCACATTGTAATGATCATTACGTATAATGAGCCGCACACGCTTTGCTAGGCATGCATCTCATGTAGGTTGTTTGCGCATGCTGATACCCTCGTGTTGTGAAGCATGGGACATATCAGACCCTTACTTTACTTTTATGAATCTCTTGAATTATTATTAATCTTAAAGGATAACCATCACTACGAGTAGGGCATTGACCCTCTCCCAACTGTATAGTTGATGCAAGTGACGTACCAATTGACGACTTAGAAAACTACTTCCCTATAAAATATTATACTAGAAGAATAAGAAGATAGACTTATAATTTAGTTTTATACTTCCGCTGCGAACTTTGACATTGTAATACACTCCCATTAAGAGGACATTTGATGTTTTATTGAATTCTTTTAATAATAATGATAGTTGATTTCATTCTTATGAATGTTACCTTCAGAAATGTATCTGGATGTAATCCAAGTGAGAAAAATATATAATGCGATTTTTAAAGCATCCAAGTTTATATATTATTAACACCTAATTTTCTCGAACATGAGTATAAACTCTGCCCGTGAAAATTCGAGATGTTACATAGATTCAAAGCTCAAGTGAACAAACCACAAAAAGGTAGTGAAGATTGAACACATACTATTGAAAACTTCTTGGTGACCATGTAAGTTGATCAAGCTGATATTTGTGTTTTTCATAGACTAGTGGTGTGCCATACACCATCAACCTTGGTAGTGTCTTGACGTTACCAAATTCACTAGGCCTTGCCATAATGTTTGTGTTTATACTCGTAATGTTCATATATTTTTGCAATATTATTTTAGGGCATGGGCCTAAAAATGAGGCAAATGTAAAGCTCAAGTGGACCATATCACAAAAAGCAGTGGGGATTGAATAGAAAACTTCTTGAGGCCATGAAAGTTTTATGAACAAGCTAGATGGCAAATACACATCATGGTGGGCTCTAAGAAGGTTTTAACAATAGGCATCATTTGTTCCCATTGCTTTTTGTAGCGTAGTTCACTAGAGCTATATGCCTCGTTCTTTAACCCATGCCCTAAAATAATGATGCGGGGATGAACATGATGAGGTCAAGCACAGTCTTCCTAAAGAGGATAACTATTCCGAATCCACGGAACTTCTCTAGACCCCTCACAGAGGTTTCTCAAATCCAAAAGAAAGAAAGCAAGCAAAATAGAAAATAAATTCTATAAAATTCAAAATTGATTAATGAATGAAATAAATGAGTTCACAACCCTTTAAATAGGGATTCCAAGCAATGGAAGAGAAATCAGAAGCAATCTACAACTAAAACTCCTTGAATTCGCAACTTATTATAAATAGTAAACTTACTATTTATGGACGGTCATGATGTCTACTAGTGCGCGAGGTTTTCGGCCAAAAATAGTAAGTATCCTATTTGGCTTCACCAAACCATTCTCCTAATTATTCTAAGCTCTTTTCACATTGGGCGCAACAGATGAAAAGTTATAATGAAACTATAACTTACTATTTATAGTAAAAATGGAATTAAAACGGAGAAACGACCATTGATTCGGGGGTATTTTGCAAATCCGGCTTGCGCAACCCAGCTATGGATGGCTAAAGTAGCTCGTTCTTCCCCAAAATCATATATTTTACGCTCGATAACTCATTCCGGATTGGGAGATACGCTCGATTTAAGGTCTGACGGTCTGGATCACTTCTGTCGTCGACTGGGCCTTTTTTAATCCATCTTGGACATGAAACTGTCCGCGACCCGCTCTACATCAAATAATCTCGCAAAATAAATGAATAATGCACATATATCATGATAAGGTCCACAGAACTTAGCGATGACAACACGCCACCGAATTTTGGGGTCCCCTTCCCTTGAGTAGTCCATTTCTACTGTACCAATCGGGCTGAAAGGCCTCGCCAGGCATTCATCATTATCACTATGGCCAAAATAAGCTTGACGTTGTAAAGGAATTTGTCTCTTTTTTTCTTTTTTCTTTTTTATTCTATGAATTGAAAAAAGTATTGATGATGATTATAAATTGCCCATAATTTATTATATATTAATGAGACTATTAAGAATATATATATATATATATATATATATATATATATATATATATATATATCTATCTATCTATCGGAAACGCTCACCTGCGTTCGTACGTAATACGTACGAACTTTTTTGAGAACCCATCATATGTGATTTAGATCCAAAATCTGAACCGTTCATGTGAAGCAGCACCTTGTGAAACCCCCCGAGCCCAAGTTTTACATTGATCTAAAACTTTGATGGGCCATGAAAAATGAAAACAGTTTCTTCCCTTGATTTGCATTTCTCTTTACTGTGGCCCACCAGAATTTTAGATCGAGGTGAAAATTTGTGACATGAGGTTTCATGGGATTCCGCATCACATGGACCATTCAGATTACACACCCATGGCATGTGTGCAAAGGTGCGTAGGTGCGTAGGTGCGCAGGGGAGCATGACTCATATATATATATATATATATATATATATATATATATATATATATATATATATATATATATATATATATATTGGGTGCGGGCCAAGTTTAGATATGGACAGGTGTACACCCAAACCTAGCCCAATTCTTAATCAGGCTTAAAGTAAAACCTAAACCTGGACCCACACCCATACTGGACCATGTTAGGCCAAGCTCACCCATTGGGTTTACCGGGACCTTTGCCAGGCCTATCACCGATGAATGATATGGTTATGTCGACCGGAACCAGTTCGATACTGATTTATCAAAATATAATGTGGACCGTCCATCTGGGAAATCGAGATTACCATTCATTTAGGCCACGGGTGCAGTAGGGGAATCGTGAAACCCTAGCAAGAGGAACTACATGATCTTCGACTCTACGATGTGGATAGATCAACGGCTCCCCTTGTTTACTGAGTGCTCCCATACCCCAGCTATTGATCTGATGGGCCATGCCCCGGGAATTTCACCAATTGGGCTATCCTGACCTTTCAACTGGTGGCCCTGTAAATGGACTGCTAAGAAAATTTATAAAATAGAAGACAGAAAGTTTGAATTTCTTTAGAGTTTCTCCTTCAATGTTTTCTTACCGAAGCTTCCATTAAAGACTCTTCATGATATTGATATGTATCACGTTTTTTATTTTTTAAAAAAAATAAATTTAATTTAACTTTTTTTTTTAGGGAGTGTTTGGCTGCACCGAATATCTTGAAATTCATGATAATTTCAGCCTAATTTCGGGTAACAATCTTGAAATTTCATAATATATATTTGCTTCAAGCAAACGCACACTTAATTAAATTCTAAAATTATAATAATCTAGTGGGCTACGTTCATGCACTTTGAGCATTTGGAATTTTAACACGTTGGCATCCATATCACCCATTCTTCATAGGCTGACTGGAAAAAATTATCGTGATCAGATAATCCAGACCGTTCAATCAATGCATGCAAAATATATGGATGGATAAGATCTTACATAGAAGAGGTGATGTGAATGTCAACAGATCTAGATGAAACCATGCCAAACGTTCCTATCTACATGAAAGCACACGTGTGCAAGATCCAAGCTTTTCATCTGCGGGACCGACAGTTTTGATCTTCTGCACTAAAAAATGGACCGTTGGCAAATGGACGGCTATGAAAATTTTATTTTAGCTATTTTTCAGCCAGAATGTCTTAATTTTAAAATCAAAATCTAAGCTCTCGCACGTTTGCCATATTGGCACGTGGTGAGGGAGCTGTACATCCGTATGCGTGAGATAAAGTAATCCAGGCAATCAAAGGCAATGGTGAGATGGTACACGTTGAGACGTTTAGGGTTGTTGAGATCGTTGATTTGGTGGGCCTAAGGCATTCAGTAGATGGGCCATCTCAACAATCATGGAAATAGTGATGATCGTAGACATCCAATTAGTGGCCCGCGGATGGGCGGTTAAAACAGTTGAGCTAACGGTTTGGAAAGGATATATTCAGCTCGCAAAATCCATAATGCTCGGACGATTAGAATGTGGTGCGAATTTTCAGACCAAGACTCATTCCATGCGATGGCCCACCCAATCAATGGTCCCGATTAGAACACGTCTGCTACAGATCAATAGTTTGGAAGCGGATTGCGTAGTGAGTAACTCACTACGCTTAGTGTACTGAGTGAACTCTGTGAGGTCTATCATGATTTATGATGTATTTTATTCTCTCCGTCCATCCATTTTAAAGATAATTCTAAGGCTTGAGACCAAAAATGAATTATATACAATGTTCAAATGGACCACACCAAGGTTGGATGACAAATAACCATCCCTGCGGAGCCTATAAAGGTTTCAACGGTGGAAATCATTTTCCACCTTGTTTCCTGTGATATGATACATTTGATGTTTTCATATGCTTCAATTTTGGGCCCAATCCCTTAAATTAGATGTAAAAACAGATGTACGGCATAGATAGACTACATACATTCAAGCTCGGTTCAAATGAGTTTACTTGTATGGAACTTCCGTGAATCCCTGTTACGGCGTAAAGCCACAATATAATTGATGTACATACATTCAAGCTCGGTTCAAATGCGTTTACTTGTATGGAACTTACGTGAAACCCTGTTACCGCATAAAGCCACAATATAATTGATGTCTTTATGTCAGCAGGTTTTATGAGTTTGATCAGTAGGTATGTGTTATATCCAAACCGTCCATCCATTTGGGAAGCTTGTCTTAATGTTTGAGACGAAAAGTAAGACCGATCTAACTATCAAGTGGACCACACTACAAAAAACAGTGGAGATTGAACATTTACCATTGAAACTCTTTTTGGGGTTACAAAAGTTTTGGATCAATATGAAAATTTTTTCCTCTTCATTAAAGTTTTTGTGAACTTATGAATAAATTAGATGGAAAGTAAACGTTATGGTGGTCCCTACAAATTGTTTAACAGTGAAAATCATTATCTCTGCTGCTATTTGTGGTGTGGTCAGTATGATCCTTGGAAATGATTATTTTTTATATAATACTTTAAAATAATTTGTAAAAATAGATAAACAGTGTAGATATAATAAATACATCACTGTGGCTCATGTAACTTTGATCTCCTTTAAACCCTTGGTACAACTCAGAGCTTGAGGGAGCGTCTGTGATCGTCTTCGCAATGCACGTGCGGTATACCAGCCGATCCGATCCGCTTCCGTTACCGCAAATTGGAACGACTCCACTAGGACCTAGTTAGATACGGATGGTCCTGACATGGGAAGGTGTACCACACACAAGCTAAATTGCTGAAAAAGGTAAGTGTAGTGCGACTCGAACTCCGAGTTGTACGAACGTCTCAAAGGAGATCAAAGTTACATGGGCTCAATGGTGATGTATTTATTATATCCACACCGTTTATGTATTTTAGAGATCATTTTAGATCATTATTCAAAAAATGAATTATATCCATAAATCATCTAGGCCATAAATAGTAGTGTAGATAATGATTTTCATCGTTAAACAATTCATAGGGCCAACCATACCGTTTATTTTCCATCCAAAGACTTAAATGAAGAGGAAAAACAAATTTTATATCAATCCAAAGCCTCAGTGACCCAAAAGGGGTTTCAATGGTAGATGTTCAATCCCCTATTGCTTTTTGCAATATGGTCCTCTTGATAGTTAGATATGTCTTACTTTTAGTCTCAAGCCTTAAGACGTGCTCATCCAATGGATGGACAATTTGGATATAACACATACCTCATGATCAAACTCAAAAAATTTGCTGACATAAATACAGCAGCCATATAGTTGGGTGAGGTACACCAGCCAATCGACTTCCCCTGGCAGCCCTCTGTGAGGTCTATGGTGACCGTCGTGGCAGTGGCTCGGGGGCTTTCTTTGGCCTATTGTGACCTAGCTAGAGATGGATGGCCCTACACCCTGATCCATAGTTCAGGTGGTGGACCGAGTGAAAGATGCCTCGTTTCAACACTGAGGTCCGATCCCTAGTGGGGGTGGTTAACAGTGAAGTGTGAACTTACGGTGGATGTACTAACAAGCTAACAAAAAAAATAAAGACGGACAGTCTTAGCTCAGGGCTCTGTGGTACCGCGACGTGTGTATTTCATTCACACAGGTTCATTCATTTTGACATATCATTTTAGAATATGATATTGAAAAAAAAAACAGATCCAAGGCTCGAGTAGGCCACATCACTCAAAATAGTGGGAATCCAATGCAGACCATTGAAAATATACGTGGGTGCTCAAAACGAACGGTGGGATCCAAGGCCAAAGAAGTTTTAGATCAAGATAATATTTACTTTTTGATTTTATCTAGGCCCCGCAGCCTTATAAACAGGTTGGACCTTTGGAAATTTCAACGGTGTGCATCGTTGTCCTCGCTGATTCCAATGGTGTGATTCACGTGGGTGGTCAAAACGAACGTCGATTGCGTCCTGTAGGGTACGGGACCGGTCAATGCAGAACGACCACGTGCGCATAGATATCGTGGACCATGACTGCACAGGCGGGCGTAGAGCTTTTCCACCGGTGCTGGACCGAGCGTTTGCAGCGCCCTCGTAGACGGAAGCGGATTGCGTTGTGCCACGCCGCACCGATGTTGACGCCAACGTGTTCTGTGGGCTCCACCATGATGAATATGTTATATCCAGACTGTCCATTCATTTTTCAATATCATTTTAGGACAAAATCCCAAAAATGTATAGATCCAAAGCTCAAATAGAGCACACCACAGAAAGCAGTGGAATTGAACACTTATCATTAAAAACTTGTTAGGATTAGAAAGTTTTGATTTAGGCTGATTTTCGTGGTTTCTCTTCATAACCTTATCAACATATTGGATGTTAAATAAACATTATGTTGGACCTCAAAAAGTTTCACCGGTGAGCATCATTGATCTTTGGATCTGGCTATTTTTTCTTTTCTTTTTTTTTTTTGCCTCGTCCGACATGATATTAAAAAATGAATGAACGGTGCGGATATAACACACATCATGGTAGCATACATGACATGGTGACGTCAAGACACGATGGAAGTTGGGGTTGTGTGGCACACACGCAATTCGCTTCCCTGCGAGACGTAACGTCTGTCATCAAGGCGCGGCCCCACCAGCCAATAATGCCCTGCTCAAATATAGACGCGATTTGCCTGCACCCTACGGTTTTGGAAGCTATATAGAGCCCACGTAGATGCCCCTTATAAATCCATTCCGTCCATCAATTTCCCAAGCTCACTTTAGTATAAGGATTAAAAAATCATGCATATTAAAAACTCAAAGGGTCGACAAGACAGGAAATAGTGAAAATAGAAATACCCATATAAGTCTGCGTGACCTTATTAACATGTTAGATCTCAAATAAACATCGTGGTGGGCCCGGGGAAGGTTTCACCAGTAAGCATCATTGATTGTTGGATCGACCTTATTTTTTTATTCGCGTCCTAAAATGATCTTTAAAAATGGATGAACGGTGCCGATATAACATACATCATGATGGGTACACCGGACATGGTGACGTTAACACACGATGGAGGTTGGGGTTGTGTGGCACACACGCAATTCGCTTCCCTGCGAGACGTAATGTCTGTCATCAAGGCGCGGCCCCGCCAGCTAATAATGCCCTCTTCAAATATAGACCATATTTGCCCGCGCCCTACGGTTTTGGAAGCTATTGGGAGGCCACGTGGATGACCCTGATAAATCCATTCCGTCCATCAATTTCCCAAGGTTACTTCAGTATAGCATTAAAAAACTCAGGCATATTAAAAACTCAAATGGGCGACAAGACAGGAAATAGTGAAAGTAGAAATATCCACCGTTGAGTCTTGCTAGAGCCAATCATAATGTTTATATGACATCCAAACCGTTCATAAGGTTATTACGATTGGAATAAACTGTAGAGTCATACGTCATCCTAATCCAAAACTTCTGTGGCCCCATAGTTTCAAATGGGGCATTCAATCCTCGCTGTTAGGTGTAGGATGGTCCACCTAAGTTTTGAAAATACCTGATTCATGGATTCCTGTACGACTGTGAGCTATAGAAATTGATGGATGGAGTGGATTTCTCACTGGTATCTCTGTGGGCCCCATATAGCTTCCGACCAAGGAACTTCATGCGTGCGTTGGCACAGGTAATTTCTCGCGTCCCTCAAATGCATGGCTGAAAAGTTACGCAATACAAGTTCACTTTCCACGAAAGCAGGTTAATCAACTGATGGCGAGGATCATTTGTTAAGTGAAACTATTGAAATCAAGACCGCTGGTTTGGAGGGCCACGACGTGATGAGACATGCCACAAATCCACTCTATCAAACCCTGGTTAAAATGGGTTAGTTAACTGAGAAGAACGAGTAACGGTTCAAAGCCAATGAGAAATAATATTATAACTTGAACGCTAGAGATGTGCCATCTCTGCAATTTCTATTCCATAACCAATCCACAAGGTGGCCCAACACATCAATGGTTCCGATTACCATACATTTTTGACACGTGTACTGCAGAGACAGCACTTCATAGAACTCATATGAAGCGCGCAACGCAATATCATTCTTTCGCAATCCTTGCATGCTGGCATAAGCAGAAAAGACAACGGAGTGGTTGCGGCTGCGTGCAAGTTGACGCTCGCAACTTGTCATTTGCATGATAGAGACTGCAGAGAGATTTCAAAGCTGAAACTGAGAAAAAGCTGTCGCCGCTGAGTGGACGATCCTCATCATGCATCCATGTGCCATCACATGGAAGGAGCAAAATCAGACGGTGAAGGCTGTCCTACCCTTGCGACTGTTGGATATGCTATATCTACAACGAACCCTACCTGTTTGGACGGTCTGGATTGCCGTATACATATGAGGCATGTACTCAGGGCCTGTTTGGGAGCGTGGATTTGGAACCCCTCGATTCGGAACTCCCGGATTGAAACCCCCTGGATCGGCAATCCTCCCAATGTGTTTGACACCCTAGAGTGTGAATCAAATTTAATTCAAAAATATGTGTATTTACAGGAATTTGAATTTAATTACTAAATTAACTTTAATATCTCTAATTAGTGAGATATATAGTTTTTGACACTATGGTTGTGATAAGCCCACTGAAATATATGCTTTAATTGAAAATGATGAAATTTCAAGTCTTGATAGACCGCAAGCACAAGATCATGACTGAGTGACTAACCAATGATTTTTAAACCTTGATTAATAAGGACAATGTTTGGACGGTGTTGATTTACATGGACAATGTTTGGACAGTGCTGATCTTCATTAGTGAGCTATGTGCCCAATAGAAAAATAGTGTACAATAACACATATTACATATGCAACTATTGAAATAATTTTAGGTGTAATCCAAGTTCTCACTGTGGATTGCAAAGAGGGGATTTGAAACCCTCAGTTTCCTTATGTTGCCAAACAAGAGGAGATTTGAAACCTCCTCCAATCCCCTCCAATCGATGGTGCCAAATGAACCCTTAGGCTACAAAGGGCCTGGCGAATCAGTTGGGCTCGTGCGTCAAATTCAAACATGGAGCTGAGCCTTATGGCTAAATTAAAAAAAAATGGAACGGACTCGAAATAGTATTCAACACTAGACCCCAGTGGACCTAAATTCATACATTTACAAATAGATTGTCCAAGATGGCACTAAACAACTCTTTGAACTTCAATTGAGCTTCCCTAAATCATTTTTAGGTAATTCAATGACCATTGAAAATTATCTAATTGATCAAAGGAGTAGAATTTTTGGCACATCATGATTACCCATAACACATAAAAATCTAAACATGTCATATAGTAAGGGACCTCCTCATCTCACAGAAGTAACCAACGGACTAATCATTGAACTTGATGAGCTGACATTAACATCATCACCCTCGGATCCTTACACTTGCTCCGGTGGTAGACTCTCAGGAGTTTCAACACCCGGTCAAGGGTTCGAGTATCCATAGGTGGTGGTGGAATTCCACTACAGTGTGAATGTGTGGGGTGTGTGCGTGTGTAAAAAAAAAAAAAACATCATCATCTTTCATTTTTCGATCCAACAGGTATCAAGGAACCATTTTTGTGAAAGAAAAGGTACGAAGTAGATCGTTGATTTGCCGCAAACCGAAGGTCACCTGACATACTTTATACCTAATCAGGATCCTCTTCCGACTTCCCGAATGCTAAAATCTCAAACTAGGGATAAGTGTCTCATCGTTAACTCACCACAAGCTGACGGTCTCAATCTATAAAACTAGTGACGTAGATGTCATTTCAAGGCTCATAGATAGAGTGAGAGGTTGAAAGAGATGTTAAGGGTAGGGTTATCTTCTTCGAAGACTCGAGGACCGCCCGACTTAGGAGGCTAGCTCTGAGATAAAGGAGTCAATGATATACGACCATTGAATTTGAATAAAAAATTGTGTTTAATCTCTTCTTTTTCTTCTCACATCTCAATCAAGTTCAGATCACATTTCACTCTACACATTTTAATATATCTCCATCATTAGCTCACACTTGTATTTGGTAATTTATTTTGCATTTATTTTTCTTTATTATATTCACATATTAGAAAGTCATTTGACTCAACAAAGTAAGACTAATAGGATTTGAATCAGGGATATCCGGCCATCCATTTTAAACAAAAAATGACATATAATCTCCCATCTTCTTTCTCACGTCTCAGTTAAGTTCAGATCACATTTTACCTTACACATTCCTAATATATATATATATATATATATATATATATATCAACTTGCACTTTTATTTCTTCTTTTGCATCTCTTTTTCCTTATTACATTCGTTTACCTAAAATTATTTGACTCTGCGAAGTAAAGATTAAGATCCTTTTATTTTTGCACGTTCACTTTCATGACTTATACAAAGCATGGTTATATATATATATATATATATATATATATATATATATATATATTATTTTTTAAAAAAAAACACACACACACCCCGACACACTCACACTGGTGGAATTTCACCACCTATGGGTACTCGAACCCTTGACCGGGAGTTGGAACTCCCGAGAGTCTACCACCCGGGCAAGAGTAAGGACCCCATGGTTAGATATATATAATGCCATAATTTTGTTGAATCTCTTTAAAAGTTATGAAATCTTATAAAGTAAAGATTGCACGTTGTATGAGTAAAAGATAGCACATAACTCCTTTCTCTTTTGTCATCAAGACCTTACTCGAAACTAATGACCACTGATTAGCTGCATAAGTTACTTAAGTAAGGAAATATCGTGATTTCCTAACCCGTTAATGATTCTATAATTTCTAACCAACTATATATTGTAAGCTTTATTTGGTAAGTGACTAAAATATCAAATACATTTTTACATCTGAGTCAGTTCCACCACCATCAGCACAATTAGAAACAGAAGTGAAAGCAATTGCTCACGGGAAAGCAGTCACAAGCTAGTACGAAACGGACTGGGTTTGACAGTCTAACCCAATAAATGAACACTATAACATGACTTTCGAGTTGGGTTTATAACAATCTTTTCACAACTCGGCCCTTTCTCAACCCATGTGAATCGTTGATGGTAGCAAACACACACCAAAGCTAATGTTAAACGTTTACATCTCCGCACTGATGTCACAGGAGCAAGATTCAGACCGTTCATCTGTTGGTCCATTTGATCAGTTCTTCTAATTGAAGGTGGAGCATTGGTTCAACACTTTCATACTAGCCATAAATTCTTGGGCCATGGCCTGCTCAAGTGATTCCCATGAGATGAATGGTGGCAAATCTCATACACATGTTGCAGAGATGGGATGTAAATCATATTAACTTAAAAACAGGTGTCATGAAAAAATGCAAATCAACTAGAAGGATAAATTTCCACTCAAAATGGAATTACTTAGAATCCATTCTTCAAATGTACTTCAGTAAATTTTCCCAATATAAATTCCTTTATTTTCTTATGATTTATGTCTTATCAAACATGCCTTAAATGAATTCATATTATCAATTGAATTATCACTTATCAAATAGGCATTTGGTTTCCCATATGTTGCCCACAAACTATTTTGATCCCATTATTTAAACCATTCATAATATAAGTGTTAGGCTTTAAGATGTATTGTTCATCTAACTAATATTTTCACAGGTATGTGCTGAGCTCGTTAGGGTTATAGGGGTAAGCCCAAAGGCTAATTTCATAATTTCACATGGTACTTTATATAAACCTTTATTCATTTATTGTAATGTATGTTTTGTCCGGGAGCTGTTATTGTATTAAGAGCTGTTTCTTTTATTTTCACCGTGAGTGCAGTGGATGTGTGCGAATGTATCAAAAGGAAACCATGTAATTCCTATTGTGTGCTTTGTATATTTTATTTGTATTCTTTTGATTTTGATACTCATGTGTGTGGGTAGAGGTGTACACGAACCGAGCTAGCTCGGTTAGCTCGCTCAACTCGACTCGAAAAAGCTCGATTCGGCTCAATTTGAAGTTGAGTTCGAGCCAAGTAGAGCTGATTTTTTTAGCTCAAAAATGAGTTTGAGCCGAGTTCGAGCTAGCCCCAGCTCAACTCGACTCGGATCGAACCCAGCTTGAATCGAACTCGGATCGAACTAGTTCGGTGACTCGGTTACTTTGATATTGATGCTGCTCACCAAGTGTTTGATTAAATGACTCGAAGAAGTAAGACTAGTGGCAAGGAAGGTATGTATATGAAACCAACACCCTTTTTTTTCTTGATTTTTATGTTGCTTAGAAGGTGTTTGATAAAATACCTATAAAACTATTGTTGTTGTCTCAAATACAGTGAGATTTTGAAGGTACAGTCCAGATGTTAGTGAAAATGCTGCAATGGTGAACTCGGCTCGATCTTGGCTCGAACTCGGCTTGAATTGGCCCAAGCTGCTGACTGAATTGAGCCAAGCTGGCCAGTCAAGCTCGAGGACCGAGCCGAGCCGAGTTCGAGCTGAGGTCAACTAGTGGTCGAGCTGAGGCCAGCTCGACTCGGTTGGACTTGATGTACACCCCTATGCGTGGGGTAGTGAAGTAATATTCTCTCTCAACAATAAGACTTCAGTAAACTAACTACTATGCGATATTTACCCTTTGATCCTAAGGGCCTCTTTGGATTGACGTACAAGGGTGTATTGTATTGTATCCAACTACTATTTATGTATACGTTCGATCAATTTCAAAATACATCCATATCAACATGCCATAAATCAATGTTTGGATAGGAGGAATTGTTCGGGCAAGTATACAAATTCTTCCTCTGATCAATGTTTGGATATGATGTATTAAGGTTGCGTATACGTATAATATTAACAATACTTGTATGACGATGGCTATTTTCAAACAGATGTTAGAGTAGAGTTGATTATGGGGGTCTATGTGGATCCCTTAATGAGGTCTGCAAGCCATCCACGCCGTCCATTTATTTTAGTTGTCAGATTTTGTTTCGATTAGGGCCAAACAGTCAATCGATGCCTTCCGATCAGAATTTTGGACTGGACATATGATCCGATTCGAACCGTGCATCTACTAGTTGTGGGACCCACCATGATCTGGCCCACTTTTTTAATTTGTACAATATTATGAAAAAAAAAAAAAAAAAAAAAGAAAAGACGTAGAATATAGGGGGATAAATAAAGAAAAAATGTTGAAAAAATAGAAAAAAAAAATAACTTGTTAAAGCCAGAACATGTGATCAGATTGTCGATTTGATTTGAAGGTCACTCCAATATTACTCTGTTCAAAGGTATTGACGATTGGCTTTCAGGCGTCCGATCTAGTAAACAAAATTCTTATCTAGTAAACAAAATTCTTACTCCGTCTAATCCAACAACTCGAAAAGAGTATCGACTGTATAATGAAACTCAGACCTTCGGAGAAGAACCGGAGCATCTAAATGCCCACATGCAATGGAAGGGAAATGATCTAAGGCGACGCTGGAGTAGGAATTTTCCATTCTCCATAGATTAAAAAAAAAAAAAAAAACCCTGCAAATAGATAACTACGCTATTGCACGCGAATACTCCATAGTGAATAGACTGCACTGCACGATCCAGCGCGCCGCCTGAAAACACATTACCGCCTTTTGAATTTTTTAACTCCATGATGCATTCGCGCGCAAGGTAACCCACCGAAGTGAACTCCAATTCAAACATTGTATAATGTATTAATTCACCTTTAATACAATACAATCTAATCCAATCCAATCCAATCCGAACGGTCAATCCAAACAGGCCCTAACTGCTGATTAGGCCCTAACTGCTGATTTATGAAGTGTAATGTCCTGAAGTCATACCCCACGTAGTGATAGTCATATTCATCCAATCAAAGTGAATTTCCTACGGTGCTCTTAATAACATGGAAATCAGAAGATGTGCTGTTCGATCCTTGGACCACCTCCACCTCAGCATGTGGGCCCTCATGGGCGACACATCCCGTTGGCCTGCGTACCGAGAGAGGGAAACGATTACCAGGCACAAAAGACCATCAGTAACAAATATCAACCCCAGATGGGCGAGAGATCCATCTCTCTGTAGTACACGTGGAAGAAAATATATCGATCAGGACCGTCCACACATTAACTTATAATTTGAATACAAAATACTCAAAAATGAAAAAGACAGAATGATGTTATCCATCTGATCAACGACAATCAGAATTATTAGCGGTCAATACTCTATAATTTCAAGTCAAATAAAAATAAAAATATAATCATCTGATGGATATAGTTTATACAAATAATCCATCCACACTATGTCCCACTAGATGAACGGACCAGATTGAGAAATTGCAGTATCATGTGTACTGTATACAGATAATTGTACAATATTCCAATACTACCCGATCTACTGCATGTCCTGCTTCTGTGAATCGGAAGTACCGAAGAAGCCGTTGGAATTAATTAAAAAATGAAAAGAAAAGGACAAGAAAAACGAGCCTTCCTTTATCCATCTCAGAACCTGGGTCGAAGCTCGCTTTTCTCCCCTTATTCTTCTCTGTTAAATACCCTCACTCCCTCCTATCTACTGCCATTCAAACTTCTCTTCTTCTTCTTCTTCTTCTTCTTCTTCTACTCCTTGAGTCGAGATCTAATGGCAGCCGTCGATGAAGTGTCCGTTCTCGATCTCATCCGTCAACACCTCCTCGAAGATTTCTCCTCTTTTGAAACGCTCTTTAACACGAGCAGCTCAATCAAAATCGAGAACTCGGAATCGCCAATTTCTGAGCGGAAACCGGACATCTCTAACAATATCTTTCCCTCCGAAACGTTTTCGAACTGTTTCCGTACGGACTCGGCCGTTTCCTACTCGGAAACTGCAATCTCCGACTACTTGAAGCTAGAAGAGTCCAGCGACGAGTTTTTGGATTTTCCGCTGTTTCATGATCAAAAGCTCGCCGATTCTAAGCAAGTAATCGGTGATCTGAACCAAAGATCGAGTTCCCGCCAGCAGAAAGCCGATCGCCGGCCGTCGCTCAAGATCTCCCTTCCTCCCGCCCCGAAGATCAAGCTGCCGGAACCTACTGCGCTGGATTCTGGCGAGAAGAAGCACTACAGGGGCGTACGGCAACGACCGTGGGGAAAATTCGCGGCGGAGATCCGCGATCCGAGCCGGCGCGGATCCAGGGTTTGGCTCGGGACGTTCGAGACGGCGATCGAGGCCGCAAGAGCGTACGATCGAGCGGCTTTTCAGATGCGAGGGAGCAAAGCGATCCTCAACTTCCCGCTCGAGGCAGGGAATCCATCTGATCCACCGGTGACGACGTACGGGAAAAGGCGTCGGGAAGCGGAAGCCGACGAGAATTCAGCTGTGGAGAAGAGAGCGTTTAAGAAAGAGAGGTCGCCGGAATCTGACGCCACGGGATCGACTACTAACGTCCCAACCTTTACGCCGTTAACGCCGTCGAGTTCGATGAGCGAATGGGAGGGGTTTGATTTGACGGCCTTTAACTTCCCTCCTCTGTCACCGTTATCTCCGCATCCGCCATTAGGGTATCCCCAGCTGATGGTAATCTGAAATAGCCGGCGAGTGTGTCAGATGAGAGTTGAAAGACGGCGAGTCCGTCCGATGCCGGGAAGGCCTTGGGACGTGTACATACGGTAGATGGTCATGATACGTATGGTGTGTAGCTTGCGTATATCGAATTTGTTTATTCTTTTAAAAAATTATTTATTTTTATATATTTTTTTGTGTAATGTAAGAAAGTACCCTGAAAGGACTTCTTGATCTGGAGAGTCACTGAATTATCATCCAGTTGATATGAAATGAAGGATATTGGTTTATTCTTTGAAAATCAAATCACTAACGGTTATCATCGTTGCCATTATTGTTTAGATATATATTGATATGAAATAAAGGATATTGATTATGAATGTTTTTTTTTTTTTTTAGGTTAGCTCTTGTTATTCCACAACACTGTCATATCACACTTGACGGTTAGCCACCTCCACCCGCGATCAATACCAAGACCTCATTGTTGAAACCAGGCATCTTTCACCCATGGGTTAACCCCTCTCAACTTTTATAAGTTGTGTGGCCCACAAAGGTCATGGATTGACTTATTTTTAAGCCCGAGGCCCATCATAGAATGGTACATCTGACAGATGGGGTAGATGTTTGACACACATCATAGTGGGACCCACATAGCTCCCCTGAGGCAGACCACATAGAACCATTTCCCATATATATATATATATATATATATATATATATATATATATATATATATATATATGGGAAAAGGTACAATGAGCTCGAGCATACTACGGTCATCTATGAGGTCGAGCTGTGTGGGCCCCACCGTGATGCCTTTCGAACATCAACACCATCCACCAGATGCACCATTCCATCGTGGGCCTGGACGGCCCAAAATCAAGTTAATCCGTGACTTTTGTGGGCCACACCACATACAAAAGTGCAAAGGGGCTGTGCACCATTAAAACATTCATAACCATTTTTTAGGGCCCGCCGAGATGTGGTTTGCAAATCCAGCCCACCCATTATGTGTGTCCCACTTGAATGAGGGTTCAAACCAAGTTTCAGGTGCATGGAAAACTCAGGTGGGCCCCACCAAGTGCTTTTATATATTTTTGTATTCACATGATTTTAGATGGTATGGCCCACCTGAGTTCCGTATACGGCTGATTTTGGGCCGTCCAAGCCCATGATGGAATGGTGCATTTGGTGGACGGTGTTGATGTTCGAAAGGCATCACGGTGGGGCCCACGCAGCTCGACCTCATGGACGACCGTAATACACTCGAGCTCATTATACCTTTTCCATATATATATATATATATATATATATATATATATATATATATATATATATATATATATATATATATATATATATATATATATATATATATATATATATATATATTGATTATGAATGTTTTAATTCGATGGTAACTCGTCTCAACTTTTGTACGTGATGTGCCCACAAAAGTCACAGATTGACTTGATTTTTAAGCCGTAAGCTCATCATAAAATGATGCATCGTACTGATGGGGTAGATGGTCGATACACATAACGGTGGGACCTACACAGCTTGATCTCATGGAAAGTTTCCCATGATGGGGTTTTCCTCCTCAGGTTAGAGGAGATGAGGTGTGGTTCGGATGCCACAAACAGTGGAATCCCCGTGCTGCTTGACCAGTCCTGCGGCCTGTTGTCACTCTCTAAAATCACATTAACCAAGAAGCCGTAATCATCTAGTTAATTCTGAGTGAACTACATACATAAAAATTAAATTGTTAAGATTATGTTTTTCATCATTTTTATTATGTTCCATCCACAATAGGGTTAGAGATTTGGATGGTCTAGATTGCCTATGTAACTATATAATGTGTACTGTTGAAGAGTCACCATCATTTTTGTAAGATGGTCCAAAAATACCATAGAGAGTGAGCTTTTTCTACATGTATGTTGATGTTTTATTTAAACCAACATGATTTAAATGATTTTTAAACTTGCAAGTATACGAATCAGATGTAGATATGGTACGTATTACGAGATCATTCCCACGAGGACTGGTCGTCACAATTCAAATCTATGATTCTCCTTAACTAATCCAACAAATAATGGAGCGAATTACTAAGCACAATTCTATGAAAAAAAACAATTGAGAATAGGGAAGAAAATTCAATCAGAGAGAGAGCACTAGGACTTTCGAATCCACCCCTAATTATCCTAACCCTTGTTTTGTCTGTTGATTCACCTTAATTTAGATTGATACCACTTATATAGAGAAAGCACAATCTGTGTCCTTAATCGGGCATACAGAATGTATAATTCCTTTAAGCAATGCCATGAATAACATACCCCATGTCCTTGATCGGGCACATGGAATGTACAGTTCATTAAAGCACCATGTTTCTTCCTCTATAGGAAACCTGTTCATGATCAGACACAAGCACTTAGAATAAGCATCCAAACAACATCCATATATATACTTTGGTCAAGTTCATAGATGGAGAAGTATGGAATTCAAACCAATCAAACCCACTTAGGGAAAGAAACAAATCAATTAAATTCAGGATGGAATCAACATATAACAAAAGTCATTCAAATTAGGGGCTTCATCTCAGCCCTAGGTAAAAGAATTAGCCCAACATGATTAAACTAAGAACACATGAAACAAAAAGAAGGAAGGAAAGAAGAAACTCCATGGATACTCCACGTTCAACCACAAGCCAATCTCTCCCTTCTCTTTCTTCTCTTTCTTCTCTTTCTTTGTTGAGGGTCAAATATTGCATATCAGACCCTAGTTATTGCTTGAATTTACGAACATAATATTATTTAATGGTCTGATTTAATTATGTTTGTAATGCAGGAGGTGATGACAAGCTGAGACTGAAAAAATGTGCTAAATGCATGGATTTGACACTCCGAAATCACCAAAATATGAGACGGACCCCAGGGGACCAAGATCAACAAATTTACACGCCAGAGATCCGAGAAAATCGAGAAACTGAAGCTCAAGTGGCCTGAAAGTCAGCCAGAATGCAAGATCACAGGTTTTGCACCATCCGTTTGGTTCGAAACTTCATACATGGCCTAAGGACCATAAAGTAACCGTACACGTCAAAAATCATCCGTTGGATCCCTTTGAAAGTGACTCATCGGTCAGATCGGCCTGTAAAATGGTGAAGTGGGGCCCACCTGATATCTGGATCTACTTTAATTTTTATCTCAACGTCTTAAAAGAGCTGAAGAAATGGATGGACGGAGTGGATTTCGAATATACATAAAGGTGGGGACCGCTTTATATCAAGTGGAGTGCACGAAACCTGTGCTCTCGCCACGCACTGGTCTGATGGAATCGGTCAGTGGTCGTCGACCCGATCCAAGTTCGGAAGCTTGAATATACGTAACAGGGACTTGCGAGCGACCGTTGGTGGGCCACCATCATCATGATTTTTGAAGATCCACACCATTCATCGAGATCAGCAGGTAAAACCGACCGTACTATAGCCTGGTTACTGATTTTCTTGGACGCTACATAAATATGAAGTCTTTGACAGAGGTTGGATGGTGCCAAGCAAACGTCTGTGAAATACTATAGTTTGAATTCAAAACCGAGCAGGACTGGACGGTTTTTCATGGGAAAACCAATGATCGGTCTGGATCTCTCAAAGGATAATCAAAGTGGGTCCCACAGAGAGTCCAGCGTCGTCTCGTTGGCATGCTTTGTTCACGCACGACCGGAAAATCCGGATTTTCCGAGCGGTTGTGGGCCACTGATCGTGATCGGATGGTCGATCCGGACTGTCTATCAGGAGCCCAGGGGCCCTCTCACCAATACATAGCTGTCTGATTGGAGAAAACAGCAGAGAGCGGGTTTCAGCCGATTAAACGAAGAACGGACGACAGAAACGGTAAACCTGTGGGCCTCTTCAACGGATGATCAAAGTCACCCATATCTGATTGAAATTGCAAGGCGCATCTCATGGTCGAAGTGGATTTCCAAAAGGAATGAGGAAGTGGGCCCCACCAGTGCCACAACGGAAGAAATCTGCGTCCCTATTTCGCGGTCGCACGCAGCCAGACTTTTGCGGGCTGTGGTGTGGTCTCGGTGATGATCGGACCGGCAATCTGGACCGTCCATCGTGTATAAAATTCAAAACCGTCCAAAGATACATTTTTTTTTTTTTTTGTGAACGCCACAACTACCAGCGCGAGCAGAAACTCTACCGCTCGCTTGTAATTGCGCAACTCTGCTGCGTAAAAATTTCTTTGAAAGTCCTGCTGGGAAACGGATTTCATGATTCCTCCGCCCATTCTTCCTGTATAAAGGAGGCTGGACGTGGAGAACGAGGGGATATAGTGGCTTGGGAGGAGATACAGGGAGGAAGGACGTGGAGGAGAGAGAGAGAGACACTGGAAAGTTTTTTAAAGCTTATTTTTTTCCCTTTATACTTTGTTCTTCTTATGAGTTTTAGTGTCATCATGTCGATGATCGGCTAAACTTCTTAGCTAGGGCTAAGAGGTGAAGCTTGTAGCGTGATGGGAGGCCTCTTTGCTTGTGCCTTTGTTTAGACTGAATTTGATGTTGATTTGGATTTTTTTATGGGAATGTGTTTTTAGTCTTTAATGGTCTGTTGTGACTGAAATTACAATGGGTCTGCAATGGCTTTGAGCATGTTCTTTTCTTCTTTATGTTTATGACGTCAGGAAGCCCTGTTGTTCACCATCGTCTCCTGGGCATGGTTGGATGTCAGTACCCTTCTTAACCTTCATACATTGATTGGTTGGTAATTAGTTTAATTCTGTTGTTTACTTTGTCTCCTGGGCATGGTTTGGTGATGGAATCCATTCTAATTCACATACCTTTCATCTTTTCAAAACTATATCAAAGGAAGTTCAGTTGATTTTTATGAATCAAGAATAGTTCTCCCTGATCTCTACAAGTGGATCTTCTGAATCCCTAGTTTCCCTTCTCTGAATTTTCTTAAGTTTTAGATAAATATTTCATCATTATTCTTCAAATTCTAATCGATTTAGATTTCATCTCATTCTAGTTCTATTTCTACTTAGTTTCAGATTACGTACAAATTCCAGTCCCTTGGGATTCGACCTCGGTCTTACCGAGTTTATCACTACATCACAACCCTATACTTGGGGAGTGAACAAGTTTTAAGGCCAGTTGCAGGGTGATTTGACTACGATTTTAGAAATTAATTGGTTTTAGAGTTAGTTTAAGATTAGGATTTTACTAATTTTAATTTTTAATTTTGTTTTCTATTTGATTCATAGAACTAACCTATTTCTTATTCTGTAGGTTGTTAGGATAGAACTTCTAATTTGGTAAACTCTTTCTAAATTTCTAGATTTTCTAACTTTTTAGATTTGGTTTGCTTTAGAAATTTCTTCTATTTAGAAACTAACTTATTTTGTTTTAAATCACCAAAACATGAGACGGACCCCAGGGGACCAAGATCAACAAATTTACACGCCAGAGATCCGAGAAAATCGAGAAACTGAAGCTCAAGTAGCCTGAAAGTCAGCCAGAATGCAAGATCACAGGTTTTGCACCATCCGTTTGGTTCGAAACTTCATACATGGCCTAAGGACCATAAAGTAACCGTACATGTCAAATCCATGCATTTAGCACCTTTTTTCAGTCTCAGCTTGTCATCACCTCCTGCATTACAAACATAATTAAATCAGACCATTAAATAATATTATGTTCGTAAATTCAAGCAATAACTAGGGTCTGATATGCAATATTTGACCCTCAACACTCTTCCCAAGCCGTTAAATTTCTCCAATTTCCAAACCGAGCTCTCGATCCCTCCTCTTCTCCAGTTCTGGATCTCCCCTCTTTTCCACGTCCAAAACTCCTCTTATAGGTGCTGGAAGGGTGATGGGAAGGCTGGAGTCGGTGGAGAGGCTGTCACAGCAACAGCCGCGTACTCCTTTTCGCAGCCAAGTTCAGACGCAAAAGCTCTTCTTTCCTTGCTTAGTTTCCAAAGAAATACCATCCCTTAGGACGTTTTCGAGTGCTATACATGATGGACGGTTCAAATCTTCCGTATGATCAAAGATGGTGGGCCACAACCGCCTGGAACTCCGGATTTCGCAGACGTGCATAAGCCTATGCAAGTGGCTTCGCTGACGTGATCGGTGGGCCCCATAGAGGTATTTTCGGGGAAATCCATCCCGTCCATTAGGTTGCCCTTGAAATTTTGGTCAAAAACAAATGGTTTTGGTTGTCCGTTGACACGGCTCAGAGAAGAAATCACAACAAAATCAGTTTTGAACGTCACAAGACCGCCTGTTTGTGGCCTCTGTATTACACACGTGTGCACGCATGGATATGAAAGGTCAGCATAGGTTCGAAGATTTCGAACCCCTCTACACGATGGATGACTTGGATCATCCATACAAGTGATGATTGGGGCCCACAATCGTCTGGAAAATGGACCAGAGTCGGTCGTTACGCAGACGCCAAAACGGCAATTGCCGTTTTGACGTTTGGTGGGTCCCATCTTGACATCTATTGAGAAATCGACTCCGTCCATTGGATAGAGGACAAAAAATCGGTTAGTAATGCTCAATTTCGAGTCATATTTGTGTTGGCCCACAGATTTTTAAACTCACCGTCAGTTCTGCTATTGAACTGTTGAAAAAACCAATAACTTGATACATTTAAATTCCAGCAGCTAGGCAATGATTGTGGTTTCCCCAGGAAACGGATGAACGGTTTGGATTGTCCATTTGAACAATAGGTGGAGCCCACAACTGAGGATCGCCGATCGGTTCCCGAATGCACAACAAATGGAAATTTCCATTTTCGTCGAGAAGTCGGTCAAACCGACTTTAATCGTTTCGTGACGTCCAGTGTACACCGAGTGCACTTATGCACTGTGCACGCTTATTGTCCGTGTGGGTCCCATGGATATGTGTATATAAAATTCGTTCCATCCATTCACTTTATCACCCCATTTGAGGCATTGAGATTGAATTTGAGGTAGTTCCAGATATCAGGTGGGCCGCAAATCATGGTACTAGGGGCTGATTCGTCCGTTGGGCCACTTTCCTAGATCTTCAATGGCTGAAATTTAATATTTACAGTTAATTTATGTCCTTTATCACATGTATGAAGTTTTGAACTGATCGGATGGCGGCAACCATGTGATCTTGCATTCTGGACCAATTTCGGACCTCTTTAACGTGAACGACTTGATTTTCTCGGGTCCCTGGCATGTAAATTCTTCAATATTGGTCCTCTAGAGTCCGTCCCTCACCTTGGTGACTTCGGAGCGTTAAATCCACGCTTTTAACATCATTTTTCAATCCACGCTCCTAGTTTCATCCTGTAATAAAAACACAATAAAAATATGGCATTAAGCATTATCATATACGTAAAATCTGGTAATAATCGGGGTCTGATATACAATATTTGACTCTCATCATATGTCGGCATTCATTCGTCTAGGGTGTATTTTATTGGCTCGAGTGTCATGATATTTCATGATTAATCAATCTAATTAATGCAAAATATCATGAACTTTCATTATACTCAGGCGCAATCAAATGCGTCTTTAAATAATAATAAAAAATGACTAAAATGATGAAGTATACTTAAATAAGAAGGTTTTGGTTTTTTTTTTTTAAAAAAAAAAGGTTACCCAAGTTGTTGAATTGGATGAGTTCTATTTGCCAAATGTTATGGCTTAAGATCACTAGCATGTGTCACCCTACGAAGCCCCCACATGTAGATGATCAAATGATCAGAACCATCCATCGTCAACAATGTATTTTTGGTAGACAATAAGTTAATGATAACACTTAAATGACGGTCCTAGCCATTGATTTATTGACTTGAATTTGATGATCAGCCACACAAGGCTCTCCAGTCCATATAAGTTTCTTACCGGGGCCCATTTGTTGGAAAATTGTTGGCAATTATACAGATTAATGTAATTTCTATATAATATGGAAATCGAAAATATCACGATAATCAGAAATAAGAACAGGCTAAAGCCCGTCTGAAAAACGTTGTCCTTAAAGCGTTATTTGCCCCTACTCAAGTAAATTGAGTATGCCGATAGGTTACAGGCAAATAGCCTCTAGGATACGACGAGCCTGATGTGGGTCTATTCAGCAAACACGAAGGCCCACCAAATGGAATTCTATTACACACTTTCTGGCAGTATTACAATATAGAGAAAAAATTCCAAAAGAAAGAAAAAGAAAGAGAAAAGTGGTTTTGACCACTGCACTGGTCAGTTCAATTCTTCAGCTACTGGTTCAGTTGAATCGTCCTAGACCACACCGTTGGTCTGTTCTTCAAGCTAAGGTTCAAGCCTTGCTATGTTGCTGGAAGTACTAGAGTATATAAGTTGAGAGGGGCTTGCTGTCTCAGTTCATATGGGTTTGCTGGAGTGAGTTGAGATGGATTGGAAACCAATCCAGGCCCTCCTTTTATAGGTTATGGTAGCTGGGGGTTATGGTCCAGGGAAATAAATCCCATGACCGTTTTCTAGCTGTTGGAGAAAACTAGCCGTTTTATGGCCGTTTTCTGACTGTTGTGCATGGGCCATTAAGCTACTGCATGCTGACTGTTGTGAGACAGCGGCTAACCGTTTTGTAGCTATTGGGCTAGCCATGCAGCAGTTACAGCTGGACCCTGCACTAATGGCACAACTGTTACAGATCTGTTGTAACAGCTCTATTTTTCAGCTTTCTATATAATCAGAGGGACTTCATTCAATCATTTAGATTTTTCATCCAGCCAACCATCTGCCTTAGCCACTAGTCGCACCGCGACTAGCACACGTCTCACTCCGGTTCGCGAAGAGAGCGACCCTCTGCGATACGATGCGTACGTACGAAGTGCGCCACTAGTGCCTCTACAGCCACACTGCCTCATATACCCACGCCCTCGCACCGAGCCCGTGCCCGTGCGTGAGTCCGAGACCGAGACCGAGCCCGAGCCCGAGCGCGTGCGTGTGCGCGGTGTTCCAGTGCTTCGCACTAGAACATGCAAGTTCCATAGTTCACGGACTAGGTAAGTAAATATTAAGATACTCCACATCCTTCATATAAACCACTTTTCCTTCTCTTCCCTTTCCCATGTGGGACTATTCCCAAATACCCACAAAACGGTGTTTTTTCAAAACTTTTCATATAATATATATATATATATATATATATTTTATTTAAAATATATTTAAAAATCAATATTTTTGCAACAATCCCCCACTTGATTTTTTAAAAATATATTTTTCTCGGTTAAACAATTCTGCCAGAATAATCAGCTTATATGCATAAAGAAAGATATCTTTCGATTTTAATCTTCCCTTAGTGTAAGTATCTCAAAACTCTGTCGAAATGACTGGTAGCCGCAGCTTTGAACCAATTATTCTTAAATAACAAAGTTGGAGAAACCACACACATATTCGCTATGTGTTTGTTAGAGTTCCCACAATATTGCTCAGTACATTTAATGGCCATGTGCTTATCCTAATTCGTGAACGATCCCGAGAGAAAACTCCTAACTCTTATGAGAGACGACACCATCTCTACGTTCATATAAGTGAAATCCTTCTAGTGTCTCCGTTACTATAAGACACTTGTCCTATAGACTGGATTTCATTAAGACTCAACTCTCTATCGTAAGGCTCAACACTTATCTATTGTGGATGAGGTTTTATAATTTAGTGCTGAAAAACTTTCCACATATCATTGACTTGTTTTTACCCATTAAACACAAATTTAGAAATTTTCTAACTTCAGGTTGGGTTACCATCACTGGTGGAACTTTGGTTGAAGAGTTTCAACCCCATCCCTCTAGATGTAGCCTTTACTACCTCTCTCGGTAGAGGTTTAATGAAAGGATCTGCCAGATTATTGCTTGATTTCACATAGGAAATAGCAATGATTTCATCTTGAATCAATTGTCTGACATAATCATGTCGAAGACTTATATGTCTAGATTTACCATTATAAGTGCCGCTATAGGCTCTAGCTAATGTGGTTTCACTATCACAATGTAATGACACAGTCGATATAGGCTTTACACAGAAATGGATATCTAATAGAAGATCCCTTAGCCACTCAGCCTCTTTGCCTGTTGCAGCCAGGGCTATAAATTCAGACTCTATAGTCGAGTGCGTTATGCAGGTCTGTTTCTTGGATCCCCAAGATACAGCTGCACCTCCTAGGATGAATACCCACCCTGTAGTAGACTTGTTGTCCCCTGCACTCGATATCTAGCTCACATCGGTATATCCTTCCAATACGGCAGGAAATTCTAAATAAAATAGTCTTAAGTCTTTGGTTGCTTTTAAGTAACTAAGGACTCTACTAATTGCATTCAAGTGTTCAGTACTGGGGTTACTAGTAAACCTACTAAGTTTACTCACAGCATATGCGATATCTGGTCTAGTACATTGCATAGCATACATAAGACTTCCTATAGCACTTGCATATTCTAATTGTGCAACGGTTCTTCCAGTATTTTCTTTTAGCTTGATACTTGGATCAAATGGGGTTTTTGCTTCTTTTATATTAAGATGGTTAAACTTGTTTAGTATCTTCTTAATATAATGAAATTGACACAAAGCATAACCCCCACAATATTTTTTAACTTTGATACCTAAGATGGTATCAACTTGTCCAAGATCCTTCATTTTAAATACGGAAGATAGAAATCTCTTTGTTTCAGTCATACCTTCCATTTTATTACTTATTATTAACATGTCATCAACATATAAACAAATAATAATGATACAACTACCATCTACTTTAGAATATATGCATTTGTCAGCTACATTATGCATGAAACCATGAGATAGTATTATTTGTTTAACGATACAACTACCATCTATTTTAGAATATATTAACGATACAACTACCATCTACTTTAGAATATATTATTTGTTTAACATGTCATCAACATATAAACAAATAATAACGATACAACTACCATCTACTTTAGAATATATGCATTTTTCAGCTACATTATGCATGAAACCATGAGATAGTATTTTGGAATCAAACTTCTCATGCCATTGTTTTGGTACTTGTTTTAATCCATACAATGATTTGACTAATCTACATACTTTGTTTTCATTTTCTGGTAGAATGAACCCTTCAGGTTGTTCCATGTATACCTCCTCGTTGAGGTCACCATTCAGGAAAGCAGTCTTTACATCCATTTGGTGGACATGAAGATGATGTATGGAAGCTAGCGCAAACAATATCTTAATGGATGTTATTCTAGCTACAGGAGAATATGTGTCAAAATAATCTATCCCTTCTTTTTGTCTAAAATTCTTAGCTACTAATCGTACTTTAAAGGTTTGGATAGTCCCATTAGTGTGATATTTCTTTCTAAATACCCACTTGCAACCTATGGGTCTAGAACCTGGAGGTAAGTTAACTAGTTCCCATGTTTGATTTGACAGTATAAATTCCATTTCATCGTTTATAGCTTCTTTCTAGAAAGCTGCATCTCTAGAAGATATAGCCTCTTTATATGACTTAGGATCATCTTCTATAGTCATCACTATATGTATTTGTCTTATAACATTTTCTCTATCTACTTCTACAAGATGGAAAATGATGCGTTGTGAGTCTATGTAGTCATCTCCTAGACTCTTCTCTATTCTTGTTCTTTGACTCCTACGAGGTTCAATAGGAGCTTCCACTATCTGTGGAGCTGTACTATCTAGTTCTCTATTAGGAGTTTGGATTTCATTATCTTTTGACTCTAAGGATAGTGAGTTCTCAAAGAACTCAACGTCTCTTGAATCTATTATTGTATTAGACTCTATGTCTATAAATCTATAAGCTTTACTATTTTGTGTATATCGTACGAAGGTACACTTAATAGCTCTTGGTCCTAACTTAGTTCTTTTGGGATTAGAGGTTCTGCAGTATGCAAGACACCCCCACACTTTTAGATATCCTAGGTTAGGTTTTCTACTTCGCCATGTTTCATATGGAGATATTTTATACTTTTTAGACGGTATTCTATTTAGAATATGACACGCTGTAAGCAGTGCCTCACCCCATAAACTAAGTGACAACTTTGCTCTTATCAACATTGAGTTGACCATTTCTACTAATGTTTTATTCCTTTCAGTTATTCTATTTTGTTGAGGTGTGTAAGGCGTTGTACATTGATGTATCAGTCCATGTTCTTCACAGAAGCTATCGAATTTATTGGAGAAGTATTCTCCTCCTCTATCGCTACGGAGAATTTTTATCTTCTTATTTAGTTGATTCTCTATTTCTGCTTTATATATCTTAAAATGTTCAATGCTTCATCTTTGCTCTTTAATAGGTATACATACACATATCTAGAGCAATCATCTATAAAGGTTATGAAGTACCGTTTACCTCCACAAGTAAGAATGTCGTTTAACTCACAAATATCACCGTGCACAAGATCCAATACTTGAGACGATCTTTCAACACTTGGAAAAGATTTTTTCGTCATTTTGGATCGTATACACACTTCACATTTATCGGTTTCATTATCTGTGTATGAGATTAAACCATTCTTAGCCATGAACTTCAAGGTACTATACCCTACATGGGCTAGCCTATCATGCCACAATCCAACGGATTCAACCATATACGCAGAAGTGCTACTTTCATTCAGAGAAAACTAGATCATCTCATTACAAGCATATCCCTTTCCGACAAATTTCTCATTCTTAGATAGAATCAGTTTACCTGACTCGTACACCACCCTTATACCTAGTTTTTCCAGAAGATCCCCAGAAACTAAGTTTTGCCTCATGTCTGGGACGTGCAGTACATTAGTCAGAATCACTTTCTTCCCAGAGGTGAATATCAGTTCGACAGTTCATTTGCCGACGACCTTCGATCGGACTTCATTACCCATTTGGACTTCTTGACCATCGGTCAATTCCTCATAAGTTTTGAAGGCTAATTTGTCGTAGCATACATGTACTGTAGCGGCAGTATTATACCACCAACCTGGAACTTTGCCTTGGATGGCATTCACCTCAGTGATCATGACCACTATATCGCCTTCTTCTACTGCACTTGCCTTTTGTTTAGATTTGCGATATCGGCATACTCGAGCATAGTGCCCAGTTTTCCCACAGACATGGCATGGGCCTTTGAACTTTCCGTTCTTCTTTTGGGCATTTTTCTTGAATTTTCCTTTATTGGGTTTCAGGGAATTATCCTTCTCAGAATGTTTATTACTAGAGTTCTCTACTACATGTACTTTGGATGAGGTATTCCCATTATCATTCTTTTTATCGCGGTTACGGGATTCTTCCTCAATTCTGAGGTGTTTCTGGATTTATTCCAGTGTGTAGTCCTCAGTTTTATGCAGCAACTTCTTTCTATAGTCTTTCCACATCAGTGGCAATTTGGCGATTATAGCCCCGACCTGGAATGATTCACGAAGATCTATTTTGATAGCTTTGATTTTATTTACTATTAGCTGTAGTTCTTGGATTTGGGACAGTAATGGTTTGTTATCTACCATGTTGAAGTCAAAATACCTGACGATGAGAAACTTGTTGGTACCTTCTTCTTCAGTCTTATATTTGAACTCTAGAGCGGCCCAGATCTCCTTTGCTGATGACGTCTGTTGGTACAGATCATACAAACGGTCGGAGAGAGCGTTCAGAATGTGTCCTCGACACAAGAGTTCGTCTTTGGCTCGTTTAGTGCGGGTTGCCACCTGATCAGGTGTGTCGTCGTCGGTTGCTTCAGGTAGCGCTTGCAGATTTGGATCTAATATGTAGAAGATCTTCAACGCCGTTAGGAGAAATTTCAGCTTGTCGTGCCATCTTGTAAAATTGGTTCCATCGAGCCGATCAAGACGTATCAAGTCCTGATTCATCAACTTGATGGATGAAACACTGTTGGCTTCCATTATCTAAATAACACTTTAAGATTGTTGGAAAATTATACAGATTAATGTAATTTCTGTATAATATGGAAACCGAAAATATCACGATAACCAAAAATAAGGACAGGCTGAAGCACGTCTAAAAAACGCTGTCCTTAGAGCGTTATTTTCCCCTACTCAAGTAAATTGAGTATGCCGATAGGTTACAGGCAAATAGCTTATAGGATACAATGAGCCTGATGTGGGTCTGCATTCAACAAACATGAAGGCCCACCAAATGGAACTCTATTACACACTTTCTGGCAGTATTACAATATAGAGAAAAAATCTCAAAAGAAAGATAAAAGTGGTTTTGACCATTGCACTGATCAGTTCAATTCTTCAGCTACTGGCTCAGTTGAACCATCCTAGACCACACCATTGGTCTGTTCTTTAAGCTAAGGTTCAAGCCTTGATATGTTGTTGGAAGCACTAGAGTATATAAGTTGAGAGGGGCTGGCTGTCTCAGTTCGTATGGGTTTGCTGGAGTGAGTTGAAATGGATTGGAAACCCATCCAGGCCCTCCTTTTATAAGCTATGGTAGCTGGGGTTTATGGTCTAGGGAAATAAATCCCATGACCGTTTTCTAGCTGTTGGAGAAAACTAGCATTTTTATAGTTGTTTTCTGACTGTTGTGCATGGACCATTAAGCTGTTGCATGCTGACTGTTGTGAGACAGCAAATAGTCGTTTTCTAGCTATTGGGCTAGCCATGCAGTAGTTACAGCTGGACCCTGCACTAATGGCACAATTGTTACAGATCTGCTGCAACAGCTCTATTTTCCAACTCTCTATATAATCAGAGGGACTCTCATTCAGTCCTTTAGATTTTTCGTCCAGCCAACCATCTGCCTTAGCCACTAGTCGCACGTGCCTCTGCGACACGATGCACACGTGCGATGTGCAAAGTGCGCCACTAGCGCCTTTACAACCACACTGCCTCACATGCCCATGCCCTCGCACCGAGCCCGTGCTTGAGACCGTGCCCGAGCCCGTGCGCGGTGTTCCAGTGCGAAGCACTGGAACACGCAAGTCCCATAGTCGACGGACTAGGTAAGTAAATGTTAAGATACTCCACATCCTTCATATAAACCACTTTTCCTTCTCTTCCCTTTCCCATGTGGGACTATTCCCAAAAACTCACAAAACGGTGTTTTTTCAAAATTTTTCATATAATATATATATTATATTTTATTTAAAATATATTTAAAAATCAATATTTTTGCAACACCATTTAGGGTAGCACCATGAACATAGACACTGCTAATCATCCGATCACATCAACATGTGAGCTCTAGCCGGGCAACACATGATGCTGACCCTCAGTTTGGTTTGGTTTTTAAAACATTATTACTTATGAGTGAAGCTTTGGTACAGACCAGTAATTAATCACATCCATAGAGTAAAATCTCCAAAGAAAGAAAAAGATAGTCGAGTTACCTCAGTCAACTTGACCAGATTTCATCAGGACAAGAGAAAAACTCAATTTAGTCATGGCTATGTCAAGAATAGAGGAAAACCACTCAACTCAAAATAACTTGATAACCTTGACTCAGCACAACTCAACATTATTTTTATACTCTTCAAATATTAAATATACTTTAAAACTTAGAAAAGTCATAAAAAAAAGAAACTTGCTTGAGTTTTCCACTCAAGCTATGGATCGAGTTTCCAAGCAATTCCATGGGAAAAAACCTTGACTTATAATTGCATTTCATTTGACCATTGACTTATCAGTAATTTGTTGGTTAAAACATTTTTAAAAAATTATAAGTCTTTTTTTAATTAGTTTTAAATTTTTTTGATTGAAAGTGTTTCTTGTCCCACATTAAATAGGAAGAAGTCTAAAAAAATCTCTGAATTAAGATATTAATTCAAAAGTTTATAATATATCAGAAAGAATATATTGGGGATTTTATCCCGCAAACATGCTCAGTTGGGTGTGAAGTGTGTGAGCGAGTCTGAATGTGCTACACATGCATATTCTTTATTATTATTATTATTATTATTATCCTTTTTGCCTTTCTTTTACTTTTCTTAAAGATATGGCATCCCTCTAGCACTCAACTAATGAGTGCCACATATTCTCGCTGGCTTCCTTACCAAGCCACCACCTATCGAGAAGTTATTCTTATAAATTTCATTTTCCTATATATTACAAGTTTATCTATCTATTTTCTCAGGCTTTTTTCCCTTCTCTGCTTACTTTGTGGGCATATCAATAAAAGCAATTGTTAAAGTTCAAGTGCTTCAATCGATTGTGTGTCCGATCCGAGCCATCCCTAATTGCAAAAAATTATTATAACATAGGAGTAGAGAAGTTGCAACCTAATTCATCATTAATCAAATAATTTATAACATAAATTTGTCTTTAAGATAATGACTGTAACGTGCATTAGCTCTCCTTCCTCCGTTTCAGTTTTAGATGTTTCCATTCAAGTTACAATTTTTTCTACCATCTCTCTACCCAAAACTAAAAATGGCTACAACGTTCCTCATTTAGCAGAAAAGCCCCCCACCAGCCTAATGATGGGTTTATGTGGCAGGGAATTTTATTTTATTTTATTTTATTATTATTTTTTTTTAGTGGACCATCCGGGCTAAGTTTGCAAAATGAGAGGCTAGAAAGAAAAAGATTTTTTTTTTTTTTTTTTTTTTAAAAAAACAATAAAGAAGATTACCGGCAATGCTTGATGTCTTATGTGAACGCTGCCTCTTCATCCATCTTTAATTACCATACATGTTGGCACACGTTCAAATTGATTAGAAGCATTAATCTAATGGGCCACCATGTAATCAATCATGTTTAAAGGGAGAAGGTCCCAAATCCAACCCATTGGACCACAAGTTCTGATTCACTCATATCTAACTTCCAACCTATTCAATGCATGTGACATCCAACCCTTCTAATATGTTGGTCCCACTATGAGAATCACCAGTACAATAATAAATAAATAAATAAGTAAAACCCTATCCACACCAAACAAACCAGCATCTAGCCACAAATTGCATAATACAAGTGTGGTCCGCTTGATAAGTCGATATGCATATCTGGTTTTTTCATATGGTAATCATCATGATGAGGCCAACCTATTGGACGGATTGGATGCAGTACAAACTTGAAAGGTTGGAAGTTATCCACTGGATGAACTGTAACTAATAATCCAACTGGTCGGACCAGAAATCTCTTTAAAGGCGTTGGCGTGGTTAAGCTTGCATCAGTGTCATTTGATTTTGACAGTTTAGAAAATTTTGAGCAAAGAAACATTAGTGACCAATCATAAGATTTCAATGGTCAAATACTCCAATCTCCAAATCACAATCTTATCTAAGCCCACATGGGGCCCACCATATGATAGGTCTAATCATCATAGACATGTGCCATGGCTAGAATGAAGATGGTGAGAGCTCACCAACCACAACATCTGATCAAAATTCAATGGATTCTCCTATTTCCCAGACAGAACACAGTGTAAGGGGCCGTTTGGCACTGTGGATTGGAGGGGGTTTCAAATCCCCTTGGTTGTTTGGCACATAAAGTAACCGGGGGTTGCAAATCCAGGGGGTTTCTAATCCCCTCTTTGACGGGGTTTGCAATCCACGGTGAGAGCTTCGATTACACCTAAAATCATTTCAACAGTTGCAGGTGTAACATGTGTGTAACGGTACACTATCATTCTATTGGGCACATGGCCTACTAATGATGATCAACACTATCCAAACATTATCCATGTAAATCAGCACCGTCCAAACATTGTCTTGCACCGTCCAAATATTGTCCCTGTTAATCAACTATTAAAAATCATTGGTTAGTTGATCTTGTGCTTGCGGTCCATCTGAGACTTGGAATTTCATCATTTTCAGGCAAAGTGTATATTTCAGCAGGCTTATCACAACCATAGTGTCAAAAATTTTATACCTCATTAATTAGAGATATTAAAGTTGATTTAGTAAATTAAATTGAAACCCCTGTAAATATATCAAGCATAGGTATTTTTGGATTAAAGTTGATTCACACACCAGGGCAGGGCGCCAAACACACTGTGAGGATTGCAAATCCAGGGGTTTCCAATCCCGGGGGTTCAAATCCAGGGGGTTCCAAATCCATGCTCCCGAACAGGCCCATGTGTGCAATGGTTCTATAGATTCCTCATGATTTCGTGTGGGGAGAACTGATCACATGCAGCGGAAAATATGCTAATGTCGTGAGACACATGTTTGACTTGCTGACATGCCACTATTGTAGAAAATCCATCCCTTGCAAATGGTGGGACCCACCATGAAAATCATCCGGAAAAGAATCCGCTCATCAAGTGGGTCAAACCTATATCTCTAGTCAGATCGTCTATTGCCCTTCATGGGGGGACTACTGTTTGGCGGTACAGATTTCCTACACAAGTGGCATGTTGGTAGGAAATATGTGGTCATGCATGCATGGATCTATCTCTCTACAGCACATGTTGCAGGTGATGTATTAATCCGGGCTGTCCATCTAATGGTCCCTGCCATGGAGTGCTCATGTCTAAAAATCACACCATTTATGTGATCTACTCTGTCGACCCAGCTCACAATTGATGGGTCATTCGAACAGTGGTTCAAGAGCTTGCGAAAATATTTCATAAATGGCATGTATTATCACAATATCTACATTAGCTACCCGATAATGCCCGTGTGCCATTAATGGATGATTAAACTAACATTTATTAATTTAATTTTAAACAACAATTTAAAAAACTCTTGTATTTGGTAGCCAATGTTGATTCAACAAGTAAACCTTACCATTACAGGTTCTTATACCACTCAACAAACGGTTTCCTCGTAACAATGCCTACAAGGCAATCAATTCCCCCGTGATGGCAATCAATTCGGTAATCCTACAACCGAATTTTCATTTAACTTAATGTAAAATGTCCAACAGCTTTGAATATGATTCTAATATAATTATGTGTGACCATAAAACAAGTTTTAATACATTTCACATACAAACGATAGGATAAGGGATATATTCAAGTATAAAACATGCTAAAAAGTGTGCATGTGTGGCTCGTCCTAAGCATGGTACTAAACATGTTATGTGTTCATACGCGAGGATCCAAGGTTAGGGATTCTAGCAATTTAACTCTGATTTAGCATGTCACGCCCCGAAATTCGAGTACCCGAATAAGGTCTTCGGGACCTGAATCCCAAGGTTCGTGAATTATAATATAATGACATTTATTACAATCCAGTTGATTCAATCAAATTTAATAAATACTCAATGTCATCTAAAAGAAAATACAGCTGAAATGTTTATTAAATTCAACTCATAGTTGACCTTTCTACATTGAAATTCGAATATAAACTAAACCTAAATACAAAAAAAAAAAAAAAGAAAAAAAAAAGAATTGAATTGAATTAAAACTAAACCTAATTTTTTAGAAAATAAAGTTAATAGTAGAGGCCTGCCTGCTCATAGTATTCTAGCTCTGCACCTGTGCATTTGTTTTAGTAGGATGAGCATAACAGCCCAGTAGATCCATTTCTTACTCAAAATTTAACATGTTCAGATAATATTAATTTTATAACAATGAAGGAAATAGAATACAGATAATGAAATTTAATAACAGAGTTATGAAAATGAGATGCATGTGATATTTTCATGAATACTCATAACATTTATAATATTTCTTACAACACCGTACCCAAATGGATGGTCAAGTTGCATTAACGCCCACGTACTAGTACCTCATGGTGAGGGACCCATTTATATGTTAGCTGGTCAGACTACTGCTCCAGTTGTACCCCTGACGTATGTCCACGCATACAATTGTACTCATACGCAAAGGATCCAGTGGGTTCTAAGGTCTTTCACCTAAGGGACATAATTGCCCTACTTGCTGGCTTCAGAGTCTCTCACCTAAGGGACACGATTGCCCTACTTGCTAATTTAGGGTCTTTCACCCAAGGGATACGATTGCCCTACTTACTTACGTTACATCCAACATAATAAAATTTAATGTTCAATGAATGGTAAACATATATGTAAGATAAATAATTATTTCACAAAAATGTCAACAATATATTCTAATTAATAATTCTAGATTTAAATTTGTTGAAACTTTAATAATTCAAATACTCAAATGGGTCCTTACTCTTACCCGAGTGGTAGACTCCCACGAGTTTCAACACCGGGTCAAGGGTTCGAGTACCCATCAATGGTGAAATCCCACGGCGTGCGTTATGTGGTGTGTGTGTGCGTGCACATGTGTTAAAAAAAATGAAAAAAAAATACTTAAATAAAATATTATTTTACTATTTTTAATTTAGGAATTCTGCGAAATAATGTACAATAAATTTTAGTTTGAATTCTAAAATTTTGATACATTTAATATATTTATTATATTACTTTTATGTTAAATTATTAATGTTAACATTTATATAATTTTTTAAAATAATAAATTATATTTATTACAACTTTTATATATTATCAAATAAAACTTTTCTATTTTATTATTTATAACATAATCATATAAATAACATTAAATACTTATGTATTAATTATGTAATATAATGTTATTTTACACATGTTTACTTTTATTATGTTATATATTTGTCATTATTTTTTAACCTATAATTATATTGTGTTACTACTATATTATTATAAAACATAATATTTGTATTTTACTATACCTTAATGATCTTATAAACCCTTTTATTTTATTTTATATATTATTATATATCATATTAATATTGTTTACATATTACAATTTTATAATTTATAATTTATTTTTATTATTATATATTTTTATTTTATTTTCATAATCATATTTGTTTATATATACTTATCAATCTTACATCACTTATATTCATAATTCTGCATAATAAATCATCAATATTTTAAATAATTAATTATATATTCTTTTTGTACTGTAAAATATTATACATATATATAAGGTATTAAAATTTATTTAAAATTTAATTTAATTTAATTTTTTTAAACAAAATATTTAAGAATTAATAAAATAATCTTAAATAAACTATTTATTTTATTTTATTTATATATAAATTATTTCAGTATTAAATATTAGAAAAAAATAGAATTTCATAAATGAGTAGATTCCATACATAAAAATTTAACCGACAATAATATTTCTACGAAAATTTTGAATTAAATAAACATAATAAATAACTGAAAATGATAAATTTCAGGTTACGCTACAACAATTCAGTTTTTTCACGACAAGTCAACTCGTCGCTAAAACCTCCAAACTCGTCGCTAAAAACTTTTAGCGAGGAGTGTGCTCGTCGCCACGTTTGATGCAGATACGGCGTTACTAATTCTATTTCGCGACGGAAACGGCAACTCATCGCCAATAACTCAACTATTTGCGACGACCTAATAACTTGTCGTAAAATATAGTTAAGTAGCGACGAGTTGACACGTCACTATTGCATATCGTAAAACGTCGCTAAATATGAGACTCGTCGCGAATAAAGACATGTTGCGACGAGTCCTCGTCGTCGCTAATAAACTCAAATTTGTCACAAAAAGTTTTTTGCGATGAGTGTTGTTTGTCACCATGTTGGATGCAGATATGGCGTCACTAATTCTATTTAGCGAGGGAAACGACACTCGTTGCCAATAACTCAACTATTTGCGACGACCTAATAACTTGTCACAAAATATTGTTAATTAGCGACGAGAAATATGAGACTCGTCGCGAATAAAGACGTATTGCGACGAATCCTTGTTGTCGCTAATAAACTCAAATTTGTCACAAAAAGTTTTTTGTGACGAGTGTTACTCATCGCCACATTTGATGCAGATACGGCGTTACTAATTCTATTTAGCGAGGGAAATGACACTCGTCGCCAATAACTCAACTATTTGCGATGACCTAATAACTTGTTGCAAAATATAGTTAATTAGCGACGAGTTGACACGTCGCCATTGCATATCGTAAAACATCGCTGAATATAAGACTTATCGCGAATAAAGACGTATTGCGACGAGTCCTCGTCATCACTAACAAACCCAAAATTTGTCACAAATTTTTTTTGCGGCGAGTGTTGCTTGTCACCGATGTTGTTGCAAATAATAATTGTTTACGACAATTAAATACATTGTCACTAAATAAAGCTTATTTGCGACAAGTTTACACGTTGCCATTGCATATCGTAAAACATCGCGAATAAAGACGTATTGCGGCGAGTCCACTTATTACTAAAGAAATCATAAAGTCATCGCAAAAGCCTTTATGGCGACGATTGTTAATCGTCATCAATTATATCACAAATACAATGTCGTAAATTCTATTTAGTGACAAAAACAACAAGTCATTGCTAATGATTTAATTATTTGCCACGAACTAACAACTTGTCACAAAATGTTAGCGATGAGCTAACACATCACCATTAAATATCACAAAATGGCATCAAATTTTTTTGTTTGAACCAACTTAATTAAACAAAATAACCTGTATTAATCAATATTCATCATTATCCATTGAAATATAAAAAGTAATGAGATCAAACAAAATAATTAAATTTATAAGTATCCAAAACATAAAAAAAAAAGTACACATGTCCAAATTGTCCAATAAAAATGAATAATAAAAAAAGAAACGTGCGTTATCGGTAATGTAGTGCGGCCTGGGAAGATAACACCAATCTATAGAAAAATCTGCAAAATTATTAAAATAAATTATTATTAGTGATTATTTTATACTACTTGCATAATTTAAATATGACATTCAACTTACCATTGAGGATGTGATTGGGGTTGTTGTGACATAAGGGTATGCAACATTTCCTCCAATTGAGTCTGTCGTGTCTTCATATCATTTATCATTTCCCGCAGCTCAGCCGACGTTGCCTCTGTCTGCTCGGCCCTCCTCGTAGCCTTATCCAAATCAACATGGATATGATAGGTCGATGCAGGCACCTCCCCATGCCCAAGACCACGGACGTAGCCAGATCTAGAGCCAAGGGCTCTAAAACATGCTTCGTCTGCTGTCAATGGTGTAGTGTCCTCCGACTGAGATTTAGTATGGCTTTGTAGCATTTCGTTCTGTAGTTTTAATAAAACATTATTAGTATGAAATGAATAAGTAATAAAATAATTTTAAAATAAGTTTAAATGATTCTCAAATATAGCTCCCTACAACGCGGAGTCACCCAAGTTCCTGTCATCTTCCTAATGTGTGTGTTCTTATAAAAGTAATGAGATCAGGCTCTTGTTAGGTCTCCTGATCACACTATTCCATTTAAACAAGAAATATCATATTTCCAATATTAATAAGTAATGTGATAAATAAATTAAATTAATACGTGTAAGATAAAAAAAAAGTAAATTATACCATCTCATTACGAAGTCTGACAAACGGCTTCAAACCAGCCGTGTGATTCACCATAAGCTTGGAGCGATTCTTTATATTTATTTTACTCATTTTCTGCATTAAAAGTACAAATAAGTTATTGCAATACTTATAATAAAGTTATTGAAAATAAAACATGAATGAAATTTAGATCTCACCAAGAATGCATCAAACTCAAAAATACTGCAAATTTTATCCCAATCTTCGATGGAGATGCCATCGTAAGGGTGTTGTCGTGTCCCCTCACGACCCCCATTTTTTTTATAGTAGGAATGGCACCGACTCTGATATTGCCTGAATCGGTTGCCCAAATACATGTCGACCCCCTTTTTAACATTACTAAGTTCCATATCAATGTCAAATTTATCCTGATAAATAATATATTACATGAATCAATAAATTGTAAATAAATTTAATAATATAATTATTTAAAAGAAAAAATAAAATAAAATGGAACTTAGTAGTCTTGTCATTATCAGGCACGGACTGCCAAGACTCACAAGTAAGGGGCGCCCACTTTCGACATATCACCCCCACCTCGGTTGTGAAAATAGCTGCCCATGGCCCCATCGGTTTATACTTCCCTGGTGGAAAAGTGATAGAGGGTCGCTCGCCTGTAATCAGCAAATGTTTAGCGAGAGCAAGTCCCCTTGACCGGCCACGTCCTTTTTTAGATGTGGTGGAAGTTTCATCTGCAAAATGAAAATAATACAATTTAATATATACGAATCGAACATTAATTAAATGTAAGAGACAATGCCTTATATACGCCTAAGTTTTCGCTGAACTATAGAAAAAACCTACTTTTAAAAGTGCATTTAAAAAAAAAATCAACGAAAACTTAAGCATTTGTACAACATTGTCTTTAAATATAAACACAGGAATAAAATATATGTAAATCTTACCTACAATGTGATTGATGGTATTTGTTGGGCATAGAAAAAGAGCAGTAGAAGCCTGGGAAGAGAGAATTTGGGCGGTGGGAGTCTCGTTCAAGCATAACTGGGGTAAGGAATGTCCTATAGTGGAAGGCTCACTAGGGGAAGATTGGGAGGAGAACAGTTTACGTCTCTAAATACCACCGCCGGGTGCCATGGCTGCTAGAGTTGGAGGTTCAAATTACAAATAATACAATTTAAAGTACGTAAATAAAAAAATGATACCATACGAAGAAAATATTGAACATGAAAAAAATAAGTTTTATTTATAATTTTAAAATATTATATAAGCTAAAACTTATATGACCATTTCATGTATCATGATCACTACATAGAAGTTGTACATCATCATCCCAGTCATCTCCACTATCATTTTCATTATCATTGATGAAATTTTTATCTACTTCAACATTTATTAAATTGACATCAACATACTCTGGGCCCATGTCATCCTTAAGCAACATGTCGACATTATGATGGTCATCTTAGATAATACCATCAACCCTATATGACATTAGTGGATCTTCATCTTCCTCCTCAACTTGTACATCTTCTTCCAAATTTGAAATATCATACCAGTTTTTAAGAGGTGCCCTCAAAACGACATGTCAATTGCCTTTCAATTTAGTGTCCTTGAGGTAAAAAACTTGCTCAACCTGAATAGCCAGTATAAATGGGTCATCCTTATACCATTTACGAGAGAAATTTACACTTGTAAAATGATTGTCTCTTTGTATTCCCGTTTTGTTATTACTAACATCTCACCAGTCACATTTGAAAGGGAAGACCCGATTTCCTCCACAGTAGTTTAAAACAATAATGTCCGTTAATATACCAAAGAAGTCAAAATGTAAGTTTTCTTCATGATCTCCATTCACAACCACGCCACTATTTTGAGTTTTACGATTTTCATCGCGCTCGTTAGTATGAAACCTAATACCCTTGACAATGCAACCACTATACCGAATAACTCGTGAATCAGGACCGCATGCTAATGAATACAGTTCATCCGTCGCTTCAAACGATTTATCTTCGCGTAATCGTTTCATCTATTGAAAACAAGTGTAAAAGAGATTAATAAATTATAATAAAAAATTATAAATATTTACAAGAATATTCAAGTAAACACTATGTTGATCACTTACACGTTCCTCAAACCAATTTGAAAATTGTTGTTCGTGCCTCTGTTGCACATTGGTAGTGTATTGTCTCTCAATATATTGCTTGTGTTCTCTACATATAAAGTGGATAAATGCTATAAATTGAATGCAAAACATATGAAATATGAGTAAAATTTAAAATAGCTCACTTACATTAGATAGTTATTAATATCAGGGCAATTATTTAGCACATACATTCGTGCTTTTGCAAGCTCAGTTACATCCATCTCATCATGTGTTGCAGCTCCTAAAGGGCGTACATTTTGTGTAAAGACGTACAATCCCCCATGTTGTTTTCCTTGAACAATATCATAATTTCGTTCTTGTCGATTGAATCTTGTCTCAACATCTTCAAAATACATCGAGCAAAAATTCATACACTCATTATCTATATAGGTTTCTGCTATGGAACCTTCTGGCCTTGTTCTATTTCAAACATACTTCTTCAAAGTGTATAAGAATCTGTTGACATGCATCATCAAACCCATAAACATAATTAATATACAAGCAATATTAATATAACAATTGATTAACGATTAAATTTAAATTTATATATCACCTTTCGATGGGATACATCCATCGAAATGACACAGGTCTGGCAATGATCGCCTCACGAGGAAGGTGCACAGCTAAATGTACCATGACATTAAAGAATGTAAGCGAAAATATCTTTTCGAGCTTGCATAGTATTATTGGGATGTCCTGTTCCAATTGCTCTAATCTTCTCAAATTCATCGTCTTGGAACACAACTCCTTAAAAAAAAGCCCCAGCTCAATTAGTGTATTGGAGACATCCTTATGCTTGAACCCACGAATTGCCACTGATAGTAGTTGTTGAAGAAGAATATGACAATCATGGCTTTTCATGCCCGATACCTTACAATCATTGACGTTTACACACCACGCGATGTTTGATGCGAACCCATCTGGAAACTTTACATCCTTCAACCATTGACACAAACTCTTTTTCTTATATATAGACAATGTGAAGCAAGCTGGTGGTACCAAATATTTATCACCATTCAGAACTAGCCACAATTCATTTCTGATCCCCATATTCTGCAAGTCCATGCGAGCCTTTGGGGTGTCCTTTGTTTTTCCTTCAATATTCATTATTGTTTCTAGGACGTTTTCACAAATATTCTTCTCGATGTGCATCACATCTAGATTGTGCCTCAGTTTCAATGTTTGCAATATGGCAACTCAAAGAAAATGCTTTTCTTCATCCAATTCAACTCATTTACAGTAATCTTTCTTTTCTTAGTATTCGGTCTTTTTCCAAATTCTACATCTTTAATTGCCTTCATTTGATTTAATATATCGTCCCCGGATAGATGCTTAGGTTCCAACCGCATTTCCCGCTTACCATCAAAATCTTTACTTCTTTTCCGCCAACTATGCTGCGGAGGGAGGAAGGGACGATGACCTATATAACATATCTTTCTCCCATTCTTTAATGAATAAGAAGTCGTTTTCTTGTTACATGTCGGACATGCCATCTTGCCTTTTGTACTCCACCCGGACAAGTTCCCATAGGCAGAAAAGTCATTAATGGTCCATAACAATGTTGCATGCAATTGAAAATTTTCTTTCTTCGACGCATCATATGTCTCTATGCCATCTTCCCACAAATCTTTTAACTCATCTATCAACGGGCGCAAATACACGTCGATGTCATTTCCAGGAGACTTTGGGCCAGGAATAAGCAAAGACATTATAAAGAATGGCTCTTTCATACACTTCCAAGGTGGTAGATTGTACAAAATAAATATAATTGGCCACACGCTATAAGTGGTACTCATGTTTCTAAATAGGTTGAAACCATCACTGGCCAGTCCAAGCCGTACATTTCGAGGTTCGTCGGTAAACCAACCGTGCTTCTTGTCAAATTCTTACCAAGCTTCAAAATCTGTTGGATGCCTTAATACCTTCTCCTCTGGGTCCATGGTGCGCTTCTCTTTATGCCACCTCATCTCGGAAGCTGTCTTCCTGTTTATAAACAATCTCTGCAACCTTGATTTTAATGGGAAGTAACACAGGACCTTGTGTGGGATTTTCTTACCCCTAACATTTACTCATTTGTATCTGGACTCTTTGCATTTTGGACACGTATCATCCTTCTCGTGCTCCTTCCAGAAAAGTATACAGTCATTCTTACAGGCATGTATGGACTCATATCCGAGTCCCAAGTCTCGTAAAATCTTCTTAGCTTCATAATGGGACTTTGGTAATGTTTCCCCTTCAGGAAGTATATCCTTGATGAACTCAAGCATCATGTTGAATGATTTGTTGCTCCAACCATTTATTATCTTCATATGTAGCAACTTTATCAAGCATGACAACTTTGTATACTTCTGACAACCTGAATACAGTTCACACTCAGCATCTCTCAATAAGTATGTAAATTTATTTGTTTCCCCTTCCCCTATTGTCGCATTTACAGTATCCATAAATGTTCCTGTGTGCAAGTCTTCTATGATGTCCTGCATAGCATTAGAACACGTATTTTCATCTCTCGCCATACCATCATTATCATCCTTAATCATTACGGCTTCATCAGTTTCACCATGATGATACCACCGGGTATACGTCCTATCCATCCCATTATCATATATAAATGCGCATGCACTTCGTTTATAGCTTTGTAGTACAAATTGCTGCACTTGGGACACGGACATCGGGTGCTATTAAGTCCGCCTATATGACGTCTTGCCACCTTCATGAACTCCTCGATTCCTTATATATACTCTTTTGAAGCCCTATTTCTAATTCGTATCCAACTCTTATCCATGTTTGTCTTCCTATCACAAGTTGAATAAATACATTAGTCCCTACATATGTGAAATTCTACACATGTTTAACCAAATGTGAATGAGAACAAAGTCTTCCTTCTATATGTATGTCGGTAGATTCCTAACTGTGGGGCCCATTGTGATGTATGTTTCTTACATCTGTTCTGTCCATCCGCTTTTACGTTTTAGGATATAATTCTAAAGCCATAAGTGAACCACATCATAGAAATACTTGTGATTGAATCCCCACCATTAAAACTTCATGTGGACCACTAAAATGTTTATTTTCCCACCAACTTGTTGATAAAGTTACAAAGACCTAGACAAAGAGACCACGCAAATATCTGCTCGATCCGAAACTTTTGTGGCCCACAAAAAAGTTTCTAATGATAAATTATCACTTATTCTTATACTATAAATGGTTCACCCGAGATTTGGATCTACTTAATTTTTAGAATCATGCCCTAAAATGAGTTTTGAACGGATGGATGGTGTGGATATAAGGCATATGTATATCAAGGTGGGTATGATTCTCTCCCACCACACACCCTTGACCCTTTGTTGAAGGGTACCGCCCTTCATGCAGTTTCTCAAGAAATTCAAGTATCTTATTTTTCTTGGCCATTTATTACTACAAACGGTGAGAAATTAAATGAGGCACATAAGATTTAGTAATATTATAATCAGTTGTGGAGAGGTGGGCCACAATTTGTACATTTAAATGGCATCATGTGAGATTAGTGGTCCATATGTAGCATAGCCGGTGGAGCACGAAGAATGCTCTACTTTTTATTTGTGCATGTGGTACGTATAGAATACAGGTAGAATACACAGATGCATCAGAAGTAATTATTTGTACGAATATAAATTGCCCATCTATGTCAAAGTCCAAACCGTATATGGTGAAGGAGTGCTACTTGGCTGTAAACCTAACCCTGCAACGTGGGTGAGACTCTAACTGTAGGGCCCAGCTTGATGTATGCATTGTATATTCACTTTGTCCATTTGTCCTGAGGGCTTATATTAAAGCATGGCCCAAAAAATGTAGTAGAGGTAAATTTCAGATGGACTATATTACAGGAAACAATAATTATTGATGTAGTAGAGGTAAATTTCAGATGGACTAAATTTCAGATAGACTTTTTTTACACATGTCCCTACATATGTGGAATTCCACCTGTAACTCTATGCTAATTTTACACCATTTAAAAAATGGCAGTGACTCTTCAAACCTGCACATGATGTAGTTGTAAGGCAATCCAGACCGTCCAAATAACTAACTCTTCAATGTTGCTTGATCAGTGTGATTTCAGAGATATACTACATTTACAATGGGGCCCACTATTTGGATGGTCTGGGTAGATGTACATAGGTGCCGTGTTTTAAATGGTGAAAAAGTAACATGGGAATCTAGCTATGGAAATATTTTTAGCTAGCTGTTCATTGTTAAGTTTATTAGAGATGTGTTGCTTTTAGAAACATTTGTGTTGTTTGTCCACTGATAGTAAATCTAAAAGTTTCAATCCTGTTCATTGTTTTAAGAATAGTTCAAAGACTAAGGAAAATTCTATATTCGAATAGCCTGAGTCGATTCTTTTATGAAGAACTTCTTTTGGTCATGACTCAGCCAAAACTCGTCAAAAAAATAAATAAATAAATCAGCATAACTCCATATTTAACTTGACTAGGTAAAACTTGACATTTTTTATATTTGCTTTAGGCTTTTTTAAATATTAAAAAATGAATGCAAAAAATGAATCAGATGCAAAGCTCAAGAGGACCCCACCACAAAAAAACAAAGGGAAGAGTGACGTCCACCGTTAAAAGGTTGACAGGGTTTATTCTGATAATATGGTCTATCCGTTCAGCTCGAAACTTTGTATGCAGCCTTAGAACCACGAATTAGCCGTACACATCAAATTTCAGCTCCTGGATCCTTGTAGAAATGGCCAAAATAACAAATCAGTCCCTGAAGTCCTGATTTGGGGCCCGCCTGATATCTTGATATGCTTCAAACTCGGTCTCAACGCGTTAAACATAGTGGCAGAGTGGATGGATGGAGCAGATTTCCCACGAACATCATGGTGGGATCACATGTGCATTGCATGTACATGGAGTGCAAGTGCACCGGCTGTGCATGGAATCTCCCAACGTTGGTCAACACCCATTGACCGACTTCTTCTCCTCAAATTCAAAAACGCACAACGTCTTCACTGTGCTTTTGCAATTTTCTCAGTGTGGCCCGATCATTATTCAAATCATCGATCCGGACTGTCCATCATGTTCAGAAGGGAATTTTAACCGTTGACAAGGTGGCATTTTGAAACCATGCAGGCTGTTACAGCATTCTAACCGTCGAACATGAAATGGACGGCGAAGTAAATAATCTTACGGGCCACGCTGATTTCACTTCAAAACCACTCATTTTCTGATGGTTTTCCATCGTGAATCGAATGGGAGGTGTGGATCTTCTAACTAACAGCAGTTAGTGGGACCTTAGACTTCACAGAGTCAACGTACGTCGACTCTATTGTGAAACAGAGGCTTCGTGTTTTCGTAGTGGACCACCATCATGAAAAGGAAGATGGATCTGAAGCGTCCATCAGGTAGAGGGAGAAAAACCCATCAAAACCATGTCGACCTTTGGCGTCCATGTCCCCTTAAATGATCGTCACATCGATCGCAAGAAGATCGTTCAGCTGCCGTTGCAGCTTGATTATCTTAGTGGGCCACACCATTAGATGATCAAAACTGGTCATTTACGGTCGAAATCCTGAGAGGGAGACGGTGGACGGCGTGGATCTGTCAAAAGACAGCTATAATGGGCATCATCAGCAATGCAGCAGGAAGAAAGATGATTTTCTTTCTCTATTGTGCGAAAGCTCCATTGAAGACGGCTTTGTGCGAATTCCCTCTGTTTTGTGTGGTGGGGTCCTCTCGAGCTTTGCATCTGATTCATTTTTTGCATCATGTCGTAATATAGTCTGTCCAAATGGATGGATGGTGTAGATACAAAACACACATCACGGTGTGGCCCACAGATATATATATATATATATATATATATATGAAACTGGTATCTCTTAAAAAAAAAGAAAAAAAAAAGGCAAATCATTCATATAGTGAGGTCTTGCGAACATACCTGCCTCAAAATATAGAGATATAATTCAGAATAGAAACACGTACAGAGATCACCAGTTGAACCTGACCACCGCTTTGATGTTGCCTTCTCTTTGCACTCTACCGTTTAAAGTTCTTCTTATCTTCTTTACGGGAGGATGGAGAGTTGGATGGATATTTTTCATTTTAGGGAGGATGGAGAGTTGATGAATATTTTTAATTTTTGGGAGTATAAGGAATAACGTCTACTCCAACTTGGGAAGCGGAAGAGTCTCTTGTCTTACCATAGATGCTCTTCCCGTTACAGCTTCTCTCTTTGGCAGTGCACAAACACTGATTGCGTCAAGGATCTGTGGGGCCCACCGTGATCTAAGTGTTTTATCCACGCCGTTAAATGATTTTATCAAATCATTTTAAGGTAAAAACCAAAAAATGAGGCAGGGACACAACACCAATGGACCACACCAAATGAAGCTGGTGTGTTAATGACACCCATCATTGAAGCCTTTCTAAGGGCAACCGTGATGTTTTTGACCATTCAACCTATTCATAAGGCTATGTAGACGTGCATGAGGTGAAAACACAAATATCAGCTTGATCCGAAACTTCTCCAGCTCCCAAGAAGTTTTTAATGGTATACATTCAATCTTCACGTTGTGGTTCACTTAAGATATAGAGTTGTCTCATTTTTGGGCTAATACCTTAAAATGATCTGAGAAATGCGATTAACGGCATGGATAAAACACTTACATCACTGTGGGCCCTCGAGAGCCTTGCCCCGTCCAAGCGGTGGTAGGACGTAATTCGCGTCGACGATATCAGGGACGCAGATTTCCTCGGAAAGCATTTCACATGAAGTTCCGGCGCTGGGAACCCAGGTGGGGCCCACTGCGATGTTTATGAGAAATCCATCCCGTTCATCTCTTTTACCACATGATTTTAGGGATATATCTCAAAAATGGAGTATAACCAAACCTTAAGTGGACCACACCGTCAAATGAAAGCAGTGAATTGAACATTTACCGTTGAAAAATTCTTGGGGCCAACCGAAGTTTTAGATCAAGCTGATAATTGTGTTTTCCTTTCATCCATGTGTTTATGATCTTATGAACAGGTTTGATGACAAATAAACATCACTGGGGCCTTAGAAAGTTTTCAACGGTGGAAAGCAATAATTCCACAATTTCCTGTGGTATGGTCCACTTGATCATTGTACATGCATCAATTTTGGGTTGAACCACTAAAATTATCTGGAAAAATGAATGGACGGCGTGGATAAACCACATGTATTCACGGTGGGCCCAACAGAGTTTAACACTACTTTGAAAGGAAATTGGATTGCGTACTGAGTAACTCAGTACGATCTTATCGTACTGAGTAAACTCTGTTGAGCCCACCTTGAGTGTATGACATTTATCTACACCATTCATCCAGTTTTACAGATCATTTTAATCGTTGATCCCAGAAGCATATCCACATTGCAAGTGTACAATACCACAGGAAAGAGTGGAAGTATTGATTTCCTCCGTTGATACCTTTCTAATGCCCCCGGTGATGTTTATTTGTCATCCAAGATATTCATAAGATCAGATAGACATGGAATCACAAATATCGGCTTGCTCTAAAACTTTTGTGGCCCCTGAGAACTTGTCAACGGTAGAATTTTAATTCACACTGTTTCTGGTGGTGTGTTCCACTTGTGTTTTGGATGTGCTTCATTTTTTGAATACATCCCTAAAATGATCTGGTAAAAAGGATGGACGGAGTGGATAAAATGTAGGTATGACAGTGGGCCCCAAAGACGTTACTCTTAGCATACTGAGTTACTCAGTACGCAATCCACTTCCCTTTGAAAGGCTTTGGCAGGAAATCCGCGTCCCATATATACAGGAAACGGATTGGCTACTCCCTGCCATATATACGGGAAACCGTGGTGGGTGCTCCGTGGGCCCACTATGATGTATGTGTTTCATCCATTTTTATAGATTATTTTAGAATTTTATACCAAAAATTAGAGGGATATAAATCTTAGGTGGACCACACCATAGGAAAACAATGACGATTGGATATCCACCATTAAAATCCTCCTAAGGCCCACTGTACTATTTATTTGACATCTAATTGGTCGATTAGGTCATAGAGGACCAGATGAGGGGAAAAACCAAAGATCGGCTTGACCCAAAACTTTTATGGCCCCGAAAAGATTTTTAACGGTCCATGCTCATTTAACTTTCCTGTAATGTGGTCTAGTTGAGATTGGGATATACCTCATTTTTGGTCTGATAGTATAATTATCTCGCAAAATAGATGGACGGCATAGATGAAACAAGTACATCATAATGGGGCCCATAGAGCACCGACCACCAGCCATTGGCCGGTGGCAGGGGGAATAGCCAATCTGTTTCCCCTCTATATCGTATATATGGGCGCGGATTGGATGTTAGTAGCCAAATCGCTATTGAAGTGACGTCACCAAGCTCTGTGGACCCCACCATGATGCATGTGTTGTATCTAGAGCTGGGTAGAAAGGGACTGATCCGGCGGATCCGACCCGAACATCCTTTGACTAGTGGGATGGGAGTACCCAATCTTTCTTCTCACATGGCTCGAGGTTCCTCGATCAGAGTTCCTGACGAAAAACAAGTCTTTCACCTTTCTTGCTTGGAATATTAGGTGGTCCCACCGTGATGTTTGTGATAAATCCACACCGTCCATCCGTTTTAGGAGTTTTAGTACATGCTGCCAAGAATGAATTATATCCAAGACTCAAGTGGCCCTTACGAGAGGACACAGTATAGATTTAATGACCACCTTCCTCTACTATTGAAACTCTTTTAGTGTCAAGAATATTCGATCCGAACCGTATATAACCCGATCCGACTCGATTTTCTAGACTGAGTCGGACTCGGTTCGAGTCAGGCCAACAATACAACAAATCGGATTAAGTTAGAGGACCTAGACTCGGTCCCGGATCTGATCGGGTTCAGGTCCGGTACTAAAAACTTCGGACTGAAACGAGTTGGGGCCAATCCGGTCCGACTCGACTCGATGCCCACCTCTAGTTGTATCCATACCGTCTAACCATTTTTAAAGATACATGTAGCATATTCGGAACTAATAAAGATGGATGATGACACATATGACATCTTAGAACAAGAAATGCCATGTAGTGTAGGACATGCATTGGCACATTTGACATGTTAATTAGAACTGGACACTAACCAACCCGATCCATCGGATCCGACCTGATCTGAACCGATACGAAGGCCTAGATCGGTGTTGTTCGAGTTGGATTAGTCAGATCCGACCATTCATCGAATCAAGTTCGAATCGTGGTTAATCCAGACCGATCTGAACTGAATGGATCCGATTAGACCGATCCGATCCAGAGTTATTCGTATGAATATTTATCACATATATTTAATCATATGAACATGTTGGATGAAAAATAAACATCACTGGGAACTTATAAATTTATCAGCGATGAAAAACAATACTGCTACTTTTTCCTGTGGTATAGTCTACTTGAGCTTTGGATATGCATCAATTTTGGGTTCAACCACTAAAATGATCTAGAAAAATGAACGGACAGCGTGGATAAACCACATGCATTAATCACGGTGGGCCCCAACAGATTTTACTCAATACGATAAGAGTCCACTGAGAAATTTTTGTGATGTGCACGTCAAGTCGTCAACACAGCTTAGCAGCTTGGAAGCGAATTCCATAGTGAGCAACTCACTACACTTAGCGTACGGAGTGAAGTTTGTGGGGTCCACCACGATTTATGTATTTTATCGGCTCCATTCATTCATTTTACAAAATAATTTCAGTGCTTGAGCCGAAAAATTAGAGATATCCAATATTCAAATGGACCACACCACATTAAACAGTTAAATTGAACATCTACCGTTGAAAAATTCTTGAGGGCCACAGAAGTTTTGGATCAAGCTTATATTTGTGTTTTCTCTTCATCCATGTATTTATGATGTTATGAACAGGTTGGATGACAAATAAACATCACTGTGGGCCTAAAAAGGTTTCAACGGTGGAAATCATTATCTCCATTGTTTCAAGCGGTATGATCCACTTGATCATTGGATATGCTTCAATTTTGGGATCAACCCCTTAAATTAGATGGAAAAACGGATAGACGCCTTGGATAGACTACATACATTCAAGGTGGACCCACAACTGAGTTTACTCAGTACGATGAGAGCGTACTGACTACTGAGTAAGTACGCGATTCAATTTGTAACAGCTTATGGGCTGTAAGTTATAGCCTGCAACTGGTGTATAGATACATGTCGTGCAAAGACGGGCGGTGTGGATAGAATTCATACATCTTGTTGGCCACTTAGTGGCCCATCAGAGCCTCATTCATCTCATCCCCCATCCAACCATTGCATCCCCCATCAAACCACCCATTCATCTCATACAATCATCCAAACATCCATCTATCCAACCATTCCATCCATCTATATATCCAGTCATCCAAACATCCATCCATACATCCATCCATCCAACCATACTATCCATCCATCCAACATCCGACCATCTCGTTCATCAAACATGGTTGATTATCCCATCAATCATCAAAACATTCATCCATCCATTCCATCTATCCATCAAACATGGTTGACCTTATGATTTTTGGTGATGTGCAACATTCGATTGTTGATTGGAGACTTAATGAAGTGATGCACGATGATTTCCAACATCCGATAAAGGATTGAATGTTTATCGGATGGTCAACAATACTTTCTATATATCTGTAACGACTCGAAAATTTTCGTACAATGGCCCGAGTACCACCTTGACCAGAAATCACTTAGGATTAAATCCTTTAAAAATTTGACAAAGTTAACTAAGTGCTAAACTAGATTAGCCATGAAATCCATTTGAATCGCTTTAAATACGATCTGCAAGACCCAAAACTTGTAGAATCATTGACGCTAGGTTACCCTAAAGTCTAGGATCAAACTCATTACTCGACTACTCTTAGGAGCACATTGAAACTCCGTATCAGGTCTGGACCGCACAGCGTGAGTCTGAATAATACAAGGTTAAGGACTTAGGACCGCTTCACTGGGCTTGACAACTATCTCGGAAATCAAACCCAAACAGTGTCCCACGGCTGTTCACTTGAGTCCGGAGCAAGGGAGTGTGAGTACACTTGTTTTCTTTACAAAATAAATATCTCAAATAGTAATCTGAGACTTTTTACTTGTGGACATTTTGTAAGTAACTAGACCATCAAAATCTGACCCAAATACACCCTCGGATCAGGAAAAATTTCATAAACATATCTATGTACTCGGAATTTCAGATTGGGTTTCACTGACCGTTGAACTGAAACTGGTCCGCCACGCGTGATCTGAGAATCCGACGAAAATGAAAACTTAACTCCACCTGGATCTGGTGTCTGTGAGCTTAAGTCCGACGTTTGGCTCAAGGAGGCCCACCAGAAGTCCTCCGTTGAACTGAAACTAACTCACTTTGGTTATAACCCAAGTATACCTTGACCTTAAGTCTAGTTTAGTGCATTTTTAGGCTATATAAGGACCTTAGAACTCTCTCTCTCACGCCCATACGAATTTGAGAGAAACCCTAGAAAGAGAAGAGAGAAAAGAGAGAGAAAGAGTGAGAATTGTGGGAGATCCTTCCTACCCTCTTCCCCCGCCACTACACAAGCTTCACCACCCCATTCTCGTCGCTTTCCCGGCGATACTAACTTCGTTTCTAGGTAAGAAACCCTAACCCTAATCAGTTTTGGTGTTGTAAGGGTTGTATGTTATGAAATAGCTAACCTATTTCATTCTATAGGTTACTAAATTGCCGAATACGAAAGCTTAGCAAACCTATAGTATTCGTTACGATTCTACGGAAGAAGGTGAGGACTTTAGGTGTATAGGTTATGGTTTTTAACGCTTTCAATGTCAGATAATGATAGATTCATGATCTACATGTAATTGCACATGTACAAAGTGCTGTCTGTATTTCGTTTCGATTAAAGACGTAGAATATGGAATTTTACATATTCTAGGTGTTCGTAGAAAATACTGTATACATATATATTTTGGAAATATGTTTGACGTGATTATTTGTTGTATGAATATACGATATATGGATAAAATACTTATTTGGTGAAAGGACTCGCCCTATACATGTTATGCTAATATACACTATGTATGTAGAAATAGTGTATTGTAGAAAGTATCGTATACGTATATATTTTGGAAATGTGTTTGACATGATTATTTGTTGTATGAATATATCATATGTGCGTGAAACACTTGCTTGGCGAAAGGACTCGCCCTAATACATATTTTGCTAATATACACTATGTATGTTGAAATAGTGTATTCTAAGTGTTTGTGAAAATGCTTATGAGAGTAAGTGTTTGGATGATGATGCCTTAGGTAGGTGTTGAGATGGGATTCTCAACTACCTTAGAGACATGTATGATTTCCTCCATGAGGTTGTTTACTTAAACCGCTTACTTGTGAAATATATGTGTTTGTATTCTTGTTTATATGGTGCTTTATGACATGCTTTATAACATGTCTTATACATGCTTATGACATGTTTGTTAGTATGCTTGAATTACTTTGTTTATTATGCTTTACTCCACATGCTTTGAATATGGATTAATTGCGATTGGGACTATGTTTATAGTCCAGACAATCGGTACCGGACTTGAGTTCATGGTTGAGATTCTTTTCGCCACGTAGAATGTGTTTGACGAACCCAAGTCGTACTTCAGTTGGCGACAGTGGTTAGGCCACGCGAAGTGCTTAAGCACTTCATGTCGTTCAGTTGATTGTGCGCTCGAGTTAGTCAGGCTCGTCAAGTAACCCGATATGTCTAATGTATGTTCACCATGTTTAGTCGCTACTGCTTGAACCTAGGGTACCAAACTTACCAGTGGAATCCTGTTAACCATGGTACCTTGATCCGCTAAGACTCATGAACCGGGCATGGTGGTATGGGACACCGTGGTCGAGCTGTTGGCCTACGCTGGGGCCACGTGCCTCCCCGTAGTGACTAGTGAGCAACTAGACTCGTGAGTCGATTATGGTGGTATGGGACACTATATTCGTGCTGTCGGCCTACATTGATAAGGTGATGGGAGAGTGGTGTAACCTTTGTGCGTAACAGCCCTGACAACCCATTGTAGTGACCTCGAGCATACTCTGATTTTTGCGGTGAGCCTTAGAGTTTTACCGCGGTATATAGAGTATGAACTAGGCCTGTATCTGTATAGTGATGAATCGTTAAAGAGATGATGGGGGAGTGGTGTAACCATTGTGTGTAACAGCCCTGACAGCCTCTACAGTGACCTAGAAACACAATATCGTATGAGATTAACTAGGACTGACGACCCTAGAATGGATCATGTTTGAGAATGATACAAAGGAGGTACCTTAGTTTTCCAATCTTGCTGTTTGAAATAGACTAATAACAACTCGGTAATCATGCTCATCATGCATTGCATGTGCCTGAAAGATGTGGAGCACTGAGGAATGCAAGCTGCCGCGAATGTAAGATGGTGTCGCATGAGGGAGTGTGTGGTGAGGGCATACATCAAGATTGCATTCATACTGGCATTAATAAGAGTAGTTAGGAGTGTTTGATTGTACCGCTTTATCATTACTGCTTGATTGAATTGATAACATATTAACCTATGCTTTATTGTTCCACTGAGTTAGCTACTCACTCCCACGTTACGGGACGGTGTTGTACACACCAACCAGACTCAGTCTCAGGTATAGATGAGATGACGACTCAGGAGGCTCAGCCAGACTATGATGAGGACCAGGATGAGTTCTCATTTATGCAGTATTTTGGTGGCTTCGACTAGACTGCCAGGATCAACGAGACTTGCAGGGATTACTCCTTAGTTGTATTTTTGACTTTTTGAACATAAAACAGATATATGTATACGGTGACTCAGATGGGTTCATACTCTGGAGATTGAAATAGTTTTGTTTCCTTTACATACATATATATACAGTTCAGTCTTCCGCTTGCCTTTATACAATTGATCTGGAGTATGAATTACTGTTTTGGTATAATCTCACTCATGTTTATTGCTCTAACACAGACAACATTTAATCATCATTATCTATGTTGCATAAGTGATGCGTTGGAACTCCGGAGTTGAGTTATGCTCGACCACTGATTTTCAGGGCGTTACAATATCGTTCGATTGTTGATTGGAGGTCGATCAAACGATTGTCGATGTGTACCATTCTATCGTCAATAAGGAAATTGATAATAAGATTTATGTTGGTTTGTACCGTTCAATCATTAATTGGAGGTTCATCGCATGTTCAACAACACTTCGTGTCAAAATTAAAAATTAGAATTCGTGGGAAACGTTTTAGCAACGATAATTATAGTGCGTCGCAAAAACGTCGACTATTTGCGATGATTTACAATGTTGTTGCAAATACTCTAACATTTTGCAATGAAACTACGTTCGTCGCATAAAGTTTTAGTTTGTATTTGTCGCAACGAGTTAACCTGGTCGTCGTTAAGACAACCTAGTTGCAGCGACTTTCGTGTCGTGGCAATAAATAATGTTTTGCCACGACACTTAATTCGTCGCATAAAGTGGATATTAACGATGACCATGGAAATGCGTGGCAAAAGGTCTTTCCTGCCATGTAATTTTCTCGGGATAAATTGGAGGGAAACATTTTTAGCGACGATAATTACAGCTCATCGTAAAAACGTCGACTATTTGTGATGATTTACAATGTTGTTGCAAATACTATAACATTTAGCAATAAAACTACGTTCATTGCAAAAAGTTTCAGTTTGTATTTGTCGCAACGAGTTAATCCGGTCGTTGCTAAAATACACTATTTGCAGCGACTTTCGTGTCGTGGTAACAAATAATGTTTTGCCACGACACTCAATTCGTCGTATAAAGTGGACATTAACGATGACCATAGAAACCCGTGGCGAAACGTCTTTCCCACCATGTAATTTTTATGGGAGAAATTTGTTGAAACGTTTTAGTGGCGATAATTATAGCTCGTCGCAAAAACGGTTCCTATTTACGATGAGTTACAATGTTGTTGCAAATACTCTAACATTTAGCCATGAAAATACATTCGACGCAAAAAAGTGTCAGTTAGTATTTGTCGCAACGAGTTAACCTAGTCGTCACTAAAACAAACTATTGGTAGCGACTTTCGTGTCGTTGCAAAAAATAATATTTTACCACGACACTCAATTCGTCGCATAAAGTGGACATTAGCGATGACCATAGAAACGCGTGGTGAAATGTCTTTCCCACCATGTAATTTTTTCGGGAGAAATTGGTGGGAAACGTTTTAGCGACGATAATTATAGCTCGTCGCAAAAACGTTGACTATTTGCTATATTTTATAATGTTGTTGTAAATACGCTAACATTTCGCCATGAAACTACGTTCGTCGCAAAATGTTTCAGTTAGTATTTGTTGCAATGAGTTAACCTAGTCGTCGCTAAAACAGACTATTTGTAGCGACTTTCGTGTCATTGTAAAAAATAATATTTTGCCACGATACTCAATTCGTCGCATAAAGTAGACATTAGCGATGACCATAGAAACGCATGGCGAAACGTCTTTCCCGCCATGTAATTTTTGCGGGAGAAATTGGTGGAAAACGTTTTAGCGATGATAATTATAGCCCATCGTAAAAACATTGACTATTTGCGATGATTTAAAATGTTGTTGCAAATACGCTAATATTTCCCCATGAAACTACATTCGTTGCAAAACGTTTCAGTTGGTATTTGTAGCAACAAGTTAACCTACTAGTCGCTAAAAAAGACTATTTGTAGCGACGTTCATGTCGTTGCAAAAAATAATATTTTGCCACGACACTTAATTCGTCGCATAAAGTGGACATTAGCGATGACCATAGAAACACGTGGCGAAACGTCTTTCCCACCATGTAATTTTTTCATAAGAAATTGGTGGTAAACATTTTAGCGACGATAATTATAACTCATCGCAAAAAAGTTGGTGATGATTTACAATGTTGTTGCAAATACTTTAACATTTCGCCATAAAATTATATTTATCACAAAACGTTTCAGTTGGTATTTGTCGCAACGAGGTAACCTAGTCGTCACTAAAACAGACTATTTGTAGTAACTTTCGTGTCGTTGCAAAATATAATATTTTGCCATGACACTGAATTCGTCGCATAAAGTGGACATTAGCGATGACCATATAAACGCATGGCGAAACATCTTTCCTGCCATGTAATTTTTTCATAAGAAATTGGTGGAAAACGTTTTAGCGACGATAATTATAACTCGTCGCAAAAACGTTGACTATTTGCGATGATTTAAAATGTTGTTGCAAATACTCTAACATTTCGCAATGAAACTACATTCGTCGCCACAAGTATAATTCAGTATTTTTTGCAATGAGTTGAACTAGTCGTTGCAAAAGCTACTATTTGTGACAACTTTTGTGTCGTCATAAAAAATATTTTTTTTACGACACCTAATTTGTCACAAAAAATGACTATTAGTGACGACTGGTTAAAATCGTTGTAAAAAATTCATACGAAAACTTTTTGCGACAAGTTTTGCGACGATAATTGAAGCTTGTCGCAAAAAAAGTTAATTATTAACGATGATTTAAAATGTCATCGAAAATAATCTCTTGCAATGACTTGAAATGTCGTTGTAAAAAATTGCATGTCCCAATGAAATTTGACTTTTCGCTAAAAAAAATTGTTGCAAAAAGTCTAATTTGTTGTAGTGTTAAGATTACCTACCTTAAAAGTCCGATGATCTGGCCCTGCTTTAATCTCTTTCTTGATTTACAGAGCTCTCTCTATCTCCCTCTCCCTAATTTGATTTGATTGATTCCTTCGTTTTCTCTCTCTCTCTCTCTCTCTCTCTCTCTCTCTCTCTCTCTCTCCTTTTTTTTAAAATAAAAGAGTCCGTAATGGAGGAGTGAGGGTTATGGGACGATTTCATTTAGTGGGAGGTTCGACGGCCATTATCGTACAAAAAGGAAGGAAAGTGGAGAAAGTGGTTTAATCGTGCGGAAGATTTAACTTTTTATTTTTATTTTATTTTTATTATTTTTTTAAAAGATATGGTGAGTCCCACTGTGATAATATAAATCTATTCTGTCCATTATCTCGGACTAGCCAAGAGAAGATGTAAGGCAAAAAATGAGGCCGATCCAAAACTCAGGTGGGCCACATGCAAATGTACGGTGGGGCTAATTCCCACAAAAAAATGGGTTGTTAAATAACATATATGAGATAAATTACAAGATTATTTCATGAATCAAAGGTTAACTAGCACGACTATCCAAATATTAAGATTATCTTAAGACCAAAAATGTCACAGGAAAGTTTGAATAATAGAATTTCACATGGGATCAAAATCCTAAACCCGCACGTGACCTACGAGATGGAATTAATGGGAAATGCTATAATCCCTAAATTAGAGCACATACCTAGTATTAATGACTTAGACTAGCCTTAATTAAATACTAAACAAAGGGTTTAGGATTACCTACCTTGGTTAGGACAACACCCAACTTGATTCGACGAACGAGGCTTGAAATTGGCTCTCCACTGAAGCCCTAACAAGGCCACACCCAAATACGACTCCTGTGGTAGAATGAATCATACCAATCTACTATTAGGAGCACACGCCCTAAAATACACAAATCTTAATGTTAGGATTTCTGAAATTCAAGAAAATACAAGTAATTCCCTACTCTCAATAACTTTTTTTTTTACACACCCCCACACACTCACGCCGCAGTGGGATTTCACCACTTATGGATACTCGAACCCTTGACCGGGTGTTGAAACTCTTGAGAGTCTACCACCCGAGCAAGAGTAAGGATCCAATAACTTAAAAACAATGGGGAGATGGGTAAATCACCCATGCAAGGCTATAGGCCTCTTACCCAGGAAGGGGGGAGGTTGGATTCGGCTTGGAATCAAAGCCGGGAAGCACACGCAGCCCAACCTTGGAGAGGAGCACTTGATGTGGTGAGGTCTCCCTCTCCCCTCACACTCTCTTTTGCTTTCTCCTCCTTCCTCTCTTTCTCTCTTTCTCTCCCTTAGAACCCTATGTACTAGTTAGAATACCCCACATGAAGGAAAATGGTTATTTATACCCAATTATTTCTTCCAAATCGTGTGGGGTTAAGTGACTTACGCGACCCATCGATTGGACCGTCAACCATTGTTGGTCAAACCAATGGAAATCGACACATTGACAGTCGGACCGACAGCGTGCTTTCTATTCCTGTAAAGGTTCTGAAGGCTAATTCTTGGTTTTAATGGGCCATCCTAATGTGGGAGGTTTGCATACAAGGTATTATCAAGGTTTAGACTTCCATATTTATATTTCATTCCAAAATTTCTAAGTTCTCGTGTTTCAAACTTGCGTGTGCGTGGACGCGTACTTAATGTGAAGATTTTTTTAGAGTAATACCCTAGGACATCCAATACCATCGTGGTCGACAACATGTGCCCCCCCGTGAGTTACGCTAGTCACCCGGTAAAGTTCACGTGCCATGTATGCTTGATTACCCCAACCGTTATTAGTCCGGTTTATAAGAAATTCATTCATGATAAAACTTATCAACCAGCGGCCCTTCCGGATTGATGGTTACATAATAACCCAATGATCCTTTCCATGAATATTCCAACTATAAATACATAGAAATGGTTTAACACGAGAAAAACGACTTAGACAAAACAGTCCGAATAAAGGATTAGAGAAATGGTTCTTCTTGAAAAACCTCGTTGGGCACACATATGGTAAAAGATGAAATTCATCAAACAAGCTTATGTAACACTCAAAAGGTAAGGCCACTAGTCCAAGCATTCATCCATACAAGTGGTAGTTCAACCATACAAAGGATTTATAGAAGAAGCAATCAACCTGCATAAATAACAATTCCCAATTTCTATAATTCCAAGCATACTAACAATCTAGCACATGAATTATAAGATAATATGTTAAAATTTATGGAAGAGAGAATTATACATGATTTTTGCAAATAACAAGATTTTAGAGTTACTTGCAACTACCAAATATTCAAAAACAACAATACAATTGCATTTACGGAAGTGAAAGCTTGAAGTTCATGTCTTCATCTTTCGAATGGGGGTTCTAATGATTATGAGAGCTCCGAACCAGGTCTGCTATGATAAGGACGACTCGTACAGCTGAAAATTTGGAGAGAGTGACTCTTAATCATTAAAGTCCACTAATTGCCTTCAATAACTCTGTATTTAGCTTCCAATTGCCACAATTTAACTCAAATTAGAGGTTAATTATGATATTTCTACTCACCTAGATTTGGAGTCAACTTGGCTCACCGATCCGACCTGAACTCAGGCCTAACAGATGATCTAGCGATGCCACATCACCCACAGCCCAAGCATGCAGCAAGGCGGCTACTACCAACAATCCAAGCTTCAAAAACGTTACATGCGCACACTGAATAGTGTAAATATTTAAAGGCATTTAACTCATCACATTCATTATTCCATAAGTATACTTTAAAATAATTTTAAAATTTTAAATTTATAAGTTTTTTTAAGTTAAAAAATAAAAAATCAAGATTTTAATTCCATACTCATAAACGAGCCCTCATGGTGGTCCACCATTTTTCATGGCTCAGATGCCCTATAGAAGCACACCGAAAGCAGAGATGATGATGGCTGCATGCTAATTTTGCATGCAACCGGATGTAAGTGAACCAAGAGCGCAATTAAACAGCAGTTCCCTCGCTCTCAATCAATCTTCTTGACTGAAAATGATAATTTGAATCGGAGAGAGCGACGCTCAAAAAGCAGAAGTCGACTTTCCTGCATCTGCTGACCATCAGAGAACTGTATCATCCGGCTAATTTATAAAAGAACTTTGATACTCTAGCAGAGTGCCATGGATAATAATACACCGGTATTTAGAAATTACGTAACACGTGGCATTCAAGTAGTCAACTTAAACAGTCCGAATTACAGATGAATCATGAACCAAAAATAAGGGTTAGATGATACTCTTACAATGGATCGGTGGACATTTTTTAGACGATTAAGAATGAAAATTATCCAACGGTCCTGTTTCTACAAAGTGTCCAAAAATCAGAGGCTACGATTGTCCAACCAATCTGATATTGGGATTGTGATTTGGCGACAGTGGGCTAATCTAGTCGGTTTCATTTGAGTTAATATATGCCACCTGTGCAATTTCTAAGTGCCGGTGTATCAACCGCCGTACGCATCCGAATATCATATAGCTCCTTGTTTTTATTTTTAATGAGAGGTTGGAAGCGTAACGCTTTCATAGACGGCTGGATTTGTTTTGTTTTTTCGTTTCCACTTCTATTGAGGCTGACATCGTTCATTGATTTTCTATTTTGTTGAAGAGGTATGGGTTTTACCTGCTATAAGAATAACATGGACCATCCATCTGTTGGGCCCCTGGTACAAGATAACCCATAAAGTAAAAGTTACAAAAATAAAATAAAATAAATTTCGGCCATGTAAACGTAATTGCATATGGCCGACGAACTCACAGTGGAAATGAAAAAGTGAAATTTGTATATCGAAAGGCTCTTGTGATAGCTGACCACCATTTTTGAAAAGCATGTGGAATTTACGTACCGTTATCCAATCACCCAAATGGTGGCATAGACGGTGGATGTATATGTCTCTAAAATCACATTGATTAATCCTGACCATCAGATTGATTGCTATTGTGTTGGGATTAATTACTTCATAAAAGCCATTTTATTAACAGGAACACCCCGAAAAAAAGACTCGGATTGGGTATTACCTCCACCTGTCACTAGCTCCGAACAGGCTGCGGTTCTGAGGGCCCACCGTGATGTATGGATTTATCCACACCGTCCATCCATTTTACTATATCACTTTAGTTTTTAAAACCAAAAATGAGGCAGATCCAATGCTCAAGTGGATCACACAATGAAAAATAAATGATCACCGTTAAAAACTTCTTAGGAGCCTCATGAGTTTTGGATCAAGCTGATATTTGTTTTCTGCTTTCATCCGCTTTAAACAGCCTTGTGAACATATTAGATGGAAAATAAACATCACGGTATGCCGTAGAAAGGTTTCAATTGTTGGAATCGTTATCACTGCTGCTTCCAATGGTGTGGTCCACTTGAGCTTTGGATTTGACACATTTTTTAAATTATATTCAAAAATAGTATTTAAAAACAAGTAGAAGGTGTGGATAAACTCATACATCATGGTGGGCACCTCAGATCCCTAGGTTGTTCGGAGCTTGGGACTGGCACGGGTAGTACCCAGTCGGCGTCCCATCCTGGACGGAGGGCGGCCTGATGTTGGGCATCACCGAAAGAAATAAAAGAAAGAAGTAACAAGGCCGCTACGTAAGCCAAAGGCAGTTGTTAAAGCCCCAGCCAATCTGCCAATGGCAGTTGTTAAAGCCACCACATAGCACAATCTTTTATTGGATCTTAATTTCTCATATCAAAGGTGAGGTTAAGGACTTGTTTGGTTTTCCAATCACATTTTAAAAAAAAATAATAATAAAATAAAATAAAATAAATCTTTGAAAAAATAAAATAATTTGGTTAAAAAAGAATTTTGGCACAAACCATGGGAGTCAAATATAAAATAAATAAATAAAATTATAATTATAACTTTTACATGTATCAGAAAGCTTATTTTTACAGTGATAATTTTATAAAACAAAAACTAATATAATATAGTAATTGTAGTCAAATGTAAGTAAAGTCACCACACAATTACATAATAAGTGCACATTATCCATTTTCAGATAATTACTATTGTAATTGTATATAATCAAACAACTCCAAGAATAAATGATAAATTATCGAAATTTTAAAAGCAAAATTAGATAATTTATGTCGTCTAACCATGTGAATATTCAGTTATGCACTAATGAAGAATGAGTTAGCAATTCAAATGATCGGATTTTTGTGCCATGGGCACTTTTGAAGAGTCAACACCATTTTTTCAATGGTGGGAAGCTATTATAAATGTCTAAACCTTTGTCCACATCTAATATGGAAACCCTCTTAAGCTGTTTTTTATTATTGTTTTTGTATTTTTATTTTTAACACGCACACATACTCCCCCACACACTCAGGCCAAAGTGGAATTTCACCACCTATGGGTACTCAAACCCTTGACCCGGTGTTGAAACTCCTTAGAGTCTACCACCCGAGCAAGGGTAAGTACCCTCTTAAGCTGATGTTACCTTATTCGTTGAACCATGTTAAGCCTGATTAATAGGAGTTAAATTTTCATTAGATCGATCTGACCGGTTCAGATACTCTGCCTTTCATTCATACTCCGAACCCAAAAATCATGATTATCAAACACTTATATAGACAACACCATGAGAAATAGTTCAAGGCTATTTGGTAGTAAGAAAACTTGAAGGTTAGTATATCTTATCCTGGCCTATAGTTATTAGGCAAGCAATCCATTGTTGGTTGAGAGATATTCCTGACATGATTCCAAAAAGAACAAGTAGATCGGACCGATCCTACCTCTTTCTAATAGTTAGCTGGGTCTTCCTTGTCTATGTTCCACTCTCCTCCCTTCCCGCCCTTCCACATGATGCATGACAAGCAGCTCCTAAAGTCAGATATGTTGAATTAACAGAATGTCTGATTTATGGGCACTTGTTTGCTGAGATAGGACCATTAGATATCTAACTATTAATATATTTGGTTTATGATGGCCTATGGTTTTCTAGTTCGAATTGAATTTACTCTCACACCACATATAGAATTTCTTGATTTCTGAGGATTAGTGCTCTGCTAAAGTTACAAAGCCTTTCTTCACGTTTTCCATTCCTTGTACGTTTCCTTGGCCCGATGTGGGTGTAAGAGGAGATTAATTGAATTTCTACAACACTTAAGGGCCCACCAGATGGCTATGTGAGATTCAATCCATCATTCAGTTGACCCAACTTTCTTTAGTATATTGTCAAGAAAAAGGGTGGGTTCAAAACACAAGTAGGCCACACTATAAGAAAGAGTGGGTATGGAGATGCCCACCTTTGAAACCATCTTAAGCCCAACTATGATGTTAATTTATTTGCCGTCGAAGCCATTCATAAGGTGAGTCTTATTATGATAGTATGATAAATGGGAAATATAAATGCTAACCTGATCCAAAGCTCTGGTAGCCCAAAAAAGGTTTCAGTTGCGGGGGTCTCATTTTCACTCTTTCATAAAGTATAGCTCACTTGAATTTTAAATCTGTACGATGTTTGGGCTCCTCTCCTAACACATTCTTGCTCAATTGACAGATGGAGTAGATGTTATACATATTGTAATAGATGTCTTAAATCGAGTCTGTTAATGAATCGACACTCTATTCGAACAGTGCTTGATCCCATCGATATTTTTTAGATTTTCTTCAGTTGGTTGCTGGACTAACTGTAACGCCTTGAAAATTGGGGGTCGTGCATACACTCAACTCCTGAGTTCCCGGGGTCACTTATAACCGATTTTCATTAATATGCGTTTAATCAGATTTAAATGCGCAGCCTGAAATTTTCTGGAACATGAAGCATAACCACAAAAGTCTACTAAAATGAAAGAGATCAGGTATATACAGGTCTAAAAGAATATAAATGGGTTGTACAAGGCATTGTCCATCAAAATCATAAAAAGAATAGTATGTCTAAAAGAATAAAGCTGAGTCCACTGTTCAACGATCCAACGTCCTATCTACTGAGTCGATGAAGACCCGCTCATCAACTGGAAGTATGAGAACTCATCCTCCTCCTTGAGGCTCGTGTCGTCTGGCTCCTCATACTCTGCATCACCTACACTTACGGGCGAATCTGATTAGTGTTTTAAAACACCGTCCCAGAGTGGGAGTGAGTAATCAACTCAGTAGGTGCTATTAATCTTAAGTTGTAACAGGCATTGGTTATATTATAAATTTAATGAAAAGCAACCATTCATACACACCTATCTAATCTTATTAATAAGTATGCATGATAAACGATATGATGCATGCCCTTGCCACGACACTCCCTCGAGCGACTCCATCTAACGATTGCGTATGACCAACACTCCTTCAGAGAGACCTCGACTACCGAGTTACCACCCTAGCTAATGCGATGTAATGATAATGTTAACCAAATTCTTAATTAAGTCCATTCATCCAGCAGGTTGGGGAAACTGATACACCACACGTATCAATACCTTGAACTGATTGGGAAGCCAAGACCCTGCGATCCTTGATCCCGTTGGGTTTCCCATCCCCGACTTCAAGCACATGGGGAGTGATGAAATGTGGGATCGCTTGCGGTCACTATGGGGAGGTGTGTCACCCCAGCGGAGGCCGACAGCTCGGACACAGTGTCCCATTCCACCATGCCCGGCTCACGAGGCGGTGGATCGATTTCAATCTGGTTATCGATGAGCTACAATGGTTGTAGGGTGTTCTAGGTTCCATACATATGTGAGCAAACATGATTAACAAACAAGATTGATCAGTAAGTAGGTTAGACCGCACGAGTCAGGCGAGTACATGACAAGCGACATAGAGTACAAGAGACCCATGTAGTCGAACTACTGTCACCCGTACACACCCGCCCATACCCACGGGTCTAGTCCTAGCATAGTCCTACCGATGGGACTACCGTCTCTCCTCATGTTTCTGACCAACCCATGGGTGTGATAGTGATCCATAACATGCCAACTATCCAGGTTATCAACTAGAATAACAATATCATATTTTCATGTATCTCAATCATGCGAATCAGATACTCCTAACAAGCAAACTGTCATTATCATGAAACAAAGTGCATGTGAGTTGTGTGGGTTTGTGAGGAAGTTAACCACTTCTTTCATCTTAAGGAATCATATGCATAAGAGTAAGGAATCATACATACTATGAAGCAACACTATATGGAAAAATCAAACAAGGCATGAGCATGTAATCATCCATACACAATCATGTGAGAGGCAAGAACAACATCATATGAGAACTAAACATACAATTCCATACAATTTCAACAAACATACAATTCCTACAGTTTCTCTAAATTCTCCAAATATATTATCTAAGCAATCAAAATCATTAGACTCATACTACAATTGGTGTTAGGCCACCTAAAGATAATTGTCTGCACCTTAAGAGGAGATTTCTATTCTTTGAGATCTTAGGGTTTGGAGATTTGGGTAAAACCACTAATTTCTAAATCAAATCAAGAAAGACAACATTAATGCCTAGAAATCTACATTAGGTTGCTCTATTGAAAGGAAAATATATCATTCTTACCTCCGCTTCTTGGCATGGGTGAGTTTGGTGGAGGTTTTGTAGTAGCCACCGTTTTGGTTGAGGAAATACCAACCCTACAAGTATCAAGATTTCCCTCACCCCCACGAACACTCTCCCTTCCTCTCTTCTTCCTTTCTTCTTTCTCCCTTTTCTCTCTTCTCTCTTTCTTTCTTTCTCTCTTTCTTTCCTCTAGGAAAAAATCGTATGGGGAAAGGAGGTGGCCAAATGAGGCCCTTTTATAATGTCAGATTTGGTGTAAATGGCCCCAAGGGCTAGGTTTTTACTATACTAGACCTATGGGAGGGTCTTTTTAAACTCTAGGGCCCACTATGGGGCGTAGGAGTCGACACCCACCATTGGATAGTTGGCCCTAATGATGATCTACATATGTATATGATCAGCCCGCCATTTGGATGCGTCGATCGACAGATATGATTAGAAGTCTGTTCAACGGTCACCGATAGTCGATCGGGGCCTCGGCTATATGGATATGAGCAGGGAAATATCCTTCCTCCACGGGTAAAGTTTGGTCATAAACCGACAGTCTAAAATCCTCAACTTTGTATAAGAGTGGACGACCCAATTCACTTAAGTTTCAGTTCATTACTTTAGGGTATTTGCACTTCTCATGCACTCGTCATTTAGCTCAAGTTGAGCGATTCTGGACAGCACCCAATTCCAACTCCCGCGATGGACTTTAAGCTCAATAAGACGGACATTATCCTATAGTTTTAGAACTAGTGGCCCACTAACGAGCGGTCTAGAGCTTGTTTGGAAATTCGGGGTATTTCTGGAATGAATTAGGTACTAAGATTTCTCGTGGGCAATGATTAGGTTTTGGATTAGTTATGTTCATAGTGTAGCCTATTTGTAACTAGTGAAAGTGAAGATTTGGTCATGATTACTCTAAACCGTCGGTTTTATGCTAAAAGAGTAACGGGGTTAATTTGGTCTATTGGCCAAATTTTGGGCCTTATCTGACTTGGCTTCGGTTAGATCTTTAATTTAGTTATGCTTGTCTTGATTAGTTAGCGATGGGTCGATTAGATTTAGACCCTATGTGAGTAAATCATGAGACTAAACTTGTTGTTCAAATGATTGGGCAGATTCATTGGCTTCCTACGGTTGATTAAACGGACTTGTGCGGTTCTTTACTGGTACCACCCCTGTATAAACTAACATTAAGTGCTAATGGTCATTAAGTGATATTATAAGTTAATTAATAAAAAAAATTTAAGGATTTTTGGAAATCCAAAACAGTGAAAATCTATGATATTACACTAACTGGGCAATTTTTAGATGTTATCGATGAGTGTTCGATGCCATCGACATGATTAGTTGGATGCCATCGATGAGTGTTTGATGCCATTGAAAATTTCTGAAAAATCTTGTTTTGTCTCTGGATAGTTGAGGTGTTAGTTTGATGTCATCGATTAGTGTTCGATGTCATCAAATGATTAATTTCAATGCCATCGAATGATTAGTTTCATGCTATCTATGAGTGTTCAATGGCATCGACAGATTTTATTCAGATTTTTCGCAAAGTTACGAATTTGCAGGATTTGTTTTCGATTTCGTTTGGGATTCTTTCCAAAGCTATATATATGGGTGTAAACAGGATTGAGAGTTATTCTAAGGTTTTCTAAATTGTCCTAGGGTTTCAAAGGGTGTAGCAAGTGGGAGATTCGAGGCTGTTTGAACGGGTAAACTCATTCTCTTTGTAAATTTTTCTTTCGTAGTGATCATCTATTGCTTTGTGCCATGGTTTTTCTCGAAAAAAGTTTTTCCACGTTAAATCGTTGTGTTCTTTTTGTGTTTTCTTGGTGCTATTGAATTTTTATCCTAGATTCATCTTTCTGTGCTTCCACAGTCCCCCAATAAGTGTCAGAGCAAAACGTTGGGGTGCAGTCTTGAATTTGAAGGATTAGTATCAATGGAAAGCACTAAGTATAATATTGAGAAGTACCCGGACAAAAATAATTTTGAGTTATGAAAGTTTAAGATGATTAACATGTTAACTAAGTAAGGCGAAGATGAGGCTCTTGAGGAGCGACGACCGTTTATGAGTGATGATGATTGAAATACTCTTAATAAGAAGGTTTTATTACCTATCCGAATGTGTCTCACGGATGAGGTTCTCTACAATATTTTGAGGGAGAAAATCGCAGCGAGTTTATGGGTAAAGTTAGAGGACGTTTATGCGAAAAAGTCCCTTGAGAATCACCTACACTTGAAGTTGTAGTTGTTCAATTTCAGGATAGCAGGGGGTGGATATATGGAGGCCTACATCAATAGTTTTAATAAGTTAATTTGCAAGTTTCTAAACATCGAGGAAGTGATTAAAGATAAAAATCAAGCATGTATTTTGTTGAATTCTCTTCCAGTGTCGTATGAGTCATTCAATGACTCATTGTGCATCAATAAATCGTCCCTAAGTGTGGACACCGTTTTCTCATCCCTTTAGGGGAAGGCTATGAGAAGGATAAATGGTGGCATAGGGACCTCTTCTGATGCACTACTTACGAGAGACATGAATACCGAGTGAGATACATGATCTTCAAGGTTTAAATTTAAATTCAATGCCAAGGGCAAAGGCAAGTTAAGGTGTTGGAATTGTGGGATGACTGGACACATGAAGAATGATTGCATAAATCCTAAAGCGAAGAAAGAAAACTCAAAAGATTCTTCCAGGGAGGCCAACACTGTTACGTCTGATGAAGAGATAATCATAGGTGATGTGTTGTCAGTGTCTATGGTCGGACACTTGTACGATGATCGTACAGACGAGTAGATCCTTGACACATGAGCTTCATATCATATGACTCCTCATTAGAGTTGGTTCGCCAGTTACAAGGAGTGCAATGGTGGACATGTGTTTATGTGCGATGATAATGCATGTAATGTTGTTGTTATTGGTACGGTGCACACCAAGATGTTTAATGAGTTGGAGCGTATCTTGACTGAGGTCAGACATATTCTTGACATGAAGAAGAACTTAGTTTCTCTTGGTGCACTCGAGGTTTTATGGCGCAAGTTCATCGATCTTAATGGTATCTGATCGGGGTCGAATATTGCATATCAGACCCAGTAATTGCCTAAATTTACGTACATGATAAGGCTTAATGGAGTGTTTTACTCGTGTTTTCATTGCAGGACGTAATAATGAGCATTAGACTGAAAAGAGAATTAAAAGCATGGATTTGATGATCGAAAGTCACCAGAGCACGGGATGGACTCCAGAGAACCAATAATGAAGATTTTACACGCCTGGGATCTGAGGAAAGCCAAAGGGGCCCGAAAAGGGTCCAGAATGCAAGATCACATGGTTCCCTCCATCCGATCAGTTCAAAACTTCATACATGGGATGAGGGCCATAAATTAACCGTACATATTAAATTTCATCCATTAAAGATCTCGGGAAGTGGGCTAACGGATAGATCAGCCCATTAACCTCCAATTTGGGGCCCACCTGACATCTGAAACTACCTCAACTGAGTATTGACGGGTTAAATAATATGGGAAAAAGGATGGACGGTGCAGATTTCTCATAAACATTATAGTGGACCCCAAGCTGTGGTGAGTGTACACCGTACACATGTACCTGAGCCGTGCACCGGACGACTGAGGCGGTCAGCGCAAGCGCTGACCCGACTCTCTCTCTCTCAAAATTCAAATCGGCATATTGCCTCCGATTTCAACGTCCTGCAAACGGCCACCGGTCGTCGGTTGTGGGTTCGTCCATCAAACCACCAATCCGGACCGTCTATCAGGTTTAAATGAAGGCCGTTATCACTGCCTAGGTGTCAGAATCGTAAATGATCATCAAGAGTGAAATCCAGCCATTCAAACACAGAATGGACGGTGTAATGAGATCTTCTGTGGCCCAGACCAAAACGGAGAAAAATTATGTAGTTCCGACCGAAATTCCGAGAGAAATTCGGTGAACGGAGTTGAAGATTTTGATCACGGACCCCACCATCACCGCAATGTCGGTTTGCTCCGCTCCAACAGAACGAACGGACGCTGTCCGTTTTTGCGGAAGTCAGTGGGCCCCGTACATAGCCTGTCCGGCCGATCCAAGCCATTCATCGTGTAGAGGACTTCGAGAGCTTCAAAACCATATTGATATTCTGTTCTCATGCGTGCACACGTGCATGATACAGAGGCCACAAACGGACTGCTCTGCAATGTTCAAAACTGATCTCTTCGTGATTTCTTCTCTGGGCCGCGTCAATGGACATTCAAACCACTCATTCTTGATTGAAATTTCTTCGAATGCAATGGATGAGAAGAAAATACTACTTTGTGGGGCCCACCGATCATGGCTGCGAAAAATTGCACTCCATGTCCTGCTACAACTCTGCCACCGACTCCAGCCCTCCAGCAGCTATAAAAGAGGAATTTTGGACGTGGTAAATTCATTGAGAAATAGGGGATTCCAGATCCGGAGCAAGGGAGAGAAGAAAGAGAAGAAAGAAGAGAGAGAGATCGATTGGTTTGATGTTCCTTTTTTTATGAATTTTGTTTATTCATCTTTTTAATGGATTTTATGGGTCACTAATCTCTCAGCTAGGACTGAGATGAAGCCCCTAATTTGATTAGCTCTTGTATTGGTTGAATTTACTTTGAATATTAATTGATTTGTTTCTTTTTCTAAGTGGGCTTGATTGGTTTAAATTCTATACTTCTCCATCTATGAACTTGACCAAAGTATATATATGAATGTTGTTTGGATGCTTATTATAGGTGCTTGTGTCTAATCAAGAAAGGTTTCTATAGAGAAAGAAACAGGTGCTTTAATGAACTGTACATTCCATGTGCCTAGACCAAGGACATGAGATATATTATTCATGGCATTGCTTAAAGGAATTAGACATTCGTATGCCCAGATTAAGGATGAGATTGTGCTTTTCTATATAAGTAGTGATCAATCTAGATTAAGGTGAATCAACAGATAAAACAAGGGTTAGGATAATTAGGGGTGGATTCAAAAGTCTAAGTGCTCTTTCTCGATTGAATTTTCTTCCCTGTTCTTAATTGTTTTTTTTTCTAGAATTGTGCTTTAGTAGTTCATTCCATTATTTGTTGGATTAGTTAAGAAGAATTGTGAATTTGAGTTGTGACGATCGAGTCCTGGGAACGATCTCGTAATACGTACCGTATCTACATCTGATTCGTATACTTGCGAGTTTAAAAATCATTTAAATCATGTTGGTTTAAATAAAACATCAAGTTTCCGGTGCACGGCTCAGGTACATGTGTACGGTGTACACTCACCACAGCTTGGGGTCCACTATAATGTTTATGAGAAATCTGCACCGTCCATCCTTTTTCTCATATTATTTAACCCGTCAATACTCAGTTGAGGTAGTTTCAGATGTCAGGTGGGCCCCAAATTGGAGGTTAATGGGCTGATCTGTCCGTTGGCCTACTTCTCGAGATCTTTAATGGATGAAATTTATTATGTACGGTTAATTTATGGCCCTCATCCCATGTATGAAGTTTCGAACTGATCGGATGGCGAGAACCATGTGATCTTGCATTCTGGACCCTTTTCGGGCCCCTTCCCTTTGGCTTGAGATCCCGAGCGTGTAAAATCTTCATTATTGGTTCTCTGGAGTCCATCCCGTGCTCTGGTGACTTTTGATCATCAAATCCATGCTTTTAATTCTCTTTTTAGTCTAATGCTCATTATTACGTCCTGCAATGAAAACACGAGTAAAACACTCCATTAAGCCTTATCATGTACATAAATTTAGGCAATTACTAGGTCTGATATGCAATATTCGACCCTGATCAGTATCCTTAAAGTTTCAAAAGAGACACCCGTGGTTATGAGAGCACAGAGGCACAGAAACCTATATAAATATAAACTTAAATTAGACTTACGCATCTTAAGCTGCCTACAAGCACAAGCATGTGAGATTCAAGTCATTCATTAGCTAGGCCCCATTACATACTTTTGTCGCATCATCTTCATATAAGCTCCTTTCGTAAGAGCATGTACAAGCATTAAACACATTGTTGACAGTCCCTTGAATTGCTAGGTTGGCTAGATTTTCGAGTTGTTGGAATTGGCTTGGTCTATATGGCTATTATTATTATTGGCTATGATGGAGATTTTCTCCTCAAGCTTGACCGGTCTAGGGTGGTGCTCGACCGGTCGAGACTTGGCTCGACTCAAAGTCCAGCGATCAATTGTGTTAATTCTTCCGTGCTGCTCGACCAGTCAAGGAGTATGCTCGACCGGTTGAGGGTGCTGCTCGACCGGTCGAGGACCTTGCTCGACTAGTCGAGGTTAGGCAGATTCAGTTCAGATTTGGTGCGGACTGCATAAATTTGAGATAGTTTCGCAAGAGGTGCGAAAGGGAGTTGCTTAAACTGTAAATAGGGGTCCTAGGGTTGTTCTAGGGCAATGCAAGAGAGTTTTCTAAAGCTTCGCAAGGGTTTGCTAAAAGGTTTAGGGCTATCAAAGGGTGAAAAAAAGAGGAAAAGAGAGAGAGAGAGAGAGGAAGCTTGTGGAAGGGAGATTCTGCTCGTAGAGGTGATCTACTTCGCAGTCGACGTCTCAGCGCTTCTACGTCCTCATAATCGGTGAGATCTCTCCATTTTTCTTTATTCTCTTATTGTTTATCCACTCCTGCGTGAGTGAAGAAGGTTTGATCCAAGCGGTGTGTGCTTGTGATCAGTTATAACGTTCTATTTCATAGTGGATTGTTGATCTGGACGAGGTCCCGTGGTTTTTACCTCTTTGAGGGTTTTCCACATAAAAATTTCTTGTGTCGTGTAGTTCGTGCTTTGATTTATTTCATTGCTTTATTATCCCATAATTCTAGTGTTTTAGGAGGTTAGATCCTAAGGTTTTTGTGCAACAACCCCTAACAAAGTGGTATCAGAGAGTTCAGGTTGCTTGAACGAAGTGGGATCGATTCTGAATTATGGAAGGTGGCTCATCAAGGATGATCATTCTCAATGGTTCTAACTGGACCATATAGAAGCTAAGACGGAGGACTCACTTTATTGTAAGGACTTGTATTCTCCAATTCAAGGCATATTAGCAAAGTCAAATGATATGTCGAATGATGATTGGAAGAAGTTGGACAAAAGGCAATGGGGTTTATTAGACAATGGCTGGACGATTCCGTATTCCACCATGTGTTTATGAAGACCTCAGCCACTAGCCTATGACTGAAATTGCAAGGATTGTATGAGAGGAAGACAACCGGTAATAAAATTTTTCTGATAAGATGACTTGTGAATCTCAAGTTCAAAGATGGTGGTTCTATGGCTGAGCACATGAATGAAGTCAGCAATATATTGAATTAGCTCTCCGCTATGAAGATGGTCTTGGATAATGAATTACAAGCTTTGCTATTGCTTAGCTCATTGCCTGATAGTTGGGAGACATTGGTGGTGTCTCGGAGTAACTCCGCGCTAGACGGAAAGGTATCCATGGAACATGTAACCAGTTGTCTCTTCAATGAGGAGATAACGAGGAAGTCTCAGGGGTCTACTCAATAAGAGGCCCTTGTGACACGAGATCGGGGGAGAGGAAAGAACAGAATGGGCAGGAAGGCCTGAAATAAATTAACAGGCAAGTCGAGTACCATGAAGGATGTTGAATGCTGAAATTGTGGCAAGAAGGGCAACTACAAGCATGAACGTCGTAATAAGAAGAACGACAAGAAAGAAAAAAGAAATGAAAAGGAAGATGAATCATACTCTACTGCGGTCACTTCAGATGGCGACGTTATAGTTACTCTTTCAGCAGATCATGATGTTTTTCTCACGGCTACGATTCAGAACACCGACTGGGTGATAGACTCGGGAGCCTCGTTTCATGCGACTCCACGCAGGAATTTCTTCACAAGTTACAAGTCAGGTGACATTAGAACCGTGAAGATGGGAAATTCTGGTATATTGAAGATCGTAGGGGTCGGTAATATTTGTGTGAAGACCGATGTGGGCTGCACATTGGTTCTCAAGGATGTGAGGTACATTCCAGACCTTCACCTCAACTTAATGTCGACGAGAAGGTTGGATGATGATGTCCATGAAAGTCGATTTGTTGGTGGGCGCTGGAAGCTCATCAAGGGTTCATTGATCGCAGCCAGAGGAAAGAAATGTTATACCCTTTACAAGACAAGTGTCAGTGGGTGCAAGGGTGAGTTGAAGCAGTGGAAGATTCAACTATTGACATGTAGCACAAGCGTCTAGGTCACATGAGTAAAAAAAGGCTTCAATTACTAGCAAAGAAGCGGCTCCTTCTTGACGTGACAGGTATACCTCTCAAAACCTGTATTGATTGTTTATCAGGAAAATAACATAGAGTTTCATTTGTTAAATCTATTTCTCATGTTAATAAAATACATGCATTAGATTTGGTTTATTCTGATGTTTGTGGTCCTATGATGACAAAAACCTTGGGTGGGGCATTGTATTTTGTTACTTTTATAGATAATGCATCTAGAAGGGTATGAGTTTATGCTTTGAAATCCAAGGACGAGGTCTTTGGTGTATTTAAATTGTTTCATACTATGGTCGAGAGAGAGACGGGTAGATCATTAAAGTGCATCCGCACTGACAATGATGGTGAATACTTCGGTGACTTTCATAAGTATTGTAAGTCCTTGGGTATACGTCATGAACAGACGGTTCCCAAGACCCTCAGCATAATGGTGTGGCTGAGCGAATGAATCGCACAATTGTAGAGAGAATTAGATGCTTGTTATCTCATGCGAAGTTACCCAAGACGTTCTAAGGAGAAGTAATACACACAACAGTATATTTGATAAACAGGTCTCCATTAGCCCCGTTGAATGGAGAAGTACCCAAAAATGTGTGGATTGGACAAGATCCATTGTACAGTCCGTCTCAGGGTATTTGGATGAATGGCATCCATTCACATACCAAAGGACGAGAGGTCCAAGCTCAATATGAAAATCAGGCAATGTGTTCTTGGGGTACGGTGATGAAAAGTTTGGCTACAGATTGTGGGATCCGACTGAGAAGAAGCTCGTCAGGAGCAAAGATGCGGTTTTCTTTGAAGACCATTGTATTGAAGACATTTGTAAGCCAGAAAAAACACAGCCTAGTTCAGGAAAGCTAGAGGATATGAATCCGGTTATTCCTCCCGTGGTGCCTGATGACGAGGGAGTATAGCAAGGTGTAGAGGACAAAGGAGTTCCTATAAAAGATGGACCGGGAGAGCAGCCCCCACTTGATCAACCTATTGAGCCACAGGTGAGGAGGTCATTTAGGAACGGACAACCGTTCAAGAGGTATTCACCGCATGAATACATTATGTTCACTGATGGGGGAGAGCCAGAAGATTATTTTGAGGCCCTATCCGACGAGCATAAGGGGGAGTGGTTGAAAGCTATGCAAGAGGAGATGGAATCCTTGCATAAAAACCACACATATGATATGATGAAATAGAAAATAAGGTCGGTCACGAGAGGCATGTAAAGAGATGCTTTGGATCTACAGAACTTATCTGAGGCTCATCCAAGTACGTACTCCAAGTCGAAGCACCAGTTGAGCCTATGCTATGATGGGGACTTTCTCCAGGGGTCGGGCTCTCGGCCTGGTCGAGTGCCTCGCTCGACCTGGGTCGAAGGTGGTGCTCAATGAGGCTGACAAATGGAGTGTTGAGCCTATCGAAGACCTATGTGTGAGGTTCGGTAAAGTAAATTGTGTTAAAGGAGCTACACAGATGCTAAAGAGATATGGTTTGGTGACATAGACTGTGGGAAGTCCACATCGGGGTTCATGTTCACGTTTGGGGAGTGGTCTCTTGGATCGGTTGAGCAAGCTACAAGAAGTTTGTAGTATTGTCGATGACAGAGATCGAGTATATTGCGGTCACAGAGGCATGTAAAGAGATGCTTTGGATGAAGAGGTTCCCACAGGAACTTATCCTGAACCAGGAGCAACACGTGGTCTTATTGATGGAATATGCATTGAAGAATTAGTCATCATGCTTGCCATGTGGGTCCAATGCCTGTAACTGACCATATTTCATGCGACCCACATTATAGTTAAAGTGCTATACACTTGAACAAAAATCCAAGTCCAGCACATACTCAAGTCGAAGCACATAGAGATTCAGGTATCAACTGGATCATGGATACTTTGGAGTTTGGGGCATGTGTATAGAAGGTGTTACAGCTTGAGAAGGTCCACACGGACTATAATGGGTCAGACATGATGACCAAGGCATTGCTCAAGGGCAAGTTTGAGGTTTGTAGAAACCTGACTGACTTAAAAATGACGGATTTCTCCTAAGTTGAAAATGGGGAGATTTGATGGGGACTTTCTCCTCAGGCTCGACCGGTCGAGTGCCTCGCTCGACCGGTCGAAGGTGGTGCTCGACCAGTCGAGGCCTGGCTTGACTCAAAGTCCAGCGACTAATTATGTTAATTCTTCCGCACTGCTCGATTGGTCGAAGACCCTGCTTAACTAGTTGAGGTTTGATGTATTCGATCGGATTTGGTGCGGCTTGTGTAAATTTGAGGCGGTTTAAGCAAAGTAAGAGGTGAGGCCCCGTGAAGGAACTACCAAAATAGATCTCCCACCTAATCTTGGTGAAACCTTGTCCCGGAAAGGGAGTTGCCTAAACCATAAATAGGGGTCCTAGGGTTGTTCTAAGGCAATGTAAGAGAGTTTCCTAAAACTTTGCAAGGGTTTGCTAATGGGTTTAGGGCTATTAAAGGGTGAGAGAAAGAGGAAAAGAGAGAGAGAGAGAGAGAGAGAGCTTGTGGAAGGGAGATTCTGCTCGTAGAGGTGATCTACTTCGCAGTCGATGTCTCAGCGCTTTTACGTCCTCGTAATCGGTGAGATTTCTCCGTTTTTCTTTATTTTCTTATTGTTTATTTACTCCTGCATGAGTGAAGAAGGTTTGATCTAAGAGGTGTGTGCTTGTGATCGGTTGTAACATTCTTCTTCATAGTGGATTGTGATCTGGACGAGGTCTTGTGGTTTTTATCTCTTTGAGGGTTTTCCATGTAAAAATCTCTTGTGTCATGTGGTTTGTGTTTTGTTTTATTTCATTTCTTTATTATCCCATAATTTTGGTGTTTTGGGAGGCTAGATCCTAAGGTTTTTGTGCAACGGCCCCCAACAGGCTGGAGCTTTTTAGTCGCTTGCAATTCGCACACAACCTCCACATGAGCAATCTTGGACGGATTGGTGCATTTTAGGCCAATAAAATTGTGAGCTAGCCGTTTGAATGTCCGTAAGACGCCCGAGTGTGCATTCTATGATGTCATTCTGATGTACTTCCATCTTTTATTTCTCTTTGACTGTTGGAATATGCATTGAAGAATTAGTCATCATGCTTGCCATGTGGGTCCAATGCCTTGTAATCTGGACCATATTTCATGCAGCCCACATTATCCATTGGGTACTTATCCAGGTGCTTGGGATCTACATTTTGGGTTGGGTTGGGAAAATTAATTGCATTTATATGGTTGGGTGATTATATTGCACACATGTGCCATTTTGGCACATGCTTGGTGTGTTAATAAATGGAGTCTCTCACAAGGTCTGGCTCCATGGCTAAGTGGTAGACAGATTTTGTTTCAACACTGAGATCACAGGATCGATTGCTCGTATAGTTTGGGGCATGTGTATAGAGCATGGGTGTATTTTAAAAAAGAAATAGAATCTCTCACATGTATGTGGCTTACAAAGCCATATAACATTGCTAAAATCATGGATGCGTTTTTTAACTGGGTCCAAAAGGTGAGACCTGAGAGATGGGCCATGCCATATTTTCCTACCAGATTTAAATGGCAATAGTCGGCCCTGTTTTTGCACAGATTGGGTGCTTCATGTGTCGAGTGAGTCTTCTCTTCGAATTGCTGGTGTACACAGCCGAAGAGGCACATATACGACATTTGAGCCATCCAAGAGCTGGGCCCCAACCTTGAAGATCATGTAGCTTCCAAGAAGAGGCCAAATATGTCCACCGATGAGTGGATTGGCTTGATTTTCGGTGACATCCTCTGAGACCACATTACCAAAGACTATGTAACCTTCCAAGAGCAATAGCCGAGGTTTTGGCATCGATGCACGGCTTCGTAAATCGTTCATTGTAGTTAAAGCGAGAGGCCTTGCACTGCGTTTTTTTTTACATTGTACCAAGTGCATTAGATCTATACCATTCATCTAAGTGGGACCATGTCTTGGGTGCGGTTAACATGGATCCCTGACTGGGGGGCGCACCATGATGCATGTGCCTTACATCTCTCTATTCATTTTCACAGGAGAGTGGTGATGACCATTAAAAACTTCTTATGGGCCACAAAAGTTTTGGATCAAGCTGATATTTGTAAATAGATGTTTGAGAGAGATACGATTAAGGGTTCATATTAACTGATAAAAGTCCTGAGATTTGGTATGTGGGATCTTTCAATTTGAGAGATTTTTGGGATGCTACATCTACAATGAGAACCAACGCTTGTAGCAATTGAAATCAATGTATGAAATGATCAGATAATACATAGCTCAACAAAACCCTGTGGGGCTTACTGTGATGTATGTAACATTCAAAATGTCCATTTGTTTCTCCAACATATGTTAGTATGCCTACAACTCACGTCCCAAAATATTTGGGATTTGGTTTACCCCTCCTCTCAGATCGTCGTGGTTTAACAATGTGAGCCCAAAAATCTAGTTCATCTAAAACTCAAATGGATCACACCCAAAAATCTGATTTTGGCCAACCCTGAAACGTCTCTTTATCATAAGCACAAGTTCCTATCACCCCAAATACCTTAAAAATGTGCTTATCTACCGCATCACTGTCACCGGCGGGAATTTGATTCATGCCGGTCATGTCTATAAATATGGAGCCAACTTCCCTCATTTGGAAGGATGATGAAGAACAATGAGCAAGTAGGGAGAGCTATGACCAGTAGGCAGTAAGTAGTAAGGGCGGGCAAGTACTCCGACAACTCGAAGAGCCCTTCTCTCTCTTATGATTTTCTTATGCTCATATGTTGCCGATCTTTAAACTTTGTTGATCAATAGAGCAGAGTTAGAATAAGGGATGCCCGGTTAGCTCTTTTCACTGAAGAGTACTTAGCTTCCATCTTTCTATTCCCACATCTTCATTAGTTCACACCAACATCACACACATAACATATCAACACTACACACCTATTACTCTTTATTTTTATTTTCAATTTTTTTCTTCCACATCTTCAAAAAATCTAGAATTCCATAAAGTAGAGACCACACTTAACATGGGTGAAAAATGACACAATCTTTTCTTTTTTCGTTACCGAGGTACTTACTTAAGATCTTCAGCCGCCAACCAACAACAAGAGTCATTTGAATGAAAAGATTTTCAAATATCTTATTCACAAACAAATCTACGATTCTAGCTGCTTATAGATTTGAAGCTTATTTTCGTTAGTACGATTTCAAGTCATACCCATTATTTCATCAAAGTCTATAGCACCCTCCTCTGCACAGATGAAAGAGCAACAGAAAAGAGCAATGGACGGAGAGAGAGTGTGAGCCAGCCAAAGGAAAAAAGTAGCCAGAAGGGCAGCTTGCATGTGGGGGCAGCGTTCCATAAATGCTTAGATGTCATCCAAGCCGTTCATAATGAGTACCCCGAATTGGAGATACTTGGGATTAAGATTTTCCTTCTCCCTTCACTTTATTTATATTAATAAAATATTACGAAAATGTATATTCTCGCTTCCATATACTGCAGTAGTCATATAGTATAAACAGTTTAGATCATTGAAGCGTGACTGGTGACCAGTCTTTAAACTACACATGTAGGGTGAATGGAATTGCTCATGCTTGTATTTCATTTTTTTTTTTTTTTTGACAATGATGGCTACTTGACGATTGGGCTGGTCTAATAGACAACCCTGGGCCAGCCTAGAATAGGGCCTAGGGTTCAAGCCCAAGACCATCTCTAGGCAGCTTAGGGGCCTTGCTCTAGCCCTACAGAGTCAGACTGCCTGGCCCATTGCCAGCCTTAACAGGAATTATATAATGACTATTGGATGTAGCTTTCGAGACACAAGCCATCCATGATACGCTCGGTGAATGGACGGATGCGATTCATACATTACCCTACCATTGCTACGAGACATGAGATATGGTTGTAGCCCTACCGTAGTAGAGCTCGTCTCCCATCTGGTCAACGAAGATAGGTCTATTTGGAGCGTGGAACAATAGCACTGGTGTATCTAACCGTGAAGTAGTGTCCTGATCAGTTGAACTGTACAACGGTCTGGCCTAAAATACAGACCCGTTTATCATTTCACCTGCTAAGAGACCCGTCACGTCGACCCGGCCCGTTTGCATCCGCACTCCAATTTTACACGCACCGTCCAATATAACTCTACGCGCAAATACACATGCCAATATAGAACGTATTACAGAAATCAAAACCGTGAAAAAGGTCATACTCACCACATAGAACCTATGATAAAAATATAATATCATTTAACTTTAGTTTGGGCTAGAGTAGAGATGGACGGTTAGAGATAGATTTATAAATTTTCCAAAAAGACAGCCATCATTTTTTTCGTACATGAGATATGAATGACTCCCATGATATTTAAAATAAAAACCAAGCTCCGTACCACACGATGCACTGATCTAATATCTATCACGAGTGTCATCTTCTGCACGTGCGCGCGCGTAGAGATGTGTGATGATTTGCGTGTACGACTCGTAAACCTCCAAAAAGAAACGGGGCGTTTTCCTGTTTCCCGCTCCGTTGTCTGCTCGTCTCGATCGTCTCTCTTCCTCTCTCAACAAAAACCGTATAAATATACGATCCAACCGTACATACGCTCTTTTCAGTACTCTACTTCTCCGTAAAACCATGTTTTCCAAGCTCTTCCGCAAATGCACAGAAGAAACCCATCACCTGCCCTCCTCCCATACGCTCCAGCAGGTATTTCTCTCTGCTCTTCCCGTATTCTCCGTTTCCTATACGTAATGCGCATCACATATACGTATTTTTCTTTTGATTGAAGTGCTTTAGCTTCAGTTCCTATCTTTCTAGTATTTTCTCAACTGCAATTTCTTGATTATTTCGACTGTTCTTGCGAATTAGGGCAGTGGAATTTGTACTGTGTAGACATTTTTATTTCTTATTTAAAAAAAAAAAATAATTTTCGGTGTTTTCAGACATGAAAAATACAAATTACTATATCAGAGATGAATTACGGATTCGTGTCTTTCTTCTTCTTCTTCTTCTTCTTCTTCTTTTTTTTTGATCTACCGAAGATTGAAGAATTTGTGGGGAAATTCTATTTAGATTTCAGATTAGGGATATGGTGAATATTCCGCGGAAGGATTTTCTCATGATTGCAAAACCGGCATTCTTAGCTGCTTGTAAGAGCAACTTGAAATGTAACTGGGAATTAGGTCGTGTTTGGGCGTACTGTGAGATTGTGAAATGTAATTGGGAATTAGGTGTTTGTGGTGGCTTGGAAAACTCAAGCTGCATTGAGCAGGCTAGATTTTCTCTGCTTTTGCTGCCCTGTATATCAGTTGAGATGAGATCATAAGAATCGAACACGATCTGACAGACTGATAGTAGTGCATTGCACAGTGGAACCCTAGAATTAGGTAGAATCTCTGGCCAATGATAAGAGCACAGTTGCCACCATTTGAGCAATGTACAAATTGTCATTTGAATGCATCACATCATGGGCCAAATATATCACGATACATTCCCGGTATGTTAGGGCAACTTCTAAAGTTATCGACCTTTATGGAATTAAATTCCATGGAAATTATCCCAGGAGGTGATGCTATGCGTTTGTATCACAATGTTTTGACGATGACACAAACTGCACTTTCCTACATGAATCCATAACATAGACATTAGTTTCATATCGCTGGATGAATTTATCGTGATACATTCCCAACATGGCATGGTTCATTCCATATTTTGAACCTTGCGTTTGAGTGAATCGATTCAGTGAATGACATGTTAAGATGATTGAATGCAATATCGATAGTATTGGTCGAGATTATCGGTATCGCACAATGCCGATCTGTTACTGGGTTGTAGTTGGAAATCTTACCAATATCGGTCAATATATTGAAATGTATCACAATGTATCGATAATGTATCGAACGTATTGATGATATATCGATACATTGCAATATTTTGAAAATATGGCCGTTGTATATTACTTTGTATCGTCGATATGTATCGGCAATACCTCAAGTGTGTCAGCCCTTTTGTGAAATAATTGGAAAAATTGCAGATTTTTTTTTTTTTTTTAATTATTTAAATTTCTGAAAATTTTCTTTCATTGCCTTCCTAAAGGGATTTTGACCACTCCTATTTCATTGTTTGGAGAGGAAAGGGGATTTGGGGGTGGAAATTGAGATCAAGAGCGTGTGGCACTGGAACTCAAATTGGTGAGTTTTTGCAAATTTGAACAACTTTTTCTTATTTAAATCCTTTGGAATCAATGGAATGAAGTTCATAATCCATGATTTTACATCTTTTGTGTTCTCAATCAAGGGTTTCGACCTTTGATTTTTGAATTTGGGGAAAATGGGTAAAGTTGGAGAAATCTGAAATTTCCCCCATTTCATCCATTTAACTTGTAATTAGAGGTTGAAAAAATCACATTAGGGCTTGTTTGAGAGCGTGGATTTGGAACCCCCTAGATTCGGAACGCCCTGGATTTGAAATCCTCCTGTTGTGTTTGGCACCCTGGATTGTGAATCAACTTTAATCCAAGAGTAGTTATGCATGCTATATTTACAGGGGTTTGAATTTAATTACCATATCAACTTTAATATCTCTAATTAGTGGCGTATGTAATGTTTGACACAATGGTTGTACTAAGCCCATTGAAATATATGCTTTACCCGAAAATGATGAAATTCCAAGTCTCGGATGGGCCACAAGCACAAGATCATATCCGAGTGACTAACCAACGATTTTTAACCATTGATTTTGATCATCATATTGAAGTAATTATAGTGATGCAATTGATAATCTAATTGTTTTGGGATATCATTAGTGGGCCATGTGCCCAAAAGAATAATAGTATGGTGACACACATGTTACACATGCAACTATGGAAAGGATTTTAGATGTAATCCAAGCTCTCACCATGGATTTCAAACCCCCCTATTTGAGGGGATTTGAAACCTCCTGGATTTGAAATCCCCCCCCAAATCCATGGTGCCAAACGACCCCATAGAGTGCTTAGAGGTTGATCTTATAGATTGATGGAGCTTTTTTGAAATTTAAATATATATATATATATATATATATATATATATATTCTTAATTAAAAATGTAAAAAATTAATGAAAAAATAATTTTATTTGAAAGCAATTAGATTGACTAGTTGTTATGTGTGCCTAATATATATATATATATATATATATTTATTTATTGATGAGTGTATGCTAATTCTAACATCAGTCACGCTCGAGGTGTTCCAAAATGGTAATAGTGGCCATAACGGCCACCACCGTTACCGTTATGATACGGGCCATTACGACCCCTGTATCGGCCGTTACGACCCCTTGTATTGGTCGTTATGGCCCTTTTTATTTTTTGAAAAAACTGTTACAGGACCGTTACGGAGCCATTACGGGGCCGTTACGGAGCCGTTACAGAGCCGTTGTTTCTGTAATGGCCATTACGGCCATTTCGACCCCATAACGTGTAATGGTTATGACCGTTACTATTATGTAACCGATTTTGAATACCTTGGTCATGCTTGTTTATTTAGTTTCAAAAACAATTTTTTTTTAAAAAATATTAAAAAAAATATTTTTTTAAAATAAATGCACCATTTATTATAAGATATATTTAGTGTAAGTATTTAGTAAATTGAATGTGCTAGTAGGTGATATGAACTATAGAAATGTTAGTGATTTCTCTACTTACTATTTTATATGAACTGATTTTAATACAGTTGTATCACTTCTATCTATCAACGTAGGTTTTGGACCCTATACAAAGAAAACTTATTGTGTACTTGATTTTTGTTAATCTTTTGAGTTCTGACTTGATATTTGTTCCGAGAACAGCCTGGTTAAATTCCCGAACTGGTTCAAGTCCTTGAGTTTCGCTCTCAAGGTTAATGGAGCCATCGTGAAAGCGGGATGAATGAAATATCTTCCCAAGATGAATGAAATATTGTATTTCATGCTAATGAAAATAAAATAAAATAAGAAGACGTGTGTGCGCGCGCGCGCCAGGTACAATGATCCCAAAAAATTCTAAGCTCAGTTAGTACAACGCCAGGTACTCTTTAATCAATGATGCCTTTTCTAATCAACGGGCAATTGGTATCTCTTTAGTCATGGATGATACGTTGAAGGATCAAATGGTTACTTTATCCTTCTAGCTAGGAGGTGACTCTCTGTCAACAAATGCGTGTACATCTTGAAAACTGGAACATGTTTGCTAGTTGATACCTTTATGCATACTTGCGTAACACACATACACGTGATGATTGTAAGAGTGGCAAAATCGTTGGCCTAAAAAAGTCCCAAGCCTTAAAGAAAATATGTTCTTTATTCTTGCATTGCATTTCGCATTCAGCCACATGTAATGGTACTGAAGGTATTGAGATGGGTGTTGCAAGGATGAGGATCTTGAGATGGATGTATAGGAAGACTAAAACGGATAAAATTAAGATGAGATCATCTGAAGCAACATAAGAATAGTCCCAATAGGACATCAAATGATGGAGAGCCAATTTAGACAATTCATCCATGTGCTATGAAAACCGGAGGAGACCCCTATTTGATTAGGGTTGAAAGGCTTGTTCATTTACTGAAGAGAGAGACCTAAAAGAGCATGGATCAAGATGGTTAGAAGGGTTATGAAGCCTTGTTCACTTACTAAGGATAGGGCGTTTGATAGGAATGGTGAGTGAGTTCATACAATTGACCCTAAATGGCTGGGACTAGACTATGAAGATGAGGCGACAGTGATGATGATGATGATGATGATGATGATGATACAGTGGTGTCCCAAGAGTTCTTACAATATATACTCAAAGTTTTCAATTTGTCTAAGTGGGGTCCCATGGTTCTGTGATCCAAACCACTGACATAATTGGACCTACTTGGGATGGTCCGTACACCAAATTTGTCCAAGTGGGAATATCCCAACTCTTCAATACGAGTCCAGCAGAATGATGGTTAAGAAAGAAATATAACAGTTGTCCAAAATCAACCAGAAAAAGCCAAAGATTCAATTTCTAGGATCTTCCATCTGAGGGATTTTTTGTATGTGGGCCATCCCCACTGTGGATTCATTATATCAACAACTTGAATCCCTGAACCATGACCCCCACTTGATGGAAAACCCACGCATATTTTACAAACTCTGGGATGGAGCATTGTATAATGCCTTGTTAATTTTATGCATCTAGATTTTCTGGAAGACTGATAATTTTCTTGGAACATTGGATACAATTAGTTAATTTACTGCACTTCGTTTCTGATAAATGGTTTGTTAGTTGGTCTAGGATGTGTATATGAATGTAAAAACAATCATTATCATCATCTAAGCCTTAACCCAACTAATCAGGGTTGGCATGCACAGGAAGGCAATGCTGTTTGATGTTCTGCATCAGTAGAAAATTTTGTGTTGTCTCGTAGGAGTGTCAGTTTGATTGTTTGATGCTCTTTGTTTTGCAGACTCTGGAAGTGTTGGAGGAAAAGGAGAATGTTTTGCAAAAGAAGATCTCCATAGAGGTTGAGAGAGCAAAAGAATTCACAAGGGCAAAAAATAAACAAGGTCCGCATTTTGTCATGCTTGTAATCCTTGTATTGCAATTACGGGATTTTAGTTATTTTTCATAGTTCGATTAATCTCTGCTTCCAGAATTCAAAAGTTATTGCCCAATATCTTCTACTTTTTCCTCTGAGCTCATAAAAAGATCCATTTACAAAGCCGTGGAAATTCAATGCCAGTACTCCATTATCTAAGCAATTCCATATATGGTACAACATATGGTGCTGTGCGACTCTAATATGATCATAAAATGCCACCCTCTTTAAGTGCCACAAGGAACATCTATTCCACGATGCTCCACATTTGATATGATTGTGCTGCAGCTACATGCTTTTACCATGCTGAAATTTGGCTTTGTAACCTTCTCATGGAAACTGAAAATTCATAAGTCACACAGCAGATGCTATGTCACCTCTGTATTGTTCTATTCCTAGACATGGAGTGGCTGGATCTGGAACTAATGAGGTAATATAAATCCCAGTTCAGTGTGTATGTGCATGTTTACTAGTACTTTCAAGGAGTTTGTGATAGGACTTTTCACTACTCCTTGAATAGCAAGTAGCTATAGGTATATCAATAAATAGTTTCATTCATTTCTCTTAGTATTCTTAGTGTCCGTAATCCTCAATGGTTCATTTAGTCAACTCTCGCTGGCGTCAAGTGTGCTACTCCTAGCAGCCCTTTGAGAGTGAGTTCTGTGAGTTTTTGTGTGGCGGCTCACTTGTTTGTCCTTACCCTGACATCATAGCCTTGCATCATCATTATTATAGCCTTGTTTCTATCTATTCGCAGCTAGCTTTATGAAATCCTATTCAAAGAGGAATTCTTGTGCTCTCTCAGCAAATGTTTGATGACCGGCTGCCCACCTGACAGCAACCCTCCCCCTTCACCTGGGCTGTGGACTGCTAGGGCAATCTCTATCAGGCAAAATTAAAATAACTTTATTTATTTTCTTTAAAAATAGTTACTATCGGTTGGTTTTTCCACCAGCTGCACTACAGTGTTTGAAGAGGAAGAAGTTCTATGAAGGCCAAATGGAGCACCTCGGAAATTTTCAACTACGTATTCATGATCAGGTGACTCAATACTGACAAGATTTACAAAATGAAAATTTCATTGAAGGGTACTGCTATTTCTCTCCAATATTTCTGTACTAATTTCGTTCAAATGCTGGAAGGAGGAAAAGCTACCACAGAAGCTGCCAACACATTGTGGACAGGTGCAAAGAGTAAACGATAGTGTGAAAAAAACCTATACAAAAAGCTCGGTAAGTTGCTTTGAATGGGCCACCTTATATGTAGATATTGTATGCAAAAGCCTGTATATGGTAGTGAGACTCATCTATTTCTGGTTGTCTTTCCTCTTTTCTTCTTAGCCATTATATGGTGAGACCTTGTAAGTAATTTCAATGCATGTTACCAATAACCATAATGGGTTTCCATGATAATGGTATTATGGTAGTGAGGCTCATTGTTCATAACCCCAAGTGTAGGGTCACGATGTAGTAATAATCTTGGTGAGACTGAGGTTGAATCCACAAGGACTAATCTCGTGAGTATTCTGAAAGCAACTAGAAGAAGAACTAGAAAAAGATGAAAACCTAAATCTGGAATATTTGAGAGTAATTGTAAGAGATTTAATGAAAAACTTAAGAAATTCAAAGGTGGGAAACTAGGGTTTCCAAGGATCCACTTGTAGAGATCAGGGAGATCTATGCTTGATTCAAGTCACACTATTGGAATTGGAGTCCCATCCCATCCTCCAATTGGAAGATATCTCAGTAAAATCAAATTCGAACTTCCTTTGACCTAATTCTCAGTAGATGAGAGGTGTGAGAACTAGAAGTGATTCCGTCACAAAACCATGCCCAGGAGACAAAGCAAACAACATGATTTACCAATCCCACAATCAATCTGAGAGAATTGTGAAAGTTAGGGAAGATTCCATCATCCGACCAGGACCAAGGGACGATGGTGAACAACAGGATTTCCTAAATTTACAATCTCAATACATGAAAAGAACATACTCAAAGCTATCGCAGATCCATTGTAATTTGAGTCGCAACAAACCATTAAAAACTGAAAGTATTCCTTATAATCAAACTAGAATTAAAGAGAGTTTAATATAAACATGAATAAAAGCAATAGAAACATCACATCACGCTATAAGCTTTACAGATTAGCCCTAGCTAAGAGGTTTAGCCAACCTTAGACATGATTGAACTAGAATCTCTTAAGAAAAGCATAAAAACAACTAAGGAAAAGGAAGAAAACTCTTGGCGACGGTAATGCAGGGGCATTTTCACACTGGGCTCGAGTGGGGTTGCTCGTGGGATGCAGGGGCACACTCGGGGTGGGTGCGGCCCACGGAGGAGGTCTCGCGTTCGAGACTCCTCACCAGGGGTGATTAATGCACATTTCACACCGGGCTCGATTGGGGTAGCCCGTGGGATGCAGGGACACACTCGGGGTGGGGGGCCCATGTGATTTGGGGCCCACGAAGGGAGTTCGGCCGAGGTCTTAAAACCCATGAATGTGGGGCCTGGGCTATGAGATAAAAGAATTAATTTGCCATACTCTAACAGTTCGAGCTTTTAGAGTAAGTGGTTAATTGTCCTGCATCAAATTGGTATCAGAGCGGGAGGTCTCAGGTTCGAGACCCCTCACCGGGGGTGATTAATGCAGGGGCATTTTCACACTAGGCTTGAGTGGGGTCATTTGTGGGATGTAGGGGCACACTCGGGGTGGGTGCGGCCCACGAAGGAGGTCTCGTGTTCGAGACTTCTCATCAGGGGTGATTAATGTGCATTTCACACCGGGCTCGAGTGGGGTAGCCCATGGGATGCGGGGACACACTCGGGGTGGGTGACTCATGTGATTTGGGGCCCACCCATGAGATGTGGGGCTTGGGCTATGAGATAAAAGAATTAATTTGTCATACTCTAACAGTTCAAGCTTTTAGAGCTAGTGGTTAATTGTTCGGCATCAGACGACTTCTCCATGCTTTTGCTCCACTCCTCAAACCCTAGATGATGCCTAGGGGTGCCCTAGGGACCCCTATTTATAGTTTTAGGTTTTAAACTTTCGCACCGAATGGAAATTTCTGGAAACCGTCTCAAATTTACGCAGTCTGCGCAAGTTTTGCGTAACCCTTAACTAGTCGTGGGCCGTCCTCGACCGCTTGTGGGCCATCCTTGACCGGTCGTGGGACACCCTCGACTGGTCGAGCAGGACGAAAATTTAATTGTTTTACTCACTGGAGTTCGAGTCGAGTTCGAGTCGAGGAACCTCGACTGGTTGAGCGGTGTCCAGGACTGGTCGTGAGTAGCCTAGACTGGTCGATCAGAGGCCATGACTGGTCGAGGATAACGCAATTTCACTTCAAAACTCCGATTTTCTTCATTCTTGACTTGATTTTCTTGGATCTTCAGTGTGTGCATTCTTCATTCTTGATTTCATCAGATCCAATCTTGGCTTTGGTGATTCTTGAGTGTTAAATTCATGCTTTTAACATCCTTTTCAATTCAAGCTCTTGAATTCACCTTACAACACAAACATGATTAAAATAGAACATTAAGCATTATCATGTTCACAAAACCAAGTAAGAAATGGGGTCCAATATGCAATATTTGACCCTCAACACTCATCTACATCTGTAAAGTGTTCCTACTAGTATTTTTGGACTGGGATTCAATTACTTTCAACTATTATGTTATTTTTTCAAAAGGTGGAAGTAGGTGCATCATCAATTTGCTTGCATGAGAAGTATAAGCTACTCATTTTATGATCTTGTTCATTGACGCTAACATAATCATCATCACCATCACCATCTAAGCCTTATCCCAACTAATTGGAACTGGCTTCATGAATCATTTTCTGCTTCGGAGACGCCAACATATAAAGTATAAACCATATGGTATCCCAAGATTACAAAATGGAAATTACACTTGACAGCAACTTTAGAACCCGGACCAGACCTCAACCTGTTCTTGTGTGTGGTCTGTCCAACTGGCTGCCCAACGCCAACCAGTCAGACTGGCCCAGAAATCTGGTGTCCTAAAAAATAATAGAACAATAGACGGTTGACAATGCAGATAGCCTGCTGGTTTAGAGTGTTTGCTTTGGTGTAGGCTCCAGCTTTGACTGAGAGAGTTGCATTTTTTGACGTGACAGGTCTCCCTATAAAATTGGCTGGGTTTTAGGGTGACCTGGGCTGTTTTGGTGGCCGGTTCTGGCCCAAACCAGTCCAAATTCCTTGTCCGGTCTGGGTTTTAAAATATTGCTTGATTGGCAAGATGGGCACAAACCAAAACAGGAAGTTTTTGGCACACTAGTTAGAGAAATTGGTAGAGGTCTTCTTCTTCTTCTTCTTCTTTTTTGTAAGATGAGAATTTTATTAATCAAAGCAGAACACAGGAAAACACAGAGAAAACAGGAAAAAAAAAAAGAGAGGAAAAGAACAAAAAAAGAAGAAGAAGAAGAAGAGGATGATACAACAGGCTATAGCCCTAGGCAGCAGCTAGACCCTAAAAAAAAAAAAAAAAAAAAAAAACCCTAGGAGCTCAGTCCCTGAACAGAACTAGAACTCATGAGAACACCCCTGCAGTGGGAATGCTAACATTCCGAAAGTTGGTAGAGGTCTTGGCTTCGAAACATCTATCTTTTTATGAATAAACTGTGCATGTGCGAATACTTGGTTCAGGTCACATCGAGTCAACCAAGTCCTTGAGTCCGCTTGACAAGTTGTGCCGAGTCAAGACCAATTCACACTCTGTGATTGAGTTTCCTAGTGACTCGAGACCAAGTCAGGCTCATGATTGAGTTCCCTAGTGACTGAGTTGAGTTGTCTCAGCCGAGTTTCGAGTTGCGTCACCGAGTTTAAAATCTATGGTTTGGTCCAAGGTATTTGGCTTTTATTGATATCCATTACAAGGTATTCCATAACGGTAATGGTGGTCGTAATGGCCACCACCGTTACCTTTACGATATGGGCTGAGGCAATTATGGTCTTTTTTTAAAAATTAAAAATAAAATAAAATCTGAACAACCTGTATCGTCCCTGTAATGGACCGTTACAGGAGCCTTTACAAGGGGCATAACAGGCCATTATGGAGCTGTTGCCCCCTTTATGGGGGGCGTAATGGAGCCGTTACCGGGGTTGTACCGGCCATTATGGGTCGTTCTTTCTGTAACAGCCATTATGGCTTTTATGACCCCATAACATGTAACAGTTGCCACCGTTACCTTTACGGCCCTGTAACGGCTGTTACGGCACACCATGATTCATTAGCTGCATAATGAATATCTTAGAACTATATTTTCCCACATATACTATGGAAATATGTACATTTCCATATTTTCCCCCCCAAATAGAACTTAGCTGTCTCTCTTCCTTCTTCTTCTTTTTTATTTTTCTCTTTACTTCTAATCTTGTGGCAGTTTTCATCACAGCAGCTTGAGCTGGAACCCAGCTGCAACTATTCTGGTGCTTTAGTGCCCTACAAGTGAGCAGAAACTAAAGGTAAGTGTTCACTTGGAATAGTTGTGATTTCTCATGAAGAGGTAGCTCCTCGGTAGTCTAATTCTCAAGTGTATGTAAATATTCAAGAAATTTTTTAGAGCAAGTTGATGATTGATGTTTGTAATCTTGTTCCTTCTATTAAAAAAATCATGTTTCTGATGGGCAAGCAACAGCAAAAAAATACTTTTATTTTTTATTTTTATGGGGGGGGGGGGGGGGCAGGATTAACTTTCCAATGCTGTTGGCTTAATAGATCTAATGGGTGTTTTACTTCAAAAAATGTTCCACTGCTCTCACAGCACTGTAAGTTGCAGTGGGTGTTGTATTGGTACACTTAGGCAGTCAATCCATTAATCTAGACCGTTCATTAGGTTAGTGCATATTTCATGGGCTACCATGCCAACTTTCCACAGCTTTGACAAAAATCAGCCACTTGATCAATGGCCTTTAATATGAACGGTTAATGAGTGTTTATGCAAAAATATCTAGTCAAGCTGATCCATCTGTTTGTTAGGGCCTGCCATGGATTGGTTATGATTCTAAAGAATCAACTTTGTTACGCAATCATAAACATGCCATCAAATGCTAGTAAAAAGGATGGCTATAGAATTTAAAGGCCAAATCAAGAATGGATTGGATCATCCGATCAGTTGGAATTTTGCATGCTTGCCCATTAAATGTTTTCTGGACTTGATGGACAGTTCAGATCAATTGAAGTTAACGGACGCAACTGGAAGAACACCGGAGCATCTCTTTAACTTGAGCTTTTGGTGATTTAGCTGAATTTTATTTGCATAACATCCAAATGCTCCTTTCTTCTTTTCGTTTTTGTTCTTTTGTTCTGGTTTTGTTCTTTTTTTTTTTTTTATTGGATGGAAGCAAGCAGCACAGGTTGGGACTGTCTGCTACAGGAAAATCTGTGGGCCTGCCATGATGCATATGTTTATCCATGCCATGCATCCATTTTGCCAGCTCACCTTAGGTCATGCGCCCAAAAAATGAGGCAGATACAAATCTCAGGTAGACCACACCAGAGGAGACAATAGCGATTGAACACTGACCATTAAAAACTTTCTAAGGCCTACTGTAATGTTTGTTCGGCATCCAACCTTTTGATTAGTCAAACAGACTTGGATCAAGGGAAAACACAAATATCAGCTAGATCCAAGACTCTCGTAGTCTCGAGAAGTTTTTAATGGTGGACATTCAATCACCGCTGTTTCCCAGGGGTGTACATAGAGTCGAACCGAGTTGAGCTTGCCTCAGCTCGACTTGACTTGACTCGGCCATTAGCTGACCTCAGCTTGAACTCAGCTCAGCTCAGTCCTCAAGCCTGACTAGCAAGCTCGGCTCCGTTTGGTCAGCTCGGGCCGAGTTCAAGCCAAGATCGAGCCGAGTTCACCATTGAATTTACCATTGTGGCATTTTCACAAACACCTGGACTGTACTTTCAAAATCTCACAATATTTGAGATAGCAGCAATAGTTTTATAGGTATTTTATCAAACACCTTCTAAGCAACATAAAAATCATTTTTTTTTAAAAAAGGGTGTTGGTTTCATATACATACCTTCCTTGCCATCAGCTACACTTCTTTGAGTCATTTCATCAAACACTTAGTGAGCAACATCAATATCAATGTAACCGAGTCACCGAACTGGTTCGATTCGAGTTCGATTCGAGCTGGGTTTGATCTGAGTTGAGTCGAGCTGGGCTAGCTTGAACTCGGCTCAAACTCATTTTCGAGCTCAAAAAATCAGCTCAACTCGGCTCAAACTCAGCTTCGAACCGAATCGAATTGAGCTTTTTCGAGTCGAGTTGAGCGAGCAAACCAAGCTAGCTCGGTTCGCCTACTGTTTCCCATGGTGTGGTCTGCCTCCGTTTTGGGCTTGGATGGCCAGTGTGGATAAAACACATACATGGTGATGGGGCCAGCGTTTCCAGTAGCACATAGCATCGACCCAGGCACTGCGTGCCCTACTACGCAATCCGAGTCCATTGCTGGTGGGTAGGCGATTCTCAGGGGAAGATGCTGAAGAGGTCATTTGTGGCACATGCATGTGAGATCTGGGCCTTTCATCATATGGGTAACGTGAAACAGGACTCTCATCTGAGAAACTTTGCCGCTGTACTCATCAGGCGACTCTAATGTCAGGTGCTCCAGTGCTCTGCAGTGTTCCTAGTGGGCGTATTCTATGACAGTGGGCCTTCTTGGTTAGTGTTTCTATGCATGCGCGCAACCCACTTGACGAGTCACGTTCTTTTGGGGTGCAAGTGAATTGCCTGTTCCACTGCGGTCCACCTGAGATTTGAATCTGCTTGAGTTTTGGGACCACGTCATAAAATGAAATGGGAAACGCATGGACAGCGTGGATATATAACACATTCATCAAGGTGAGCCCCACGGTCAGAGTAACACCCACTACCATGTTACCCGGGTGACACCTGATCTGCTCCCACGTGTTTTATATCCATGCCATACATCTGACATTTTCGAGCATGAACCCAACAATGGAGCAGATCCAAAGCTGGATCAGTTGGGAATAATGACAGGTGAATCCTTCTAGTGTTCACTGTAATGTTTATTTGTTGAAACTAGGGCTGGGCACCGGTCGGAGTCGGGCGGATTGGGTCCAACCCAGACCGATCGGAAATGATACTAGTCCGACCTGAATCCGATCCGGTACCGAGTCTGGGTTGCCTGACTCAGGCCGATCTGAAAACTCACTGTATAGATCCGATCCAAGTTCGACTTGGTCAGGAAAACCGAGTCGGATCGGATCGGACACGATTCGGACCGTTAAAAAATTAAAATATATTTAAAAAGTTTTAAAAAACAGTAAAAAATATTTTTTAAAAAAAGTAAATAATATTAAATATATTCGGATCGGATCTGATTCTGGATCGGATCAAGTCATGTCCAACCCAAATCCAATCTAAAAAGAATTTGGATTTGGATGGAACTACCCGATCCGCACCGATCCAGCCCGTCAGATTGGTTCAAATCAGGCTGGAATAGGTCGGATCCACCGGATCGTACCCCATTTGCCCAGCTCTAGTTGAAACCTTTCCAAGGCTCTCTGATGTTTGTTTGCCATCTAACATGCTGAATGAATGGAAGGGAAAATACAAACATTGGCCCGTTGAGTTATTTTTATGACAGTGTTCAATCACCACTATTTCTTATGGTGTGGTCCACCTGAGCTTCTGATCTGCTTCATTTTTTGGCTCATGTGCTAAAATGAGCTAGTAAAACAGATGGACGGTATGGATATAAAACACAAATCACGTTGGTCACAGCCCCCAACACATCACCACACCGCATAGGTGTTGCGGTATGTGTTGCGGGCAACACCAACACCACCTTATCCGCGCGCCACAACCAACGACCATGAGAGCATTTCTTCCAACTCATCGACAGTCCGCATACCATTCCTGTTGATCCGGACCGTCCAAGCAGCGGGCTGGCTGTGGCGGACAATATCAAATGACAGTCACAGAAGACCGCAGTCTATCATGCATGAAGAAAGGGCGCAAAAAAGAGAAAAAAATAAAACAGAAGTCGGTGATCCGAACATAGCTATTGGCAACTAAGGTGGGCCCCGCAGTGTTTTTGGGCCACTTCTCTTTTTTTTTTTTTGTGGGACATTAAATTCTCACTCTCATTAAAGAACGAAAAAAAAGAAAAAAGAAAAAGAGAAAAAAATCCCCCCTTCGAGTCCCATCAAATGCTGCAGATATGACCCTAATCAGCACACACTCTGTCTGTTTGCGGCGAATTGTGCTGAGCTGAGCTCCGTATGGCTTCCGCCAAGGTCAGTAGCCTCCATCTCCTTCATCTCCCTTTCTTCTCATCAACATCTCAAAGACCTAGGGTTTTAGAACACGAGAAACTCACGTGCTTCTAAACCTAGAGTTTTAGCATCCACCCACACCCTTGTATTCGTTCTCCTTCTTTTTCTTGCCTTCTTCTCTGTCCTCTCCTCTTTCATGATTCTGATTTCTTTCACTTTTCTTGGCCTTTTTTATTTTCTTCTTCTCTCGCTCAGGTTGATAATCGCAACTCCTTGTCGAAACGCTCTCGCAACGATGGTGAGTTTTTTCCATTCGCAAACTACTCTTGTAGGGGTGGATATGTCAATTTTATGGGTGGATATGTCAATTTTAGGGGTGGATATATAAAAATCGGCACTGCCGTCTGTCTTCCTGGGTTTATTGCTTGAATTCGTCGATTTTGCTTTTGCATTGGATTTCTTCACTTTATATGTACTTGAATTCGCCTCCATGGATGCATTGCCGTACCATTGCAGTTTCATTCCCCCCCTCCCAAGCGGATTGCTGTGTATTGATTTTAATGCCCCAAGTGTAATTGCACATGTGTCTGCAGTTGGTGTTTTGGTGGCTTGGAAGTACCGATGTTTGTTGTACTTGTTGATGTTTTCATTGTAGTTACTGTAGTGGGAATTGTGGTTGTGGCAGATGATTATGAAGGAGGAATTGGTGCTTGTTCTCTAAGGATCTATGATAGAGTTTGGAGTGTCAATTCCATCTTTCTATGAGGGGGTGTTTGTTTCCTAGGGCATGCTATTGTTGGGATTTGTTCTGCAGAATCACACGGATATGGATCTAGGGTAGCAATCCAAGAGCACCAAGCAAACACCAGAGAACACAAAGATTTAATGTGGAAAACCCTTTCGGGAAAAAACCACGGCACAAGGCGACATGAATCCACTATGAAAGCATAAATTACAAAGAGAAGACTTACCCGATTCGAACAACCTCGAATCTCACCCTTACTACACCCTTTGAAACCCTAGAACCCCTTCTCGAAACCCTTTGGAATACTTTAGAAAGCCTTAGCATGTTTTAGAATGGCGCTAGGAACTCATATTTATAGATTAGGAATCTTACGTTCGCACCGACTTGGAATAGTCCAGAAACTGCTTCAAATTTACGTAGTTCGCGCACAAACTGCGTAACCTTCGGGTGGCCTAAGCAAAGCTTGGGCTAGCCGAACTCGACCTTATGTTGGCCGAACTTCCCGCAAATTCCAAAAGAATATGTTGCTGGATTTTTAGATGAACTTTCTTGGGCTGGCCAAATTTCCTTGATGTCATTAATGCTGTTTGATAGATTTAAGACATCTATCAACAACAGCTATTCCTTGGTTTTTATGTTTACCATGGAAATCCAGGGAGGTTTAATGCTTCTAGGAAACTGGTAGATTTTGTTTGATCGAGACTGTTGTTTGCCGCAGAAAGTCTAAAATCTGTTTGATCAGCACTGGAAGTTTCTTGGGAAAAATCCGAAGTTTGTTTTAAGACATCCATTGTACAATCAACATTGTTTCAAATACGTGTGATAGATCCAATCCAAGTCTTCCATCAAGTGGGCCACATGATGCACAAGCCGCCCTAAATTTTGGGCCATGCCTTTTTCATGGTCACTTGCACTTGATGGATTGCCAAATATACCATACATGTTTCACATTGGCATGTTTTTAGCAAATGGCTTCTACGTTTTATTGGACAAGCCATTGAGCAAGGGGGTGATACGTATGTCCATGCACAATGCTACGAGGGATCATGGGATCATTCCCATGACTTTACAATTGAGTTATTGATTGAGTCAAAGAGTTATTGCACCCATGTTGTAGGTAGTTTAGTGGGCTAGATCTGTGAGAGAATAAGTGAAGTAGGGAGTCAATTAGTTGAAGTGTGGGACATGTGTCATGTGATTAAGTAGTTGAGTTTTTGTAGGCGATTTAACTATTTAATTACGTGTTGAGCAATGAATAGGAATAAAAAAGTCTTCTTTTTTCTATGATGTGCAACATTACCCCCCTGTTGATTAGTCAAATTGCTTATGTGCAACATCACCCCTTTGCGTTGCTTCCAAATAGTTTCATGATGCTTTTACACTCGACCACCTTGGTCCCATTTGGTGAGAATCTCTTGTGCTCGGACTCCCTTCCTTTTATGGAAAACCGCATAAGCATCTTTAAAAAGTCCCAAAGAATGGGTCCTAATGTACATAGCCAATGAGCTCTTAGGACCACATCACACCCACCCAAAGGTAGGAGGTAGACATTGGTGGGAATAAGTAATTCTTGGACAATGATGCCCAACCTCTTGCATTTTCCCACACTAGTGAGCCTTTCACTATTGGCCACCATTACTTCACACTGGTCACCACATTGCACCTTGATACATGCCCTTCTGATCGCGGTTGGATTCATAAAGTTGTGTGTACTACCCGAGTCGATCAAGATGGTCATTGACTGCTTGTTGATACGACCTTCAACCCTCATGGTTTGGGGTGTCCATCGTAGTAGTGTGTAGCGAGATCTCTGGAGAGGGTTCTTGAGGCTCTTATGTCACTGCTTCAACTTTATCAGGCTCTTCTTTGATCTCTTCGTCCTCACCTGCAAGTTGCCTTTCATAAGGAAGAGTTTTTGTCTTATAACGGTGTCCTGGATGGAATTTCTTACCGTAGTTATAACAAAGACCTCTATCCTTTCTTTCTTTGATTTCAACTGGTGTTAGCTGTTTAATTGGTGGTGTGGTCCCCTTGGACGCCCTTAAACTGGGTATAGTGGAGGCCTTGACTCCTGCAAGTTGCATTAGCTTCCTTTTTGCAATAAACTTTTCCTCTTGAAGCCTGCCCAACCCGATTGCCACTATAAGGGACTTAGGATTGAACATTTGAATGTCCAACCCGAGCTTATCATTAAGCCCACAAACAAAGCGGCTCAATAGGAAAGACTCGCTCAAGCCTTCAGTGCGGTTAGCAAACCTTTTGAACTGAGCTTAATAATCCCGCAACGACGTCGTCTGTTGCAGCTTGGCTAGAGCCTTGATATGGTCCTCGAACTCTGTGGGACCGAACATAGTGTTCAATGCTTTAACAAACTCATCCTAAGACATGGGGCCCTGGGCCTTCTCCAACCATTGAAACCAGTAGAGTGACTCCCCTTCCACGTGGAAGGATGTGATGATGAGTTATTGGTCAGGTGTCATTTGATGATAAGCAAAGAGTTGCTTGGCCCTATAAATTCAACCAAATGGATTTTCCCGATTGTAGCGAGGAAAATCCAATGTGAGCAACCTTATTTCAATGGTCCTAGCCGAATTGAATTGTGAAGAATCCCCTCCGGCTTCGGCTCGTTAAAGCTGGACATGGGATCGCCCTTCAGACCTCTGGCCCTATCTTTCTGGAGAGAAGTTGTGAGATGGTCATGACTCATACTTGATATCTATGGTTGTCTGCTTTTGTAGGATGTTAACTAACATCAACTCCCTCTTGGTTGACGATTTCTGCAATCGCCCAATCTCAGCGTCATGCTCATGAACTAAGGGGTCGGCCATTGTCGAAGGTGGCTCTGATACCACTTTGGTATGGCCTTTGTTCTTTTTTGGTGGAATAGTGGTAAAATAAAAATGAACGCAAGTTGGTTCGGTTCGAGGAGAACCAACTTCCAATATTTTTGTAGAAGAAAGAAGACTAGTTGATTCCTCGTCATTATTTAACATATAATTAAATAACGACATTATCCACAACTACTCAACTACATGATACATGTCTTACACTTCAACTAATTGATTCCCTACTTGACTTATTCTCCCAAACCTAGTGGCCCATGTGACTACCTACAACGTTGTGCGATGACTCTTCGACTCTATTCACAACTCAACAGTAAAGTCATGGGAACAATCCCATATGTCCCGTGGCATTGTGTGCATGAGTGGATGCACGTATCATAGCACGTGATTCATGGATGGGAATAAATTTTGGATGATAACATTTTATTACCAAGAAGAAGGATTTGCCAATCCCTGGCATTAGACCTATGTCGATAGCTATATAAATAGTATACGGCTTTTCATATAAGGTATTTTTGGTATTTTCTCAAAAGAAAATTGTAAAAGCATTTGAAGACGTGCACTTTTGGTGGTCTAGGAGAAAACATATTTCTACGGTCCATCTTCCTTAAGCTCTCTCTGCTCAACTCACTACGGCAACCAATGTCAAGGACAAATCCATTAATGATGCTTGAATAAATTTGTGGGCAAAAAGCTAAGTTGCCCACTTGTTATGGTGGGTTCTTATAACTGAAACTGTCCTTGAACCTGATTTTTTTTACTCCTAGACTCAGTCAGGCTCCATCTCCTCTACTTTTTTACTCTTACTCTTATCCTGACGACAATCCACATCAAACCCCGACAAGCTTCCCTTACAATCAACATTGAATCCATTGGCAACCCATCTTTACTGGTGATGCGCTTGCCCCTTGTGACATTTTCAAGCTCAAACTCATACCTTCTTGTTGACGGTTCCACATGATGGAGGAGATGGTAGGAGAGGAGGGGAGAGGATGGAGGAGAAGAGTGCTAGGGTTGGAAGATGGGCCCTTTTCTCACCTTTTTCATGGGAAATGTGTTCCCCAGGTAAAAGCTGGGGTGTCATTTCTGGGGTTACCTAGGAAATGGGTGGCCTGGGGAACAAGGTGTTCTGTAACGGTAACAGTGGCCATAATGGCCACCACCGTACCATTATCCCCCACCCAAATCCATGCTCCTTGTATTCTTCTCTTTTCATAGACTTGGGGAATTCTTGGGCCTTTTCCTCATCAAAAACATGTGGTGCCATGTTTTCTTCATCCAAATCGTTGATCCAGAGGGTCTCGTCGTGGTCGGAGATGCCCTGGAATTCTCAGACATCGGAAGACCTTGTTCTTTACTGTCGTACTATTTTCCACTGAACGTGGACTTGTGCTAAATTTTATCCTTATCCATTGGTAGATAATTGATCAAAGAACTAGAATATTGTTGATCCAATGGGACCCGTCATGGCTGGAATTCTCAGACATTGGAAGACCCTGTTCTTTACTGTTGTACTATTTTCCACTGAACGTGGACTTGTGCTAAATTTTATTCTTAACTATCTCTTGGTAGATAATTGATCAAAGAACTAGCATATTCCAATCTAGAAGATTTTTGAGGCATCAACTATCATTATCTGGGCCCATCATATCACTGGTTTGAGTCACTGAACTGTGGACCTGCATGCACGGAATCCATGTCCATGCATCAGTGAACTGTGTTTTGCTGATGAGTAGGATGTTATTCCTTTGACTTATTTACATTGATTTTATCCGCATTAATCTTTTATGGTTTAGTTCACCTACTGCAGATCTCTTGTTTAGGTTGAGGCACCTTGATATCATGCTTTTCTTTGTAATCAGTATCTGGCCTTTTTTCCTTTTTTATACGATAAAGAGATGGTAGGAAGAAACAGGAAAAATACAATGACAGTTATTCAATACGAACCTGGTAATTCCCTCCATTACCAGGAATCCATCTCTGTTAATAATTGTCATCCTAGTCAATCTATAAATGTTAGAATAGTTAGAGAACAGCGCTTTCTTAGTCTTTTATGGTGGATGGCTTTGCAAGAATACTTAGATTGGATTGCGTTGAAAGTGAAATGAGGCGATATCCTAAGATTTTTTTATTTTTATTTTTTTAAAGATGATTATAATCTAGATACTGCCCAAAACTTGTAAAGTTATTTTTATTCATGCAGCTGCTAAAAATGACGGAGATTGGACTTGCCCTCAATGTGGAAATGTGAACTTTGGGTTTAGAACTGTTTGTAACCGCGGAAAATGTGGTGCTGCTCGACCATCAACCACCACGGTATGCCACTTTCAGTGCTTTCATTGATAATGCATTTTCTATTACTCACTTCATTTCAGAAATATGTGCAAATGCTAGTTTTATGAGCTCTTCTGAGTTCTACATTGCTAGTTGAACTGTCGTGTAATTAAATTTTAGTGTAATGCATTTGATTTGTTAATCTGATCAGTTCGTTTTATCCTTGTTTTTTTTTTTTTGGGTCACTATAATCATTCAATAAGTACTTTAATGTTGGGAAACTCACTCGATACTTGGAAGAAGCATCATTGAGTTAAGAGTGAGCTGTATGGTTTGATAGTACCATCGACTAGGAGATTGATTGCGATCGATAATAGTGACCTAGCAATGACTCATCACTTAGCTCAGCAGCAAATAGGAATTTTGATAGAATTTCTTGGTAGAGATTGTTGTTCAGCCAGCTCAAGGATATCATCACATTTTTTTTAGTACTTAAACATGTTAATAGGAGGGCCAAAATGAATGTACTAAACCGACGACGTCGATGAGAGACTACCGACGTGTTTTCACCGACGACGTCGATGAGAGACTGGACATCGGTTTGGGAAGTGATGGACGATCGTGATTACGGGCATGGAGAGAAGGATAAAGGAAAACGGAATGCGGTGATCCCCGGGGTTTCAATCGGATCGGTACGAAACGGAACGAAGAGTCAGCAGGGGGAAAAATCGGATGAATGGATACAGGTAGGAAGAAAGAAACAGGTTAGAGGGAAACGAAGCTCTTATTACGACTCTCTTCCAACTCTTTTCGTCAAAGGCTATCCCCATGGCTGGTTTCCTTTGAATCTCGAACGGGTTTTTGGGCGTGCACGTGCAGTCATGGATGTGATTATGCCCAGAGACAAAAGAAGTGGAGAATACAGGGGTTTTGCTTTCATTAGGATGAGCTCGGAGGAGGAATTATCCAGAGCAGTATTGATGTTACACGGACAGAGCTTCGGAGGAGGCGATAAACTGCTAGTGCAACGCACTAGATTTGGGCCGGAAAGGAATGTTGCAAAAGGAGACAGATCAGTTAGACTGGAACGTCAACCTTCACAGAACACACACAACCCCCTGCAATCAGCGGCACCTTACCAGGACGCTCTGGTGAAGCTCCCGGTAGTAAAAGGAATAGCGCATGATCATACAGATTCTGACAACAACGGCATACAGAAGAAGCCTTTAATCGAGCCTAAGGAAGCATATAAGATTAAGATCAGTGCTGAGCGCATAGCTCAATCAAAGAAGGACCTCCAGGACTCGGTGGTGATCATAACAAGAGAAGGGGCTTCTATTCCCCAAGTCGAGGAATGGGTGAACAGCGTATGCCGAATCCGGATAGCTCAGTTATCCATCAAACCCATAGGGTATAATGAACTCTGGGTAAAGCTCATGCCGGGTCTGAATTTGGACATTCTTAGAATGGCAGGGGCTCTCCACAACGATGGGCCCGTTCGATCAATTCTCAGCTGGGATGAATTCTCCATTTTCGGTTTTGAGGAGGTGTGGATCCTAATCTAGGGTATTCCGTTAGAACTCAAGTACGACGAGTTCTTCGTTCTGGTGGCGAAAGAGTTAGGGCAGTTGATAGAGTTGGATCAGAAAACAAAGTTCGAGGAGGAAATGGGAGTTGCTAGGATGAGAATCAGAAGGAAGAATCCCCCCCCCCCCCCCCTCTAATTACGATTATTGTCGAAGACAAGGAGATCCCCCTCCTGATCCAGCAGGAGGAGAAATCTTCCCAATCTCCAAGATGGAGAGACATATGGTGCGCCAAGGAACTTCCTCCCGTCTCCGATCTCCGTCTTGGTGTGGAGCACAAAGGCTCTCCACTTCAATTCTCCTGCGGAGCACCTAAAGTTTCAGTACCATCTCTGCAGTCAGCTTTAAATGCTTCGGTCAGTCCTCCTTCCCCATGTCAGATTCGTGGAGCCCTATCGCCCTTCCATTATGCCAGAGGTGCCTCTTGCACGACAGGTGGCACTACTTTTCCGTCTCGAGTGGCGTCCCCGTCTGTTGACGTCGCTGAGCTTAACCATCCATCAGGGGAGAGCATACGCAGGATGATGACACATGGTCATCTGATTTCTGTAGACGTGCCGACGAAGTTTCGTGAATCCAGGGAGGCCCGTATGTGTCTATCGGATACTAGACCCGAATCTGTTACTATTGCGTGTTTGGATTTTGGTCATGCGGGTCCAACGGGTATTTCAAATTATGTATCGGGTCTGATGGTTCGTGGATCAGAGGAGTTAGTTCCGACAACGCCTACTTCTACCGATGCGCTCATTCTTCATCCTGCTTCTTACGGTCAGTCGATCCACTTCGAAGAACCACAACAGCTGGACCAAGTCTTCCCTCAAACCCACTCCATTCCAAGTAAGATGATCCTAGGCGTCGAAATAGACCAAGGGTCTTTCTATTCCGAAAATCAGCCATCGTAGGACTCCGTTCCCTCTTCCCCCCTGTCCTCACCAAATTGCTGGTCCGATCATGGCCTTCTTGACTTGTTCCAGGAGCATTCAGACCTAGAGGTGATCGAGGCAGCACCTCTTTAGTCCAGAGGGGGAGGGATGCCGACTTGTATGGAAGGCACCTCTCAGCCTCTGAAAAAGGTCAAATGTGAAGATGATATAGAGAAGATTCCTCACAAAAAATGGATAAAAGACGCTATGGGACGTGGGTAGAGCTCTAGGGCTATCCTTCGGGGATTGCCCAGACGACTTCATAGCGTTATTCCAATGTGTCGAAGCCAGTGGAAGACCCCTCGCAGAGCAGAAATCTCCCAAGGTGAGAATATCAAAGCCAACTCCCAATAGGAAAGAGCAGAGTAACCGCAACAATACGGAATTGCAAAATTTATTAATAGGGCAGGGACTTTCAGCCACTCCTTCGAAAAGGAGCTCCTACCAGGGTACTTGGGAAAGTTCCATCTCCAAATGAAGCTGATCTCTTGAAATGTTCGAGGGGTGGGGTCCAAACAGAAACGAAGCATCATCAATGATTCCTGCATCAAATACAAACTAGATATTATCTGCTTTCAGGGGACCAAGTGCTCCAACTTTAATGATAGACTGATGAGTTCTCTCTGGTGGGCCCCAGATGTCAGTTGGGTGGCTAAAGACTCTACGGGTAGTGCAGGTGGTATTCTCATTGCATGGAAGAATTTTATCTGGCGGGTCCTTAGCAGCTGGTCTGGTAATTTCTCTGTTTCGGCTATTCTTCAGCATATTACGTCTGGCATCACTTGTCTTTTTTCTTCTGTTCATGGGCCGAGTCAGGACGAGGACAGAAAAGCTTTTTGGGAAGAGCTATCCACCGCCAAGCAGAAATTTGCGGGTGCGTGCTGCAGAGTCGGGGATTTTAACGTTGTCAGGAACAACTCTGAAAAATCTCACGGCAGATCGTCGACTCCAGCCATGAAGCAGTTCTCTGATTGGATCGAAGAAGAGGAACTCGTGGACCTTCCCCTGCTTGGCGCTAGATTCACTTGGTCCAATGGGAGAGTGTCCCCTACTATGTGCAGGTTGGATAGGTTCCTTCTCTCGTCCGAGTGGTTAGATCAATTCCCCTCAACTTCTCAGAATGTGCTCCCCAGAACCACTTTCGATCACAGTCCTATATCCCTGGAATTAACGGAGCAGAATTGGGGGCCAAAGCCTTTTCGTTTTGATATTTCATGGCTTAATATCAAGGGATTTGCCACTAAGATTGTAGATTGGTGGAAAGGTTTTAAGGTTCAAGGCTTTGCTGACTACAAATTATCTGTCAAGTTGAAGATGTTGAAGAAAGAGCTAAAAGAGTGGCACAAGAGCGACATGCAAAACAGAGATCTTGACTATTCTAATCTCCTATCAAATCTCTCAGCCTTGGACGCACAGATGGAATTAGGCAGGTCCTCTCCATATTTGCAGGCCACTTGGGTGCACCTGATTCAGGAAATCGAAAACAGAATCATCCATAAGGAAATTTCTTGGAAATAAAAGGCGCGTCTGACTTGGCTAAAGGAAGGCAACAGAAATAGTCGTTTCTTTCTTACGGTGGCAAACTGGCATGCATCTAACAACAGAATAAATAACATTTTGGTGGAAGGGGTTCGAATTGAGGATAAAGACGACATCTCGGACATAATGACATCGTATTTCTGATCGCTCCTTAATGGAAAACAGTGGCACAGACCAGAGCTTAGTGGAACCCAATTCAATATTATCTCGGAAGAAGAAGCGTCTTCCCTTGAAGCCCCTTATACGGAAGAGGAGATAAAGCAGGCCATGGACGCTCTCGATTCTGAAAAGGCCCCAGGTCCAGATGGCTTTCCGATTGCATTCTTCGCCCATTTTTGGGATGTGATCAAAGTTGGCGTCATCGACTTCTTCAAAGAATTCCATTCTAATGGCAAGATCTCCACCTCCCTAGGGGCTACTTTTATCGCGTTGATTCTGAAGATGGCAGGTGTTGCGTCTCCCAAGGATTTTAGGCCGATTAGTTTGGTGGGGGGCCCTTATAAGATTTTGGCTACTCGTCTGGCGAAGGTTATAGGGAAGCTAATTTCTGAAAACCAGTGTGCATTCATAGCAGGAAGACAGATAGTTGATGCAGCCTTAAGTGCAAACGAAATTCTAGATTCTAGTGCTAAATCGGGTCGAAAGTATATTGCTTGCAAGCTTGATATCGAAAAAGCCTACGATCACGTAGACTGGGCCTTTCTCCAATATTTGTTAAAGCGTATGGGGTTTGGGGTCAAATGGAGAGATTGGATGAAAGAATGCACAAGATCAGCTCATTTCTCCATTTTATTAAATGGCTCTCCCAAAGGCTTCTTCTCTAGTAATAGAGGCCGTAGGCAGGGTGATCCTCTCTCCCCATTTTTATTTTTGCTAGCAAGAGAGGCCTTGTCTAGAATGCTCTCGAAAGGTCAAGAGGAAGGTCTTCTTTGTGGGATCGAAATCAATGGTTCGCTGCGCCCAATCACGCACATTCAATTTGCGGACGATTCCCTCATTTTCTCCGAAGCATCAAATGAGAATGTGGTCAACTTGGGTACTACCATCTGTTGCTTTCAAGCCATTTCCGGCCTCAAGGTGAATATGACAAAGTCGAAGATCTATGGGATAAACATGGAACGCGAGGAGGTGAACATTCTTGCACATAATATTGGCTGCTCTGCAGATTCGTTCCCGTCTTCATTTGTAGGCTTACCGCTATGCATCGGAAAACCTCCTATCTCTTCGTGGGACAAAGTCATTTACAGATTCCAATCTGTGCTTTCGAGATGGAAGAGCCGATATTTGTCTCTTGGTGGTCGTCTCACGTTAATTAAAGCCGCCCTCTCAAACATGCCAATTCATTATGTCTCTTCTCAAATGCCCGGCTACAGTTAGAATGTCGATCGACAAACTGAGACGTGATTTCCTCTGGCGAGGCAAGGAAATGGGCAAGAAATTTCACCTTCTAAACTGGCAAGAGGTCTGTTCCCGCTGTCCCATGGTGGAGCTGACATTAAAGACCTAAAAGATATGAACAAAGCTCTCCTTGGTAAGTGGATTTGGAGGCTCGGGACTAAAGTAGGCAGTCTTTGGTGCTCTATTATAAGGGGTAAATATGGCAGCTACTCTGATTGTTGGTGGGTGAAAGAGCTTCCGTCTCACAAAATTACTCACATTTGGCACGAGATCATGAGAGTGAAAAAGGAAGTCCTCCCAAATATTGGTTTCATTCTCGGCAATGGTGAAAAAATCCGCTTTTGGGACGATGTTTGGTTAGGAGACCAACAATTAAAACTCAGGTTCCCCCTCTCCTACCAGATCGTGTCATCAAAGAAGGGGTTTGTTGCTGATTTTTTCTACGTTTCGGGGGGGGGGGGGGGGAGTTCGTTTGGACCGTTAACTATAGTAGAAGTCTGCAAGACTGGGAGCTTTCGGAGTATACACGCCTATTGGAATATCTTTACTCTGCGTCTCCCTCTCTTTCTTCAGAGGATGAAATTTATTGGAAACCAGAGAAGTCATCCTTATTTTCAGTCCGCTCTCTATATAATCAGCTGCGCAAGCATTAGTCTGAGCTGCATTTCAATCATTCGTTTATTTGGAAATATGATGCCCCCCCAAAAATTCTTGTGTTTGGATGGCTGGTGGGGAAAAAGAAAATTCTCACCATAGACAATCTCTAGAAGAAAGGTATGATCCTCCCCAAGATATGTCTTTGTTGTATGCGATCGGAAGAGACTGTTGTTCATCTCCTGCTTCATTGTCAGTTCGTCCATTCCATTTGGGCTAAGTTTATGAATAGCTTTAACATAGGCTGGTGCTTCCCGGAACGGCAGATCAGTTTCTTTTAGCGTGGCATGGGATGTATTTTGGTAAAACGAAAACCACTATCTGGCGTATGGTGATTCTGGTAGTGTGATGGTCTGTTTGGGGGGAAAGAAACAATAGATGTTTTAGAAATCTCTCCAATTCGGCCGGGACTGTAGCGTCTTTGGCTAAGCGTCTTATCATTGAATGGGCTTTGAATGTAAAGGATTTGTCAGGTCTTGATTTCTTCTTTTTGGGCGTGTAATAGGAGGCCTGCTTTCTCAGCAGCCTCCCTTTTGTTCCCTCTTTTTTCTTAATGAAATCTCTTCGTCTTTCAAAAAAAAAAGGATCATCTTCATCATCATCGTTATCTTTCTCCCGTCAATCATGGGTTGACTTTTAAAGGTAGATTGGCAAAAAAATTTAAGATCGGTTGTGAATCACATATGAACCTACCTCTCTTGCCCAGTTTCTGGAGGCTCACATTGACAACGCCTGCGTGCCAACATGGTTACACCCAGTATTCACCCCCTGCCCCAACTAACACATCCACACTCAAAGGGCAAGCAAGCGAAGGAGTGTTATAGAGGGGCAGTTGCTGGACACCCTGTTGGGCATGAGGCCCGCACACACATGGAATTTACTCGAATAATGTAATGAATGCAGGCACCCAAGTTGATGCTGAGGATGCGAGGCACACACGTAGTGCAATTGTACCAAAAGTGGAAAGGTCATGCTCAATTAGTTAGCTGCAATTTTGCAAAGAACGGCAGGGAACCCACTGGTGCATTTTTACTGCAGACCGCTCAAATACCATAATGATCATGCCCTGCACTATACCATAACTATTGCGTGTTACCCAAAAGGGGTAATCGACTAACAGTGAAGGTCTGTGCCAGAAAAGCTTGCTGAGCACGATTGGGGTGGATTGATCTAGGTTTATGACCCAATCAATTGCAACGTGATGTCAGCAGATGGCCCTCGTTTGATTTCCAACACTATCAAGTATTTGCAAAGTATCCAATGGAATAAGCTTTCAAACTAAAAATCAAGCAACTATTCACAATTTCCAGTTTGTATGGATTAATTTCATGAGGTTAGAAATTGATTTCAAGAAACTAGATGGAATTTCCAGCGAGTTGGAAAGGTTTTAGTGCTTATGAAAAAATAAATCCAGTAAGTACTGTAAATTTCCAGTAATCAGAAAAATTGTTTAACATATACCAGATGCATTCCAAGCAATAAAAAGAGGAAATAAGAACCTTCAACTTAAGATGGGAGAGGATGTTCGGCAGTCAAGGGACAACAAGTTCATAGGATGAGCATAGCTGAAATGAGGATGGTGAGATTGATGAATAGCAAGACAGGGTAGGATAGAGTTAGAAATGAATGCATTCAAGGGAACTTTGGAGTAGCACCAATAGGTTAATAAGATTAGGGAAAGTAGACTTAGGGCCTGTTTGGATGTGCTTTGCCAAAAGGGTATTTCCGAAAAGGTGGGGTTTCAAGCCTTCTGTTTTTGGTCGACTCAGCAAAAACCAATCCCCTGAATTTGTCAGGCAGGGGATGAGACTAGGATTTGCAAAGTGCATCCAAACGTACAACAATAATTGTCGATTGGATCAAAACACCGTTTTGGGCTCAAAAGCTCCTTTGGAGGGTGTGTTCAAATGGGCCTTAGATGGTTTAGACATGTGCAACAAACACCAAGAACTGCACCAATTAGGAGTGAGTTGTTTTCAAGTTGAAAGCTCTAAAAAGGGCAAGGGGAAGGTCCAAAAGGACTTGCGTGGAGGTAGTAAGACTTGAGGACCTATGGCTTAATTGATGGTATGATTCGTGATAGAGTGAAATGGCCGGGGCCCCACTGCACATGGGTTCCGCTTTACATGAGCCACCTACTTCACACGGGTGGGGCCCGCCTCACACAAGACGCCCACCCCAAGTGTGCCCCCGCATCCCACAGGCTACCCCACTGGAGCCCGGTGTGAAAATGCCCCTGCATTAATCACCCCTAGTGAGGAGTCTCGAACACGAGACCTCCTACTCTGATACCACTTCGATGCATGATAACTCGCTCTAAAAGCCCGAACTGATAGAGCATGTCAAATCAATCCCTTTATCTTATTACCCAAGCCCCATATCCCATGGGTTATGACCTCGGCCGAACCCCCTTGTCGGCCCCACTTCACATGAGTTCCGCTTCTCACAAGCCGCCCGCTTGACACGAGTGGGGCCTGCCTCACACGGGCTGCCCACCCTGAGTGTGCCCCTGCATCCCACAAGCCACCCCACTCGAGCCCAGTGTGAAAATGCCCCTGCATTATTGATCTAAGCAGACCACATAACTTGAGTTGATTCCAAATTTTAGTTACCATATATGCATACATGAGTGCATATGCTTGTGCATGTGTGCGGGCACCACATACAATTACAAAAGAAATAGATAGTCTGCATCAAGGTCCAAAAAAAAAACATACCAACTCAATCAACATGCTAAGTTACTAAGGGGTTGTTTGGCACCATGGATTTGGGTGGGTTTGAGGGGATTTCAAATCCCCTAGTTTGTTTGGCACCATAAAGTAACCGGGGGTTTCAAATCCCCTCAATCAGGGGGTTTGAAATCCAAGGTGAGACCTTGGATTACATCTAAAATCATTCCCATAGTTGCATGTGTAGCATGTGTATCACTAGACTATTAATCTATTGGACACATGGCCCACTAATGATATCCTAAAATAATTAGCTTATCAATTGCATCACTATAATTACTTTAATACGATGATCAGCACCGTCCAAACATTGTCCATGTAAATCAACAATTAAAAATTGTTGGTTAGTCACTTGGTCATGATCTTTGTGCTCGTGGACCATCCGAGACTTGGAATTTCATCATTTTTTAGCAAAGTATATATTTCAGCGGGCTTATTTCAACCATTGTGTCAAAAATTACATAAGTTCACTAATTAGAGATATTAAAGTTTATTTAGTAATTAAATTCAAACCCCTGCAAATATACTATGAATAGCTACTTTTGGATTAAAGTTGATTCTCAATCTAGGGTGCCAAACACAACAAGAGGATTTCAAATCCAGGGGGTTCCGAATCCAGGGGGGTTTCAAATCCACGCTCCGAAACAGGCCCTAAACCTCACTGAAATTCTGGAACTAAATAAACTTGGTTTTACCTAAGACTCAGAGTGAGCTCAGTCTGATCTGGTCTTAGTTATCTTTGCCCACATTTCCCAGTTGAAGTAAACTAAGGTTGTGGCACGTGCAACACATGTAGACAAAGGAAGGAAGAGATGAATTTGGGAGGGAGAAAGTCGGCTGAAAGAGTTTGTTGGGTGGCTAGTTGTATTGTCAACCCGAACAGAGAATCTTTTGATGTTCACCCACCTATATCGTTGGGCCCCCAATTCAACTGTGACAATAAGCCAAGTCAGCATGTTACTAAGTATCCCGAAAAATAATAAAGAGTCCTTTTTTTTTTCTTTTTTCTTTTTCCTTTTCCCAATTTAACTATTGCTTTAATTTATGATGAAGTCATTGTGATGGAATATGGTGTTGGATGTGACAGAGAATGGGGTCAGCACCTCTCCCTAGCAATTTCGAGCATGCTCCTCCCTTTTATTTTGGAGGCATCGGAGCTCCTCAACCATTGCCACTTGGAATATCCAGTGGTTACGGACCTCCAATTCCACTCTCTGGAATCCGTTATAACTATGGGGCACCTGCAAGTGCTGCAGCACCATATGGCCTTCTCTCTGCATATGGTCCACCCGGACCCTTGGGAGGTTAGACCCTCTCTCTCTCATCTGTGATATGCTCACATCATTCATTCTCCCTCTAATAACTAATATTTGTTGATGAAGCAGGCATTGGTTATGGGCATGGGCCTGCAATGGATGGATATGGATTTGGATTTCGGGGATCCCCAATGCCTGTATGCCTTATTGAGCCCTCTTGCTATTTTGCTTTAACTATTTTTTCACCCCTTTTTTTATGGTTTGCCTGAGTATGTGCTGGGTTTTGGCTTCTCAAGGTGCCAGCCCCATGGTCTGAAGGAGGCTTACCCGATAATAATGCATCTCGAAAACGCCGTGGAGGTAACTAGATGATATGTTTCAGATTGTTATTTTCCTTTCCAGCATGATGCAGATTGTTCTATGTTTTTATTATTGTTACATGACTTTATAAGTAAGAGGAGATACAATTAAAGCAGTGGAGGATGATGAGGAATCTTCTCATCCTTAATCTTACAAAACTCTCTCAACATTCTTGGTTTTTATTACAACCTTGAGACCCCTTGCCAACAAAGCATTCCATTCCCACTTTTGCCTTTTGGAAAGACACAGCTACTGCTTGTACCTTCTTACATAAAGTCCTGTTGTTTCACTGCCGCATCACCCAATCAATCCCAAATAGGGAAAAGAATCTGCCCTGCAGGAACAAATGATCGACTGTTTCTTTGTTACGAAGGCAAATGATACACATTTGTAAGTCAACCAATGCAACCCCCTTGGGGGCCCAGATAATAATTTATTTATTTTTTTCGAAAGATAACTGATTATATTAAAAAAAAGGAACAGAACTACAAGAGAGCTAGAATCTGCTGAGGGAGCAGAAACTAACTAGGCCTCATGGGAAGCCCAATCAGCGACCAGACATTTATCGTTGGGGGCCCCAGATAACAATAATTCTCCATTAACATAGAAAATTTTCCAATAACATACTGTAGATTTTACTGAAAATACCATGGACTTTTCATATCCCCACTTCCAAGCATCACTTTCCTCAGCAAGGGGATCATCTATTTAACCTCTCCGTGAGGCTAATGAATTCCACAGCTTCCTCATTCTTTTGGTTTAATGTAAATTAATCTTTACTAAGTTTATGCTTTTAGTCAACAAGGGGTAGCATTTCTTAAATACCCAAATGATGATTCTTTTTAAGTTTATGCTTTTGTGTTATTTTACTACTGGTTCTGTAATTTTGTGATCTAATAAATGGAGATGACAGATATGTTTATTAATGATGAAATCATGCTTATTTAACTCTTGTCTTGCAATTGGGCTTCATCGCCTCGTTAAATTTGAATTAGTTCATCAGAAAAGGTGTTTATAATATTCATTTATTATTTTTCTTTTCTTGATCCAAAGGTGAGTTTTTCTTTAAAAAGAAAAAAAAATGTTGTTTGCTTGCCTCAATAAGTCAGGTTTCCATCTTCAGCTTGGCTGTTTTGAGTGACTTTTGAGTCTTTCCCAACTGATTCTGAATATTTCTGCAGGGCCAGATGGTTTGTCTGAAGGAGATTGGATCTGTCCCAAATGTGACAATGTTAACTTTGCCTTTAGGACCACATGCAACATGAAGAAATGTGGAGCCGCCAGACCCACTCCTGTAGGTTTTCCTTGCCCTTTCATTACTCATCATTTTAAGCTATTTTTATTCCCAATCATGTTTTATTCATGTGACATTATATTATCACCCTTTTAAGTGAATGAGCCTAACCTCCTATATTCTAACAAATGTATTTGATTGTAAAATTGGAACAAGGTCACTAGGAAATCAAATTGCAAAATTGTATAATTTCTTTCATTAAATGGATGAAGTACAAAAAGAGAGAAATCTTAAGATGTGCCCAGACCCCAACCATATTTAACATTCATCGTGAAGTATGTAGTGCGTTTAGGGCTTGAAGTGTGAATTCATGAAAAAAAAATTGTAGAAGTGTAATTATTATTATTATTATTTTGTTGATTTGCAAAGAGAATCGTGGTGACTGTTGGAAAATGAAGTGGAGATATTACACTTGCAAATCAAACACGCCACTTAAATGGAATCCTGTGGAATCCATTCCTCCATAGTACTTTGGGAAATAATGATTACGAATTCCTTTGTTCTCCCCATGAATTGTCACTTCAAACAGGCCTTTAGAACATTTAAATATTAGAAAGAAGTCACTCTCACCTGCAATTGTATTTCATCTCCATCCAGACCACAATGTAAACCTACTTAGCTTGACTGAAGTATCACATCCATGCATACTTCTATCAATGAGATGTAAGATGAATCTCGAGTCCTTTTTCAAAGTATTTAACTCGAATGCTAGGATTTGAAATCTTCAAAAAAAAAAACAAAAAACAAAAAACAAAAAACAAAAAAAAAAAAAAAAAAAAAAAACAAAATAGGAATTTTATTTATTTATTTTTTTTTTAATTGTAAGCTGTGGGATTTAAAACATTCCTGAAACTGATTTCACTGCCAGCCAAGAGCCAAATTGATTTCACTGCAATGAAATGGCCTATGGTGAACACAGATTGTGGTGGAACAACCCCAAGGAAAACCAATAGCAGTGGATTACACCTGCTCTGGAAATAAACTGTGATGAAATCCAACTCAGGTCCATTGCATTGTTATGAAAGAGCACCTTTTTTGCCAAGAAATCTTCTTAAGAAGAATTCTGACAAAGCCACAAATAAGTGCTTTTGGTAACCATCTCTCTTGAGACCTTGCTAGCTACCCGAATGTATGAGAATTTTACTAGAACTGTCTTTTGGAAAGAAGATATTGAAGAGAGAACTCTCTGTGAGTTCATTTCTTTCCACCTTCACCTCTAACATACATGAACAGGCATTGAGGAAGTACATTGGGGATTCTCAGTTGCATCTTGCAGTTGCGATGTATTTTTACACTTGCCTGATATTAATAATAATACAGGAATTCTCAAAGAAGTCAAGAAGAGTAGATAATGGTCAGACCCACAGTTAAGAATTCTGTTTCCCTTCAATTAGACAAATGTAGAACTTCAACCTCTAGAATAGTAGACTATATAGAATAAGGAAAAGTTCCTTTGAGTGGGAGTTTTCATACAACTATGCAATTCAAGAACCTCTCGATGTAGAGTCATGTGCCTTTTCTTTTGATTTTTGATTTTTTTTTCTTTTCTTTTTTGAAAAGAATTTAATTAACTGCTCAAACCAGAAGCGTAATTTTCTCATGGAATTGATAGAACCATCCCTTGCAGGAGGGGATTATTTTTGGGAGGATTTGTGTTTTTGGGGGGGTGGGGTTTTATTACAATGGTTTTTTTTTTTTTTTTTTGTTTCCCTTTTATGCTTGAACCTGTGGAAACATGTAGTCGATGCCAGCCTTCATTAACAAAGGCGCAGCGTTGGGAGAGGCATGGAAAACGGATCCCACATTAGTCTATCCATTTTGTCCTTTCTGCTCAATGTTGATGTTCCACATGGGAGCATGGAACGGGCAATGGATAGAAATCAATTCTTCCTGAGTGCAATTTCAAGATGCATCCAATGTACATAAATATGTTGTGAATTGTATTGATCTTTTCTGTTGTTTTTAATTTTTAAATTATTTTTTTGTAGGGTCCAAGCCGGTCTGCATCTGGCAACAAGGATTCAAGTGCTCCAGAAGGTAGCTGGACTTGCAGCAAATGCAGCAATCTGAACTACCCTTTCCGCACGGTTTGCAATCGGAAGGGATGTGGGAATGAGAAACCGGATGTGAGCCAGTAGCTGCATCATCGACCAAATGGTATGATCCGGCTTCGTTATTACAAGAGTGTGCTGGTCACATGAGGGTGGCAGTGTTGTGCAACGATTAATGAGATAACTGGAGAAGCATGAATTGACTCCATATAAAGTTCATCATGGGTGCTAATCTAACCGTCCATAATTGTTGGTTTTTTGGGCTTCTTTTCCTTCTTTAATTTCGTTTTGTTGTCATGGCAGATGCAATAGAGGCCATCTCCCGGCTATGTAGATTTTACTATGCATGGAAGCATTCTTCCTTAACACAAATTATGATGGACTTATTCCATATTGTTTACTAAGACTCTGGGTTCATCCATTGTACTATGATCATAATGCATAGCGCAAAACGCCAGCAGAGCACCCAATGCATACCCCACCATCGACGGGTCAGTAGCGCTGGATGATTGTAACTGAATCAATTGGTGGATGGGAACCGTCACTTGAGATGGAAAGGTGCAAAGGCTAACGATTCTTCAGGCTAAGTTCTGTTTGAATGGGCAGTCAGTATTGCAGGCTGGGTACGATTTTATTTTTTTTAATTGGTGTGGCTGAGTACGGGTCTGCCATGTGGATGGAAATATGGTTCAGATGATGTATGTGAATGGTGATGCCTTCCTCGTTTGAGTCGATATGTTCCGATCTTCTGCCATGTTTTCCAACTAATTGTACGAGTTTTTGGGGAAATTGTATTAATCATCATCCTTTCAAAGTGGGGAAAAACGCCCTCTAAACTGCTGGAATCTACCCAGCATTTCAAAATCTGAACTTTTAAGAGCCTTTTTTTTCTGGGAAGGAGGAGCTATGATGTCTCAGTATTGGATAATTTTCATTATCTACAAGCTTCCAATCTTTTAGATTTTTAAGGCATGGTTTATCCACATTCTGGCCCACCATATCAATGGTCTAGATTGCTGGGCGGAATGGCCCGCTTGTCCCTTGTCTGTACTCAAGGCTGTAATGGTACTTAAAACCAACCTTCGCTCGAGGATTTATGACCTCCATGTAGTATAAAATGGTTGGTTGGCCTGATAATATATTTTCATGCCTTCAACTGGAGCCTGCGGTTGGGTTTTCCTGACCATTTTTATGATGGACCACACAGTGGATGGTGGTGATTCCAAAAAGCTTGAGGATTTGAGGATCATGTCTCTCTATTCACTCCCTATTTTTTTAGTTGGAAGTGAACTGCCGAATTTTGTTTTGAACCGTGCATCTACTTCCGATAATTGCAAGGGCCTTCCACAGTGGGGCCTATCATATCAATGTCACTAGAAGGCCCCACTTGTGGAGTGGAGGAAATTAGAGCAGAGCCTCTAGTAATCTTTATACCGTTTGGGGCCCAAGGCCTGGTGTGATCCAGATGGTTGCTTTGGTTTCTACTGCATATGCCAGGATTTCTGAGACTCGGACGATCCCGTCACTCGCTCATCTGATCTGACACGGATTCGTCACACCTGATCCGGTTAGGTGCCATGAGTCCCCCGGATCACCCCAGATGCGGTCGAGTCACGCCCACTCCCAACTCGGATGAGATCCAACTGGACTCAAAACCACACGAGTCGGTTAATGAACCCACTCCATGCTAAATCTGAACCGTTGAATCATGGAAGCGATGGTTTAATGATCCAAACCATCAATACGATGGGCTCCACCCTGAGATAACTGATGCTTACAGACATGGCTGTATGACAAAAAAAAATCAGGCTGATACACTCCTCAGGTGAATAACGAGAGTGTATTTTGATTAACGCCGTTAGTTGTCCATTGATTCTAATGATGCCAACCTGATGACTGGAACGCGTGATTTATGCGCCAGCCTATCTTCACGGCGGGGCATCTTCCTTTACGACGTGGAACAGTGAACCACGTGGGCCTCACTTACTCGACCGAATCGAACTGTATGCCTGGAGCACTTTATCGTTCATCTTATTTCTCAACCGTCCATCCACTTACACACTCTGTACATCTTCAACGGCATGGATCAACGAACGACACGACCCACTTGAGCTTTCTCAGCTCCCAATGACGCTACATTTCCGCCGTCTATCATATGGTAGTGACCTGTGCAGAAGGGGCAGTTCTGGTAATTTACCGAAAAACCCTAGCTCAACGAAATTGACCTACAGATGCAATCTCTCTCTCTATAAAAGCCTCGCATTCCTAAGCCGTATGCTCGTCTCTCATATCCTCATGAAGTAGCCCGTCTCCTCTTAGCTAGGGTTTTCTCTTTCTTTTAATTTACTTCAGCAGCATCGTCTCCCAATTAGGGTTTTCTCTTTCTTTCAATTTACTTCAGCAGGATCGTCTCCCAATTAGGGTTTTCTCTTTCTTTTAATTTACTTCAGCAGGATCGTCTCCCAATTAGGGTTTTCTCTTTCTTTCAATTTACTTCAGCAGGATCGTCTCCCAATTAGGGTTTTCTCTTTCTTTTAATTTACTTCAGCAGGATCGTCTGCCAATTAGGGTTTTCTTCTGCGCTTCTCTTGTAGTTAGATTTTCTCAAGGCAGGGTTTTCCCTTTCTTTTCTTTTCTTTTACAACTAGATTTTTTCGAAGTTAGGGTTTTTCGTTTTTTCTCTTGCATGCCAAGATCTGCTCGATTAGGGGTTTTCTTTTTTCTCTGTCCTCGATGATGAGAAATCCAAAGGCTTGTTTCTCAAAACATTCGCAGTGGCCGCCTGAGAGCTTTCGCCTTGCCGGGCTTGAGAGCTTGTGCTGCTTCAATCCTTCCTTGGATGTCTGAGACTCCTCTATTTTCATTGTTTCTTCGAAGGTAGTTTCTTATGTTCTGCTATCTATCTAGGTTTTTGAATTTCCCCTTTTCTTCTTATGTTGGGGGTTTTTTTTCCTAGTTGTATGAAATACAAATTTGGGATTGTCTATGATGAAAAATCCAAAGGCTTGTTTCTCAAAACATTCGCAGTGGCCGCCTGAGAGCTTTCGCCTCGCCGGGCTTGAGAGCTTATGCTGCCTCAATCCTTCCTTGGATGTCTGAGACTCCTCTATTTTCATTGTTCCTTCGAAGGTAGTTTCTTTATGTTCTGCTATCTATCTAAGTTTTTGAATTTTCCCCTTCTCTTCTTATATTGGTTTTTTCCCTATTTGTATGAAATGCAAATTTGGAATTGTCTATGATGAAAAATCCAAAGGCTTGTTTCTCAAAACATTCGCAGTGGCCGCTTGAGAGCTTTCGCCTCGCCGGGCTTGAGAGCTTATGCTGCTCCATTCCTTCCTTGGATGTCTGAGACTCTTTTCATTTCTACTTTGGATCTTCCTTGCTTCTTTTTTTGTTGGTTCCATCTATATTCGCTTTTGAAATCATCATTTTATTTTGTTGAAATGGGGTTTTTGTTTTTTGTTTTTGTTTTATGAAGTGTAATTTTGGAATGTCTATGATGATAAATCCAAAGGCTTGTTTCTCAAAACATTCGCAGTGGCCGCCTGAGAGCTTTCGCCTTGCCAGGCTTGAGAGCTTATGCTGCTCTAAATCCTTCCTTGGTTGTCTGAGACTCTATTTTCATTTCTACTCGGGATCCTTATCGCTTCTTCTTCTTGTTCCATCTATGTTGGCTTTTGAAATCATCTTTTCTTTATCGTTCGGAAATGGGTTTTTTCTTTATTTTTTTTATGAAATGTAATTTTGCAATGTCTATGATGAAGATTATTAAGGCTTGTTTCTCAAAACATTCGCAGTGGCCGCCTGAGAGCTTTCGCCTCGCCGGGCTTGAGAGCTTGTGCTGCTCCAATCCTTCCTTGGATGTCTGAGACCATTCATTTATACTTGTGAGCTATCTCGTTTGTTTTTCTTGTTTTATCTGTCTTGGATTTTGAAATTTTCCTTCTTTATTCACTTTCTTAAATGGGTTGTTGTTATTGTATGAAATGTAATTTTGGAATGTCTATGATGAAAAATCCAAAGGCTTGTTTCTCAAAACATTTGCATTGGCCGCCCGAGAGCTTTCTCCTCGCCGGGCTTGAGAGCTTGTGCGCCTGATAGCTTTCGCTTCACCGTGCTTGAGAGCTTGTGCGCCTGAGAGCTTTCGCCTCGCGGTGCTTGATTGAGAGCTTTCGTCTCGCCTTGCCTGAGAGCTTGTGTGCCTGAGAGTTTTTGCCTCGCCGTGCTTGAGAGCTCGTGCGTCTGGGAGCTTTCGCCTCGCTGGGCTTAAGAACTTGTGCTGTTCTAATCCTTGGATGTCTGAGACTCTTTCCATTACTTAATGGTAATCCCTCATTTTATGATTTTTTTTTCTTTTTTTTTTTTTAAGATTTGTTTTTGTGTTTGTTTTTGCATCTGTTGGTGTATATACACAATAACGTTTGCGTATGTGCTTGTTTGCATTTTTAAATGGTGGGTTGTTCTATGGACGGGTAGTTGGGTGTATTGGTATTGGGACTAAAACGTCTGCCCCGTTGGCTGATATGTTGTGTGCCTCATGGGATGAACACGTCCCTTACATAGGACTCCCATCTGATTCACTTTGTTAGCTAATTTTTTTATCTGGTATTTAGTTAATCATAGAGGATGGGACATTTCATTTTCTCTTTTGTTGGTTTAATTGATACTCTGGTAGTGCATGCTCGATGCACAGGCACATTGAATGAACTGTGGAGTTGTGAGTCAGAGATCGGTTGAGCATTTCTAGCTCTTTTCTGTCTACTGTAGTTTTTTTTGGGTGTTTTTCATTTCTGACCTTCCAATACTGTCCTTCCTATCCAATGATCAGGTACCCAAGTAAGGATGATTGTTGTTCATGATGGATCTAAATTGGCACATGGATCATCTTCCACCCTCTGCCAGAGTATCAAAGTTTGTTCTCTTTGGGTTGTTTTACATCTGTCCTCGTTCGTTTGGTCGGGTAACCGAATAAAATCTGATCAAAACTGAGGAAAGATTCTTGTGGATGTGTGAGATTCGGTTAACCCACATGGTGATTGTGTGAGATTCGGTTCTGTTTGCATTGGATATGTCCAAGTGAAAGGATGAATAAGCTCCTACAAGATTGGATTGCTTTATTTCAAAAATGAGGTTACCTCACCGATTATGAAAATATCTATTGAAAATGAGGTTCCCTCACTGATTGTGAAAATATCTACTTTTCTTCTCCAATTTTGCCCATTGGAGGTGGTTACCTCCGGTTTACAGTCATGCAGGAACTATTCGAAGCCTGGGTCATGTTTGAATTCCTTAGGAAACAGAGGAACCATGTAATCTGAAAATTCTTGACATGGCATCCCTTAGTAAATCATTCCAAATGAGCAGCTTTATTCAACATGTCTCTAGTCGTTTGCATTTTGGGATTAAAGTGGAGGTGCTTCCATATGTAGGTCTGTTGTGTGTGGTGTGGCCTGCACCCTTAAAATTTGTGGTGAAACAAACCATCCTAACCATCAAAACTTGTTTGATTGGTTCCAAGTGTAGTTAACTGTAAATGAGTAGTAATTATTTACATTTGCATTATGCATGAAATAAATTAATTTGCGTTATGGTATGTGAAATGAGTTTTGGATTACGTGATTCTGTGTACTGTGCAATATGGCAAGCGTGGAGGGCCCTACCATATTTGTTTCATCCGCATTGTTCATTCGTTTTGTCATCATTTTAGCGCATGATCCTAAAGAAGGTCCACAATGGGAATACTGAATGTCCACCAGAGAATCCGAGATCGGATTGTGTACTCAGTTACTCAGTACTGAGTCACTGAGCAAACTCAGTTGGGCCCACTGCGAATGTAAGTATTTTATTTACACCGTCCATCCGTTTTTCAAGCTCATTTTAGGTGTTGAGCCAAAAATTGAAGTTTATCCGAAGTTCAAATGGACCATACCACAGGAAAGAGTGGAAATAATGTTTTGCATTTCAAATCTTGCTAGGCCTACTGCTATAATATTATTTGTCGTCTAAACTTTTCATAAGATGACACAAACATGAAGGGAAAAAAATGAATATAATCTTGATCCAAAACTTACTGTAGCCCCCCCAGAATTTTACAACGGTAGACGTTCAATTCACTGTTTCCTGTGGTGTGGTCCATTTTAGCATTGTATATGCTTCGGTTTTGAGCTGAGTCCATAAAAATTATGTGGTAACGTGTATGGACGTACGTGATAATATACATAAATCACGGTGGGCCCCACAGAGTTTACTGAGTATGCAATCGGCTTCCAGAGAATTCACTGTTATTTGTTCTGTGGTTTACTTGGATAAGTTGTCTGGATTTGTAATGCATATCATGATCCCACAAATTTTTGGCAAGGAGGTTGAAGTTTACACGATTTTTAATGTTGGGAATTTCGCCTCTTCCAAAAGTTCTCTTGTTCTTTTACTGCCAATGATCTAATATTTAAGGCATAACAAACAGGCCCACACTAATCAAAAGAAAACATTTGAATCTCTGTTGGCAATGAATTGCAAAAGTGTAGTGATTCCTTATCCTGGTCACCGGCTACTTCGATTTAGGTTGGAAAATGTGTAATGATGGTGTGCCTTGACATTATTGAGATGGGAAATTAGTAGAAAATTATACTTTCTTTGTTTGATGAGAGATTTCTACTACAAATTTTATAATGAACATATTCTTTATATCTACATTTACATGTTAAACGACATCATTGCCCAATACAATTGAATTGCATTAACACTGGAAAGAAGATTTTTACCTTATTTGGCACTTGGCTCATATATATATAATATTATAAAGAACATCATCGGTCAAACACAATTAAGAACAACACCTTTGCATTGAAGGTTAAGTTTGATGGCATGGCATTGAAAATTCCTTGATGGCATGATTGAGAATCAGAAATGTCCATCAATTAAATTGCATTATGATAAGGCCACCTTTAATGGACATTAAAGGTCAAGTTTAATGACATTGAAGTGTTGTTTAGTGGCATTGAAGGTACCTACATATGTCCAATTAGGGGTGTACATCGAGTCAAATCGAGTCGAGCTGGCCTTAGCTCGGTCATCGAGCCTGACTGTCGGGCTCGGTTCGGTCAGCAGTTTGAGCCAATTTGAGCCTAGTTCGAGTTGAGTGCGCCATTGTAGCATTTTCATAAACACCTAAACTGCACCTTCAAAATCTCACTATATTTGAGACATCAACAATGGTTTTGGGAGCTGGTTTCATATACATATTTTCTTTGCCATCAACCACTCTTCTTTGAGTCATTCATCAGACACTTGGTGAGCAACATCAACATCAAAGTAATGAGTCACTGAAATTGTTTCGATCTAAGTTTGATTCGAGCTGGGTTCAATTCGAGTCGAGTCAAGCTGGGGTCAACTCGAACTCATTTTCGAGCTCAAAAAGTTAGCTTGACTCAACTTGAACTCAGCTTTGAACCAAGTTGAATCAAGCTTTTTCGAGTCGAGTCGAGTGAGCTAATCGAGCTAGCTCGGTTGTGTACACCTTTATGTCTAGTAAGAAATCATTACATTATCTGATTTTCTCGATGACAGCGAAAGTAACTTTGATGGCATCAACAGAGTTATTTTTTACCGTGGGAACTTGAACCTTTTATTAATGACATTTGGGTTTTGGATTTTTTTTATGAATTTTTGGTGCAATAGAAGCTTAAATGAATTCATATTCATCTTCTTTGATATTAACACTCTAATGAGGATTTCAAATTCTATTTTGAAAATGTTTTTGAAGTCTTCCATTGTCTATATATTAGGCTTGTTCTTTATAGTCATATCAATGTCTAAATCCTTTAAAAGACCAATCTAGGTGTATCCTCTTGGAAATATTTCTCATTAGTTGCAGGATATTCAATCCACATCCTATTACCTCGGTCACTTCAAAAGGGCATCACATGCAAGGTGTTTGATTGTGGAGCTAGACATCATGATTGGGGGGAGCATCGATGAGCTAACTAAAGCACGAGAGAGCAACAATCGAGTAATCCAATATGGCGCTACAATACAGGTTTAATTCGAGAAGTATATGTTAAGTGTAGGAGTCCATATATTCTCTTTACTTGTGTAAGATGGATGGTAAGAGTTTGTGACATAAACTCGATCATGTTGTTGTGTAGGACTTTAGCTCTTTTGTATGACTTAAATCATAAGTTCTTGTATAAGACATTGACTCTTGTGTAGGGTCTAAATTAAGTTCCTATGTAGGCCACTCGACACGAGTGTTTGTGTGTCAGTCTTCATGGGAGCCTCCAGCGGGAGTAAACATAGGGCCTTGTATAGTACTGATGTTATTAGTTAGTTTAAGAAAAACTAACTAAAGTCTTTTGCCAAAGCCTTCATTGGGAGTTTGTGTATCGGGTTCTCATGTAAGACCCTGGCTCTTTTGTAAGGCCTAAATTTAGGTTTTTGTATATGATCTTAACTCTTGTGTAGGGCTGTAAAGGTTAGAAGTTAATTTGATTTAAACATTCGATAGTGAAATTTGATACACTTATGAGGTGAGTGCTTCCACCGAGAGTGAAGTAGGTAAGTAATCGAACTATTATACATGATTGTGGGGTACACGATTGGTTTATCCAAGCCATTGACTTCATGGAACCCATCATGGATTGACCATGCCCAAAATTCTCCTCAATAACAAATACATAATTTAGGCACCAAAAAAAAAAAAGTTTGAGAGTTTTGGGAGCATGGTCCATCCGTGGTGGGAGCCATCACATCAACAGCTTGAATAAACTAACCATAGGCCCACATGTACAAACATATTAGGCACACATGTTGGCTCCACATCTCAAATCATTATAAGTTCGTATTTTAATTAGGCTCAAAATTTATACCATTCAATTTGAGAAAAATTTTGCAGTGTTTCATTGGCTTGGCTCAAATCAAATTGCCTACAACATTGATAACAGGAAGTTCTTGCTGTCAGAAGCTAGTTGGGGCCATCATGATGTTTGTAAGAAATCCATCCTATTCATCCATTTTGCCGGCTCATATTGGGACATGAGACAAAAAATGAAGTAGATCCGAAACTCAAGTGGGCTGCACGATAGAAATAAATGGGGATTGAACGCACGTCATTGAAACAATGGTGTAGCCACAAAAGTTTTGTTTCAGTTATATATATATATATATATATATATATGTTTTCAGTTCATTCCAATGAAAATGACCTCATGAACGGGCTTGGATGGCACATAGATATCAAGGTGGACCCAAGAAGATTCCAACGGTAGGCGGTGTTTCTCTCCCCACTTTTTCCTAGTCATGTGGTCCACTTGAGTTTTGGATCCACCTTATTTTTGTCTCATGACTTAATATAAGTGGGCAAAATAGATGGATGGGGTGGATTTCACAAAAACATTATGAGAGGTGCCACCTAGCTTTCATCATAGATAAGCGGGCGTTTGATCCTTCAATTTTTGAGTTGAAGGTGAGCTGTCAACAAATGTTTCAGTTGGATGTTTAAGATTCATCTCCACAATGATGGTCTGAATCACTCGCTTCATCTCCACAATGTTTCAGTTGGATGTTAGTGTAGCATTAAGACCATGAGTAAAGAACACCCAGATCCATAGCTCAAGTGGTAGACTGAGTGAAAGATTTTCAATACTGAGGTCTTGGTATTGATTCCCCAATGTGAGTGGCTAACAATGAAGTATGAACTGACAGTGGGTGTACTATCAATCTAGGAGAAAAAAAAAAAAACAAAAAAAACATAAGTAAAGAACAATTTCTTGTCATGAGGCCATCTCAGCATGTGGGCCTGATGGGACAACACACGCTAGTGACATATTGACCAGTATCATTCTCACCAATTTCTTAGCTTAAAAAATTCGAAGGAGATATTCAAGTTTTTAAGGTTTCTCTTGAATTTTATTGACAAAAATATTGTAGAAAATAAAAATATTTATTATAAATAATAGATGGTATGAAATTTAAATATATGTTTATATAACAAATTCTTGAAGTATGTGTTGGGTTGCAAGAAATATCATGATATTTTGCTCTAAATTAGACCGATTGACCATAAAATGTCATGAAATTTATTGATATTTGTTCTAACAAAAAAGATACCCTATTGTTTGGGAAATATCGTGATTATTTTTTGGAAAATTATTGAGAGATTTTAAAATCAGGACAATATTTGTCATAACAGCTGGTGATCTTGAGTGGCCCACTATTGTTGTTCACTATAGATATATGGCCACGCGTGTTACGAATGATCTGAATGTGATTAAATGTGTGCATTTAAGAATTGTGTCCAACATGTCAGGGCCATATTTGACTTGAATTGATTGAACATTGGTGACCCCAACAGCCAAATTAGCTGGATTAGAATCGGACCTGTGAATATTGATTCGACTGTTCAGTAATCAATTGTTATAATGATTAGATAATTTAGAAGGGGAGCGTTACTCCTTTGGAATGAATTCTTTTTGCCTTGAGCCAATGAATTTTCTTTTGGTAGTTGATAATGTATAAGTTTCCAAATGAATTAATAATGGACAAGTAAAAAATTAAAACTAAAGTTGATCATCAATTTTATTAATTTAAGTAGAGAAGAAAGCAAATACCTAATACTTGTACTAGTAAAGTGGCTTTGGAGAATACGAAACGGTCGTAAAACGATCGTGGTGTGAAGTCAGTAGGATGTGACTAGAGCTGGGCAAAATAGATCCGATCCGGAGGATCCGACCCGAACCGACGGTTTGGATCGGTGCGGATCGGGTAGCCTCATCCAGATCCGAAATATTTTCGGGTTGAGTTTGGATTGGCCCTGATCCGACTCGATCCGATTCGATTGGATCCAATTCGAACCAATTCGATCCAGACCGAATATAAGTAATATGTATTTACATTACCCTTTTGTTTTTACTCTACCCTACCCTACCCGTTTGAAAAGTGGCCTTGCCATTTTCTCCATTTTGGTTGGGTTGAGAAGCTGCAATTCCCGACCTCTGCAAGGTGGGATGAATCCTAGACATGTGTTGTACTTTGAGTGCAGGGAATTCGATTACCTCTTTAGTTTTTGGTTTTGTGGTTTAGTTTTTCAATTTTCTTTTCCTTTTAGGAAGGTTAGGATGCTAACAAATGGGGAAGGAAAAGTCGCAAGGAAAAGTCGCTATTCTTCACGGTCAAAAGTCGCTATTGGGCAGCGTCAATTTTCTTTGTTTTTCCATGCTAACAAATGGGGGGAGGTGGCACTTTTGCCGAAAAACCACCTCCCCCCATATGTTTGTTTTTCCATGCTAACAAACATGGAAAAGATGCTAACAAATGGAAAAACATGAAGAAAAGAAGAGAAGAGGAAGAATAACAAATGGGGAAGGAGGTGGCACTTTTGCGGACATAACCGGCAAGTCGCTATTCTTCCTCTTCTCTTCTTCATGTTTTTCCATATGGTCATTTTGACGCTGCCCATTGCAATTTTCTTATTTGTGTGAAACTCACACAGAAGTCAGCCACGTTTCTAAGACAGATGTTGTCATCTGACGATTGACGTGTTCTCTCTGGATAGAGATGAGACGACTAGGATTTGTAAAAATCTTTAAATAAAAATTCTCATATCTTCGCACAGTACGCACGCGTTCTCAAGTGGGGCCTACGATTTGGTAATCCAAGCCGTTATTTAGTTCATCTAAGTCATGGATTAAGAATTTTTCAGTAAATTTCGAATTTTAAAGATATTATCAGCTTAAATCAGGAACTCTTTCAATTGAAGATGGCCAGTGGATGCATTCTCTTATCAACTGTCTAGTAAACAAATAAAAATGTTAATAATCTCCTATATATTTGAATAAAAGCATATAAATTACGTGATGTAACAGATTAATGGACTGGATTACCGAAAAATGGGCCCCGCTCTCTTAAATGAAAACACGTGTACACTCTCGTAAGATCTCCTTTTTTCTCTTTCTTCTTGGAAAGCCAAGTGCTCAAGTGCCTCGAGCACTGAGCTCCCTAACACCATAGCCTTTTACGTAAAGCTCCTATGTGCCTTTCACGTAAAGTTCCTGCGTGGGATGTTAGGTGGGTCCCACTGTGATGTATGTGATAAATCCATACCGTCCATCTGTTTTGGGAACTCATTTTAGGAAATGGGGCCAAAAATGAAATATATCTAAAACTCAAGTGGCCCTCCATAGTATAGATTCAATAACCACCTTCCACGGTTTTCCCTCTCATCCGACACACTTGAGCTTTGGGTCCACCTACTTTTTGGTATCATATACTAAAATGAGCTCTCACAGCTGACGAACGGTGTGGATTTCTTACAAATATCACTATGGGCCCACATAGCATCCCAATGCATGGCTTCAGTCCGAATAAAAAACTCTGGAATGGCGAGTGTACCATGCACCAGCCCAACTTGGGTCCCATCATGAGGTATGTGTTATATCTAAACTGTCCATCCACTCGACAGGCTCGTCTTAAGGCTTGAGCTAAAAAAAATAAGATAGATCTAAAGATCAAGTAGACCACACTGCAAAAAGCAGTGGGAATTGAATGTATACCATTGAAATTCTTTTAGGGTCAAGAAGATACCATCCGAACTGTACCTAACCCAATCCGGCTCAATTTCTCTGACCGAGTCAGACTCGGTTCGGGTCAGGCCAGCAGTACAATGAATCAGACTAGACTCGATCCTGGATCGGATCGAGTTCGGGTTAGGCGTTGAAAACTTCGAACCGAGTCGAGTTAGCCCCAATTTGGTCTGACTTGACTCGATGCCTACCTCTAGATGTGACTAATGATCTACTAAGTAAGGACTTGACGATTGAGATCTAAAGACAGTAGTTGTGAATATTTAACCTACTCCTAAGGCGTATTACAGCGATGACGCTATCCAGTAACAAAGTTAAATTAAGAATTTTAGACTTGATGCAACATGGATGGATAAAAGTGGAATATTTAAATTAAATTAAGGATAGACAGCGTTGAGTTGTAGAAAGATTAATTGTGTGTGGCGAGGCTCGAAGCTCTTTATCAAGTATTGCTTTTATAGATTTTTGGGAGGTAGCGAAAATCTCCATGTTATGGGAGATTTGAATAGTTAGTCATGTGAATCTCTTTGATTCTTTATATAAGTGTAACCCATTGTATTAACCCATTGTATTAAGCCACGTGTACAAGAGATTACTTACACCTCTTGCTATTTCAGTAGTGCGTAATAAGATTTATTGGAGTCTCCGTCATTGGAATTTTGCATATGAAGATATTGTTTTTTTTTTTTTTTTTATGAATTCTAAGCTTATAGAGATTTTGTTTTAATGTGATTTTCTTTGCAGAGAGTTACTTTTAATAAAATTCTAACATTTAATGATCTAAAATGTGCACATCTCTAGTTCTTTTAAGTTTATCTACATCACATGTGGCATGAACATCACAAAAGATCTTCTGAACCGTTCATTCTGATCATGATTGGTCGGGTGTAAACACCCACCACAACATCATATAGGAAGCTCTGCAACAACTATTGCATGCATTGTGTAAATCAATCGAGCTCTATGGCCCACTACGTTGACCGTGTGACATCTACTCCGTTTTCCAGGTGAACCTTCTCATATTCAATTCAAAATCAGATGGATCCAAAACCTGTGTAAGCCACACTACCGGGAAAACTGTTTGTGATGGGGTTTTTTCCCCGTCTTCGACCGGTCCTGAGCTCCGCTCGACCGGTCGTGGGAGGCGCTCGACCGGTTGTAGGTTCGAGCCCTGGCACAACTCAAAGTCCAGCGAGTTTGTGTTGTTTTTTCTCGGAGGCTAAGACCAGTCTTGAAATTCTAGGACCAGTCGAAGGTGGGCTTCGACCGGTCGTCGACAGGCTTCGACCAGTCGAAGGTTACACAGTTTGTTCCGCGATTTTGGGTGAAACTGCGGATTTGAGTCCTTTCGCAACCGGGATGCGAAAGGGAAGTTTCCTAAACTATAAAAGGGGTTGCCTAGGGTTTTCTAGGTATCACAAGAAAATGCAAGAATGTTTCCTAAAGTTTTACAAGGGATTTGCTAAAGGGTTTAGGACTATCAAAAGGTGAGAGAGAGAGAGAGGAAGAGAGAGAGGAAGCTTATAGAAGGGAGGTTCTGCTCGTGGAGGTTATCTACTGTGTAATCTGTATCTCAGCGCTTCTATATCCTCGCAATCGGTTAGATCTCTCCGTTTTCTCTATTTCTCTTATTGTTTATCCACTCCTGCGTGAGTGAAGAAGGTTGTAACGTTCTACTTCATATTGGATTGTTGATCTGGACAAGGTCCTGTGGTTTTTACCTCTTTGAGGGTTTTCCACGTAAAAAATCTCTTGTGTGGTGTGTGATTGATGCATTGATTGTTTTCATTGCTTTATTATCCATAATTCTGGTTTGTTCTAGAGGGCTAGATCCTAAGGTTTTGTGCAAGGCCCCCAATAAAGTGATATCAAAGCTAAGTTCATTGAACGGGTAGGATCGGTTTTGAATTATGGAAGGTGGCTCATCAAGGATGATCAGCCTCAATGGTTCTAACTGGACCATATGGAAGGCTAAGATGGAGGACTTGCTTTATTGCAAGGACCTATATTCTCCAATTTTAGGCATATCAGCAAAATCCAAGGATATGACTAATGATGATTGGAAGAAGATGGACCGAAATGTGGTAGGGTTTATTAGACAATGGTTGGATGATTCTGTGTTCCACCATGTGTCCACAGAAACCTCAACCGCTAGCCTATGGCTGAAATTACAAGGGTTGTATGAGAGGAAGACAGCCCGTAATAAAATTTTTCTGATAAGGCGACTTGTGAATCTCAAATTCAAGGATGGTGGTTCTGTGGCCGAGCACATGAATGAGGTCAGCAATATAGTGAACCAACTCACCTTTATGAAGATGGTCTTGGATGATGAATTGCAGGCTTTACTATTGCTTAGTTCATTGCCTGACAGTTGGGAGACATTGGTGGTGTCTCTAAGTAACTCCGCGCCAGACAGAAAGATATCTATGGAACAGATGACTAGCTGTCTCTTCAATGAAGAGGCAAGGACGAAGTCTCAGGGGTCTACTCAGCAAGAGGCCCTTGTGACACAGGAACGGGGGAGAGAAAAAAACAGGAAGGGCGAGAAAGCCTGAGATAAATCAAGAGGCAAGTCGAGTAACAGAAAAGATGTTGAATGCTGGAATTGTAGCAAGAAGGGCCACTACAAGCATGAATGTCGTGGTAAGAAGAACGACAAGAAAGGAAAAGGGAAGGAAGATGAATCAGATTTCACTGCGGTCGCTTCAGATGGCGACATGGTAGTTATTCTTTCTAGAGATCATGATGTATGTCTCACGGCTACGAGTCAGGGCACCGACTGGGTGATAGACTCGGGAGCTTCTTTTCATGTGACTCCACACAGGGACTCCTTCACAAGCTATAAGTCAGGTGACTATAGGACTGTGAAGATGAAAAATTCTGGCGTATCAAAAATCGTGGGAGTCGGTGATATTTGTGTGAAAACTGATGTGGGCTGCACATTGGTTCTCAGGGATGTGAGGCATATCCCAGACCTTCGCCTCAACTTGATGTCGACGGGAAGGCTGAATGATGATGGCTATGAAAGCCGGTTTGCTGGTGGGCGATGGAAGCTCATCAAGGGTTCATTGATCGTGGCCAGAAGGAAGAAGTGTTGCACCCTGTACAAGGCAAGTGTCAGTATGTGTAAGGGTGGGTTGAACGCAACTGAAGATTCAGCTATTGACATGTGGCACAGGCGTCTAGGCCACATGAGTAAAAAAGGGCTTCAGCTACTAGCAAAGAAGCGACTCCTTCCAGACGTGACAGGTACACCTCTCAAAACTTGTCTTAATTATTTATCAGGGAAATAGCATAGAGTTTCATTTGTTAAAACTGTTTCTCATGTTAATAAAGTGCATGCATTAAATTTGGTTTATTCTAATGTTTGTGGTCCTATGAGGACAAAAACCTTAGGTGGGGCATTTTATTTTGTTACTTTTATACATGATGCATCTAGGAGGGTTTGGATTTATGCTTTGAAATCCAAGGACGAGGTCTTTGGTGTGTTTAAATTGTTTCATGCTATGGTCGAGAGAGAGACAGGTAGATCATTGAAGTGCATCCACACTGACAATGGTGGTGAATACATTGACGACTTTCATGAGTACTGCAAGTCCCTGGGTATACGACATGAACAGACAGTTCCCAAGACCCCCCAGCATAATGGTGTAGCTGAGCGAATGAATCGCACCATTGTTGAGAGAATCAGATGCATGTTATCCCATGCAAAGTTGCCCAAGACGTTTTGGGGAGAAGCAATGCGCGCGGCGGTGTATTTGATAAACAGGTCTCCATCAGCCCCGTTGAATGGAGAAGTACCTGAGAAGGTGTGGATTGGACAGGATCCATCGTACAGTCATCTCAAGGTGTTTGGATGTAGGGCATCCATTCACATACTAAACGACGAGAGGTCCAAGCTCGATATGAAGATCAGACAGTGTATGTTCTTAGGGTACGGTGATGAAAAGTTCGGTTACAGGTTGTGGGATCCGACCGAGAGGAAGCTCGTCAGGAGCAGAGATGTGGTTTTCTTTGAAAATCAATGTATAGAAGACATTGGTAAGCTAGAGAAGAACCAACCTAGTTTAGGTGAGCTAGAGGATATGAATCCGGTTACTCCTCCCGTGGTGCTTGATGACGGAGGAGTACAGCAAGGTGCAGAGGACGAGGGAGTTCCTTCAGAAGATGGACCAGGAGAGCAGCCCTCACTTGATCCACCTGTTGAACCACAGGTGAGGAGGCATCTAGGGACAGACAGTCGTCCAAGAGATACTCGCCGCATGAGTACATTATGTTAACTGATGGGAGAGAACCAGAAGATTATTCTGAGGCCCTAGCCGACGAGCATAAGGGGGAGTGGTTGAAAGCTATGTAAGAGGAGATGAAATCCTTGCATAAGAATCACACCTATGACATGGTGAAATTGCCTAAGGGCAAGAAAGCTTTGAGCAACAAGTGGGCGTTCAGAAAGAAGATTGAGCAGAAGAATTCACAGACGAGGTTTAAGGTCAGACTTGTGGTGAAAGGTTTTGGTAAGAGGAAAGGCATAGACTTTGAGGAGATATTCTCACCAGTGGTGAAGATGACATCCATACGGGTGTTGCTTGGGTTGGCGGCTAGCATGAATCTGGAGATAGAGCAGTTAGATGTTAAAACTGCATTTCTCCATGGTGACCTGGAAGAAGAGATCTACATGCACCAACCAGAGGGGTTCGAAGTCAAGGGCAAGGAGCATATGGTGTGTAGGCTGAGGAAGAGCTTGTATGGGCTGAAAAAAGCTCCACGGCAATTGTACAAGAAGTTCGACTCGTTCATGTTGAAACATGGGTATGACAGAACAGAGTTAGACCATTGTGTGTTCACGTGCAAGTTCTTAGATGGTGATTTCTTAGTTCTGCTATTATACGTTGATGACATGTTCATCATGGGAAAAGACATCAAAAAGATTGATAGGCTGAAACAGGAGTTAGGCAAGTCTTTTGCGATGAAAGACTTGGGTCCGAATAGACAGATCCTAGGAATGGAGATAACTCGTGACAGAAGCAGCAGGAAGCTCTAGCTGTCACAAGAGCGGTATATTGAGAAAGTCCTAGAGCGGTTCAATATGAATGCAGCGAAGCCGGTCAGTACTCCACTAGATGGTCACTTCAGATTAAGCGACAGGCAGTGTCCCAGGACGAAGGCAGAGGTGGAAGAGATGCAGAAGATACCCTATGCGTCAGCGGTAGGAAGTTTGATGTATGCTATGGTGTGTACACGCCCGGACATAGCATATATTGTTGGTGTTGTCAGCTGGTACCTTGCCAATCTTGGCAAAGAGCATTGGGCAGCGGTGAAATGGATACTGCGGTATCTAAGAGACTCATCCAGGTTGAGCATATGCTATGGTGATAGTAAACCTGTGCTAGAGGGCTACACAGATGCAGATATGACAGGTGACATAGACTCTAGGAAGTCTACATCAGGGTTCATGTTCACGTTTGCAAGATGAGCGGTTTCTTGGCAGAGTAAGCTACAGAAGGTCGTAGCATTGTCGACGACAGATGCTGAGTACATTGCAGTCACAAAGGCATGTAAAGAGATGCTTTGGATGAAGAGGTTCCTATAAGAACTTAGCCTAAAGTAGGAGGAGCACGTGGTCTATTGCGATAGTCAGAGTGTTATACACTTGAGCAAGAATCCAAGTCAGCATTCCAAGTCGAAGTATATAGAGATTCGGTATCACTGGATCAGAGATACTTTGGAATAGAAGGTGTTACAGCTTGAGAAGGTCCACACGGACGATAATGGGTCAGACATGATGACCAAGGCTTTGCTCAAGGGCAAGTTTGAGGATTTTATAAACCTGGATGGCTTGAACAAGGTGGATCCCTCCTGGGTCAAAAAGGGGGGAGATTTGATGAGGTTTTTTTCCCGTCTTCGACCGGTCCTAAGCCCCGCTCAACCGGTCATGGGATGCGCTCGACCAGTCGTGGGTTCGAGCCCTGACATGACTTAAAGTCCAGCGAGTTTGTGTTGTTTTTTCTCAGAGGCTAAGACCAGTCTTGGAATTCTAGGACCAGTCGAAGGTGGGCTTCGACCGGTCGTTGACAGGCTTCGACCAGTCGAAGGTTACGCAGTTTGTTCCGCGATTTTGCGCGAAACTGCAGATTTGAGTCCTTTCGCAACCGGGATGCAAAAGGGAAGTTTCCTAAACTATAAAAGGGGTTACCTAGGGTTTTCTAGGTATCACAAGAGAGTGCAAGATGATTTTCTAAAGCTTTATAAGGGATTTGCTAAAGGGTTTAGGGCTATCAAAAGGTGAGAGAGAGAGAGAGAGGAAGAGAGAAAGGAAGCTTATAGAAGGGAGGTTCTGCTCGTGGAGGTTATCTACTATGCAATCTATATCTCAGCGCTTCTATGTCCTCGTAATCAGTTAAATCTCTCCGTTTTCTCTATTTCTCTTATTGTTTATCCACTCCTGTGTGAGTGAAAAAGGTTGTAACATTCTACTTCATAGTGGATTGTTGATCTGGACGGGGTCCCGTGGTTTTTACCTCTTTGAGGGTTTTCCACGTAAAAAATCTCTTGTGTAGTGTGTGATTGATGCATTGATTGTTTTCATTGCTTTATTATCCATAATTCTGGTTTGTTCTGGAGAGCTAGATCCTAAGGTTTTTTGCAAGGCCCCCAACAGTTTGGCTGGCCTGGGTTCTGATCTAAGCTGATTTTTGAAACATTTTAATCATCCTGGCCAGCAGGCTTGGTGAACGGGCCAGATGAAATACACACCATGGTGGGTCCCACATACAAATCCTTTCTTGGCATCCCCTTCCCATTATTCCCCAATTTCAGATGAAGCTGATCTTTCTCCCCATTCCCAGCATCCAACGGTGTGGATGTTACACATGCAACACAGTGGGCCACGGAGCTCAGCTGCTGTACATCCCCATAAGTCAAAACTAAAAACGTTCCTATCATTCGTAAAAACTTCAAAAAACAAAATCACGGAAGAATCGGCGTGAATCGGAGTTTTTGACAGATGTATCAAGAGAATTCAATCTGGTTAGATATTGAGCTGTTAGTAAAAAGGATTTGCGTTTTAGCTGATTATGGAATCAATCGTCAAATATTCATGTGATTCCACGATAAATAAAATAATAATAATAATAAAAATAAAACCACGTGATTGATCTTCCTCCAAATGGAATCATTGTGATTTATGATTTAATAAAATAAACAGAAAGCAAGCATTACTTCCACTGGCATCCAACCAATCGCTTTGTTTGAAATGGGTAATGCTTCTGGACTGGTCCAAGGCAGACGTGGATTGAGTTCTACCCCCATCAGGACCAAGCTATAGACAGACGGTCCTGAGATGGTCTATGTGGGGCCACTGTAATGTACCTGTTTTATCCACACCATCTATCCATTATGACAGATCATTTTAAGATATTATTCCAAAAAGGAGGCAGATCGGAGGCTCAAATGAATCACATCATAGGAAGTAGTAGGAATTGAACGTCTACAGTTGAAAACTTCTTTGAGATCATAAGTTTTGGATCAAGATAATATTTATGTTTTCCATTAATGTAGTTCTATTTGACCTTATGAACAGTTTGGATGGTAAATAAACATCACGGTCAACCCTAGTAAGGTTTTAATAATGGGTGTTATCACCACTGCTTCCTATGGTGTGGTCCACTGGAGCCTCCCATCTGACTTGTTTTGGCATTATACCCTTAAATGATCTGTCCAAATGGATGGATCGTACGGATAAAACACATACATCATGGTGGGCCCATACATCACCAACTCAATTGCCCGTCCCTATGAGGTACCACGGCGGAGTTCCCAATCCGTACAAGGATTGTCCGTACATTAATTGTTCGTACAATGCTCGTAGCCGCTTGTGTACTCGGCCGTCCTTCGTCGGTCTGCGTTTCATTGGTACCGGATTACTTGTTACCGGACAACACCTTTACGTGGGGTCCACTTGAATGATGTTTTGTATATCAACGCTTTCCATCCGTTTCTCCAGCCCATTTTAGGAAATGTTCCCAAAAATTAAACAGATCCAAGTAAGGATTGGACCACACTAGAAAACAGTGGTGATTGAACGTCCACCGTTAAAAACTTATTAGAGCCTACAGTAATGCCCACCCTAACGTTTCCTTTCCACCAACCCATTGATAAGGTCAATTAGACCTGGATGAAGGGAAAATGTGAAGATCAAATTGATCCAAACCTTTTTGGACCCACAAAAGCTTTTAATGGTCATTCACTACTTTTTCCAATTGTGTGGTCCACCTGAGATTTGGATCTGCTCAATTTTCAGAAACAAGTCCTAAAATAATATGGGAAAACGAATGGACGGCGTGGATATGCAAAAATCCCATCAAGTTGGGTAACACCCACTAAGTTGTTATAACACCTAATCCGCTCCCGTCGCATTATAAGCTATAAGTTGCTCTTAGTTGAATCCGTTCACTCTCGTAGCATTATAAGTTATAAGTGCTCTTAGTTGCATCCGTTCACTCTCTCAGCATTATAAGTTATAAGTGCTCCTAGTTGCATCCGTTCACTTTAGACACTCCATTCCATAGATCTAAACGGTCCACTAAGTCCAAAACATATTTATTAGGCTATCTTAGAAAGAAATCTCATTGATTCAATGATGCGATCCATCTTTAATTTGGCTTTATTTTCTAAGTCTTAACAATTTTTGAAACCATGGATGTGAAGGTTACAATTGCCTAGCAGAAGTTATCCTTTGAATCATAAATATTAATCCATGACATGTTCTAACAAATAGATGGATCAAATGGTTGATTAGACTTACTTTTCTATAAATTATGTGGACCGTCCATGTTTAAGACCCCCAATCAAATGGTTCATATTTGGTAAATGAGTATGTTTATGTGGTGACCTATGAAAGGTGCACTGAATCTAATTAACAACTCATATCAATGGATTGAGCTATCTAAATTGGGAGCTCTATAGCTTACAATGAGCATATCTACTTTGATAGAATTCTCTCTTAAGAAAATGTATATTTTTGCTCATCCATACTTACATTTGTTCATACAAGAGCTATGGCTCATAAATTAAGAGTTGAACGGACTTATAAAAAAAAGTAAGTAAAGTAAAAAAAGAAATTAATATATTTTTACATTATAAGATACTATTTTTATCATGAGTTCTGGGCGAAGCAAATGATGTGGCAAAATCATCATTGTAGTCAAATGTAAGTAATGTGGTAGCATAATTGTAAAAGTAAATAACATTACTCATTTAAAGTAATTTATTATTTTAATTAGAAAACCAAACAAATTCTAAATAAAATTTCCAAAATAGGTAAAGGTATTTATAAAAAATTGAAAATATGTGTTTATAAAATGACAAATTGATTTTATCCATGTAAGTAAAGGATTTAAATTATACCCACTTTTCATCCACTCTTTTTGTGTGCAAGTAGCACGCTCCCAAGTTTAACATCCTTTTCCTCCATCTTTCTCCCTCCTCTTTAAGGTTATGTTTGGATACACAATTGAATTGACTAGTGAAAAGTAGGCAACTAAATTGCAGTTACTTAAGGTTGTTTGGCATCACAAATTTGGGGGATATGAGGGTATGCCAAATCCATGTTCATCATTTGGGAGGATAGATTGGAGGGTTTTTCAAATCGAGGAGATTTCAAATCTCTACTTTTGATGAGTTTTGCAATCCCTTTCCTTTGCTTGGATTACCAATCTTCTTCTTTTCCTCTCTCTCTCTCTCTCTCTCTCTCTCTCTCTCTCTTCCACATTGTCAATAGTAGAAGTGCTGCATGTATAACATGTGTCACTAGCTACCAATCTATTGTACACGTGACACACTGATGATATCCCGAAACAATCAGACTATCAGCTGCAGCACTAAAATTACTTCAACGGATTGATGTGAGTAGTCAAAACATTGTAAATGTAAATCAATGATTAAAAAAAACAAAAACATTGGTTTATTTCTTAGTTATGATCTTACTCTTATGGCCCATCCAGAGCTTTGAATTTCAACATTTTCAGCCAAGTATATATTTTAATAGGTTTGTTGTAAGTATTGTGTCGAACATCACATACGCACACTAATTAAGAATATTAAAGTTAATTTAGTAATTAAATTCAAACTCCTATAAATATACTATATAATTTAAGTGCATATCTATTTTTGGATTGTGAGAGATTCTAAATTTAAGGTGCCAAAGACAATTGGAGAATTCTGAATCTATATTCCAAATCCAAGGAATTTTTAATCCAGGTATTGGGAATTCATGGTGCCAAATGAGCCTTAGTATTCTCATAAGGCTCAGTCCAACTTAGACTTGAAAGTAATGTAATTGCAGTCCATGTTTTTTTTTTTTTTTTTTACACACGCGCACACACCCCACACACTCACGCTAGTGGAATTTCACCACCTATGGGTACTCGAACCCTTGACCGGGAGATGAAACTCCTGAGAGTCTACCACCCGAGCAAGAGTAAGGACCCAACTGCAGTCCATGTTATTTATTGAGTAAGTTATCGCAATTACATTCAACTATCGATCCAAAAGTGGCCTAAAATTCTCTACCTATTTGTATCTTCCTTTCTCTCTACCCATGCCTCTTCCCCTACTTAGAGTTAATCAAGGAGATAAGATAGTTTAAATACTATTTGACAATATTTATTTAGCTTCAGAGTTACATATGGTATGACCATATGGTCCCACGGAACTTAAGTCACATTTGGATGCAAGTGAGAATCTAATTAATTAAAGTTTTGAGAGAAGAAGCTCTTCTAAATGTTACCAAAACTAGTGGAGAAGGAGAGAGGAATGGAAAATAGTGGAGATGTAAATGCCGGACATTAAAACTTGACAAGAGCACACAGCGATATTTATATGACATCCAATTGGAGATGAATGTAAAATAGAAATCAGCATTGTCTAATTTTGTGGTGGGGCTTACTTGAGTTTTGAATCTCTCATGGCCATCTATCTTTTCATGAGACGTGGATTGGGTATATCACCCAGCTATGAGCGGTCACCATAATGTATGGGCTTTATCTTTATTGTTCACTTATTTTGGCGCATCGTTTTAGGATATAAACCTAAAATTAAGGTAGATTCAAGGCTTAAGTGAATTACAGTGTAGATTAAATACCTACTATTGAAAACTTTTTAAAGGCCATATAAGTTTTGGATAAAGCTGATTTTTGTATTTTTCATTGTTGGATGACAAATAAATATCAGGGTGGATCCTAAAAAGGTTTCAACAGTTGGTGTCATTATCACCGCTGTGGTCCACTTGAGCCTCGATCTGCCTCACTTTTGAGCTTATAACCTAGAATGAAATGAAAAAAATGATTGAATAGGGTAGATAAAACTCATGGATCATGGTGCCAATCAGAATCCATTTGCCATGTTAGGGACGCGGACTAGTTACTCGTCCCGTCGTCCCTAGCCAGGAATGGATCAAAACTGAGACATCTCCAAGGCTTAGGTGGACCACACAGTGGGGATTAAACACCCACCGTGGAAAACCTTTTGGGCTCACAATTTTTTTTATAGATAAAACTAATATTTGTGATTTCATCCAGAGACAGTGGGATTAGAAGGGATTAGGTGGGATGGGATTCAAAAAACATAATATTACCCATGACAATCCCGTTGCCAGGGGATAAGATTAATGACATGCTTTGTTGATAATACCGCGGTGCATTGAATGAATATACCCACCATCATTTGAAATTATTGAGAATAACACGTGTGTTATATCTAAACTGTTTATTTGTTTTGTAATCTCATTTCATGGCATGGGCCCAAAAATGAGGTAGATCCAAAACTTATGTGGAGGTTTTCAGCAGTAAGTATTCAATCCCCGTTGCTTTCTATGGTGGATCCACTTGAGCTTTAGATTTACTTGATTTTTTGGCCTATGCTCTAAAATAATCTCAATAAATGGGTGGACAGTGTGGATATAGCTCACACATCATGGTGAGACCTACACAACTTGCTAACATTGAGTGAAATTAGCACGAACCAATGCAATTCCATTTAATGTTATTCCAAGCTTTTCCATTCTTTTCAAACATGGAGTGGAATTGGCACACGACTAGATGAATCCCATCCAACCTAATCCCTTCTAATCCCTCCACCCAAACAGGCCGTAATTGCGACCTCATGAACAGTTGGACGGCAATTAACCATCTTTCAATAGTGCATGTCATTATCACGGTTGCTTTATGTGGTGTAGTCATCTGCTTCATTTTTGGGTATGTACTTAGTCCCTGTCCGTTCCTATCGGGACGGATGGGGTAGTACTCAAATCCACGTCGGACGCCGATTTCCTGCGAAAGCCTTTCGCAGAAGTTCCTGCGCAAGGATCTGGTTAGGGCCCACCAACATGTTTTTGATAAATCCAATCCGTCCATCCGTTTTTTGAGATCATTTAAGGACTTGAGATCAAATATCAGGTGTATATAGATCTAAAGTGGGACACACGAGAGGAAACAGTAGTCATTTAGTGAGCACCGTTGAAGCATACTTATGCCCAAAAAATTACTGTATCACATCAACGTGGAGCCAGGGAAGATTTCAACGGTAGAAATTTCTTTCCCTAATTTTCCCTCTCGTGTGACCCACTTGAGTTTTCTATCGGCCTCATTTTTTGTCGCAACTCCTAAAATGAGATCTCAGAGCGAATGGACGGAATGGATTTCTCAAATACATTGTAGTGGGCCCCACCCAGATCCTTTCGTAGGAAATCCGCGTCCATCCACGTCCCATGTTAGGCCTGACGATCCAGCTTCAGTTTCATCTTTCATGACAGGGAATGTAAATAGTGGGACCCACCTGATGAATGGCCTAGATGTTCACACGTGTTCTACGTAATTACGTATGCTGGAAAAGATTCGCGCGAATTGTCCTGGCAATTTTGTAAACCATGCATATTCCATTTGGCGGCAGCGAGAAGCATTTGAACGTCTCCTACACAGAAGCCGATGCTGGCCGGCGGAGTTGCAGAAGCTACGGTTTCGTGCTCTTCCAAATGGATCTTTCCACCATGGATTTCTCGAACACGCCATTTGTAATCTCTCTCTCTCTCTCTCTCTCTCTCTCTCTCTCTCTCTCTCTCTCCTCCCTTCCTTGCATTGACTACACTGTTCTCTTTCAAATGAAGATTTCCTTTTCCTCGGTTGTATCTTTTTTCTACTTGAATAGATGGTGTTTGTCTTGTCTTGCAGCTTATATATATCCCGTTCTCGAGACTCTTCTACGAACTCCTTCTTAGAAGAGCGCAGGAGCTCCTCTGGCTTCTCACACCTCCATTTCTAGGGTTTGGTGGAAGCTTTACAGGATTTTGCCCCCCTCTGATATTTCTAATGTGGTTTTGAAGTGATTACAGTGAAATTCAAGTTTCTTCTGGTATGAATGTCGGTTGGGTCGGGTTGTCATTTAAAAAAAAAAAATTCCTGGAAAATTACATTGATTATTGGATTTTCTGTTTTCCGTCAATTTGAGAATTGTTGAAAATCTTGCAATTGAAATTCTAATGAATGTTCACTTAGATGAGAGTCTCTTTCCATCATTTGATTTATGCGTTTATTCATTCCATTGGGGTCTCACTGCGCGGATTAATCTGTTTGGGTGTTTTCGTTACTCTGTGCGTACATCACATTATGCATTCTGTTCACATACTTCTCTCAACATACATTCATGTGTTCTTAAGTTGGTGACTGACACTTTTCCTCTTACTTCAAATTTTAGCTGTTGAGAATGACCTTGTATTTCAAACTTTAACAAATGTTATTTCTGGGTTACGCAATCCTATTTCTTCTGATCTTATTTGTCTAAGTTGTTCTTGCTCCATAAGATGCCACACACATACATGCATACATACATCTGTGATTTTCTGGTTATTTGTGCTGAGCTTCTCTAGAAGCCCAATGAAAAATCTTTAAAAATGAAGTGAGGCCTTTTGATGCTGGAAGTAACACGAATTGGTCTGAAATTAACTGAAAGTAGTTGTAACAGCCAAAGAGGGGAAAGCTTAAGGCCCTGTTTGGTAGACACCTAAAAATGAATTAATCTCATTTCAGCTAACAGTAATTGTGTATTACTGTGACAGTATGTATTGGAGATCAACATCTCTAATAGATTATTACTGTTAACTAAAATGACATGAACTCATTTTTAGATGTCTAGAATACAGGGCCTAAGTGTTTTTTTTTAAAAAACCCCTTTCAAGTTAGCTACAATGTTGTGGATTGTGTCATTTATTCAGTTCCACATGACACAAACATGATTGTAGTATTTATCACTTGTATCTGTTTGTGCAGACTCTTTCTTAACAAATTTCTGGGTCAGTTGAAACTAAAGAGGAGGCAATATGGTTGAGAAAACTGTTGCCCTCGAAGCTGTTAGCAAGGAAGCTGTTGATCTGGTATGTATTTTAGAACCAGAGTTTCTGTTTTAACACCCCTCTGACAGAGCCAAACATCTTAAATTTGATTCCATGATATGACATGGTGATATGCCATGGACTCAGCATAGATGTGCTGCATTGATTTCACATATAAAACTGAAGCGTTGAAAATGATATGATATGGATATATTACCTATTTGAACTATCTGGATCATTACCATAGAAGATAGAACTTATAAGTGTTGAGGTGGACTGGAAATTTGGTTTGCTCACCATTTATTTTTTGGGTCAGAGAAACTCTCATATCCATTCTCTGTTCATGCGTTGGCGCAGTTTAAGTTTGCAGTTCCTCTGGTTTGAGACATTTTATGTTGATAACCTATCTCAGTAGCAATGTAACGGTTGGTTATTATTTTGATGTTTTGGGAAGTGAATCATGGTAGTGTAATTGAGCTCTTTTTAGTTGGGTAGAGCTTCTTCAGTGAGTCCTTTTTTTTTTTTTTTCTAAATCCGAAATTATTTAACACTAAAATTCAATTACTTGGGAATTCTTTGATATATAAACAGTTTGGGAACTGAAATAGAAAACAGATTGGTTTTTTTTTTTTTTTTTTGGCGAACATTATGTTTGCAAGGATGATACCACAATGCTCTCATTCATTTCTGTTATTGAGAAAGTGTTATTGTTTACCACATAACTACCATATTTTGGTTTCTACTTATGCTGGCATTTCCACAAAGTCTTCACATTTTTATTTAGTAAAAGTGTAATTTAATCCTCATAGGAAAACATCCCCCTTGAAGAAGTTTTCGAAAATCTTAAATGCACACGAGAAGGTCTGAGCACTAGTGCAGTTCGAGAACGGTTGGAATTGTTTGGATACAACAAACTTGAAGAGAAAAAGGTCAGTCATAAAATTGTAACTCATCCTATTGTACTCTTGGTTCTAGTTACATTTAGCACTCCATGATTTCTTTCTATCAATGCTTTCGCAGGAAAGTAAATTTTTGAAGTTTTTGGGATTTATGTGGAATCCTCTATCATGGGTCATGGAAGCTGCAGCCATCATGGCAATTGCTCTTGCAAATGGAGGGGTAAACTTGAAGTGTTCCATTAGAGGTTTTTGTAAAAAATAAAAATAAAAATTTGTCTAAGATATAATCTATGATAGAGTGATGAAATTGTTAGTGAAACTTGCTACCCTTTTTTTACCTTGCAGGGAAAGGATCCAGATTACCATGATTTTATTGGCATTTTGACATTACTTGTGATCAATTCTACCATTAGCTTTATAGAAGAAAATAACGCTGGAAATGCAGCTGCTGCACTTATGGCTCGGCTGGCTCCAAAAGCCAAGGTAATGTTCCTTGCAGCTTCATCTGTTGTGAAAACAATTTAGTTCCAGTTTGTTTAACTCGAATCCTTAAGATTCCATGAATTCAGTTTTTGTCCTCATAGTTCTTCTCTCCAGGTCCTACGAGATGGGAAATGGAACGAGGAAGATGCTTCTGTGTTGGTTCCAGGTGACGTTATTAGTATTAAACTTGGTGACATTGTTCCTGCTGATGCACGTCTTCTTGAAGGAGATCCTTTAAAAATCGATCAGGTATCCAGTCACTTCAAATTGTGAAACCTCACTGGAAATTGGATAATGTTCAACAGATAAATAGCAAATGTTTGATTGGGGTGTGGTTGGACTGGGGGTCAGTCAGCGCCATTGTGTGTGAAGAGTTTGACTTTATAAGCAGAAAGGAGTTAGGTTGGGTGTCATTATGTGCCTGACTAGTTCGACTCTGAGCTGTAGGACTAACCGAAATCAAAAGGCAGAAATATAATAAAGGTTAAAAACTTGTATGAGAAATGTGAAAGGTAGTACAATTTTGAAAGCAGTCAATCAAGCCCAGTAAATCTAATTATTAACCTTTTTTGGTTGGTTGTTACCTTATTCTGAGATCATCGTGCCAATTAATATCCAACTATTTGTTGGTCAAATGGTAGAAAGTGGCAAGTATAATGAAGTTCTGGAAGCACCCTTACCATCTGATAGGGTTTGAGGGGTTAGTCTGTGCTGTTATTATGCGACCGAACAGTTTGACTTTATGGCTAGAAAGGAGTTAAACTAAATAAAATCAATGGCCAGAAATATTGGAAGCAAAGGTTAAAAACTTGCAAGTGTTATAAAAAAATTTAACTGCAGTTAGTTTAGAATCTTATTTTAAACTCTTTTTTTTTTTTTTTTTTTTTGGGTTATTACTCAATTCTGAAATCATATTGCTAATCAATTTCCAATTATTTGTTGGCCACATGTTAGAAAGTGGCAAGAATGTTATAAGAGTGTTCTAAACTCTAAAGCCACCAATCTTGTCACCCTTTTTTAAAATTCGAGTTATAGTTTAAAACGTTTTTCTTTATATATTTATATGTTTCTGTGTTCACAGGTATGTACGTAATGATCGGATATGTATCATCTTTAAGGCCCGATGTATACAATATTTGGGGCATGTCAAATATGCAGACAAGCTTGCCTGTCTCATCCAAGACAGACATGCATTGATATGCGAGATGTCTTGAAGCAATGGATGATGTTCTCATGAGCTGGTTGATACAAGCAACTCTCTGGGATTATTCAAAATGATATAGGATGCACATTGTTCACACACTTACCAATATGCTCCTATACTGGTATTTAAATATGTGATTCAAATTCAATTCAAATGTGAATTCTATGATGCTTCATTCACCATTCTGGAAAATCAAACCCTACTGTGGTGGCTGGCATGTCTTCTTGTATTGGCAAGCAGTTTGCTCAATGTCTAACCATTTTGGTATAAGCTGATCCGTTTGATTTCTATTCAGAACATTGGTCAAATGCTTGATCGGATATAGGAGGCTGACTTCTCTCTTGCTATGGAGATTTTTCAAAATTTTAGGTCTTGGGTTTGACCATAGCTTACCCACCCAAAGAAGAAGAAGAAGTAGAAGAAGATTTTTCTTAAAAAATTATGCAAATACCTAGCATGAATGTAAAATATGTTGCTCAATTTGATCATGGATGATATGGAACTTCCCTCTATCACACCAATGCCTGGAGTTGATCCTTCAAAATAAAAGATGGAGTTTGCAAGGTGGCTTGTGGAAAATAATTTCGTTTATTAGATGATATGGACATTTAATGGCTCTCCAGTTCAAATGATTCAACTTTGACTTACCAGTCTGCTCTTACGGGGGAATCACTGCCTGTGACCAAGAACCCTGGTGATGGGGTGTACTCTGGGTCGACTTGTAAGCAAGGTGAAATTGAAGCCGTTGTCATTGCGACGGGAGTTCACACTTTCTTTGGGAAAGCAGCTCATCTTGTGGACAGTACCACCCACGTTGGGCATTTTCAGCAGGTTAGTCTTCATGAATTTTTGGATTTCTGTCACTTTTGAAGTTAAGGAAGATGTAAACTAGATGCAGCTATATCTGAAAACACTCTGAAGCACTACAGATTAATCATTTGAGCACAGCAGTATTTCCTTGACACTAGTGAGTAGGTTGGTATTTATGGTGAAATATGGATTTATACTAGGTATTGCTGAAGAAATTGTTTCCCTTTACATAGGACGTGCAACATATGGTATGTTTTACTGAAGAAATATTGAGCAACGATTAATTTGTTGGCTTTTCAGGTTTTAACTGCAATTGGGAACTTCTGTATTTGCTCCATTGCTGTTGGGATGGTATTTGAAATTATTGTCATATACGGGATTCAAAAGAGGAAATACCGTGTTGGTATAGATAACCTTCTAGTGCTTCTTATTGGTGGGATCCCAATTGCAATGCCAACTGTTCTTTCTGTTACGATGGCCATTGGATCACATCGCTTATCCCAGCAGGTTTGTTATTAGATATTCATAGTACTGATTTCATCATCATTATCATCTAAGTCTTATCCCAACTAATTGGGGTCGCTTATACCAGCAGGTGTGTTATTACAGATTGATGGTACTGATTTTGGAGTGCCTAATAAATGTTAATAGATACTGGACCTGAACTCCATGTAAATGCATACCACTTCATCTTTATTCATGGAAGGTGTTAAATTAATTTATGTTTTCCCACCATGCAGGGCGCTATAACAAAGAGAATGACGGCTATTGAGGAAATGGCTGGCATGGATGTGCTTTGTAGTGATAAAACTGGAACACTAACTCTGAATAAGCTTACTGTGGATAGGAATATGATTGAGGTTAGAATCATGTTCCCTCTCTATTGTTCTGAATTTGCATGGCATTGGGTTGCATCATCCTGTTATTGTAACTTTTTGCATAGAGTAAGCCACATCTTTTTAAAGATATATATATTTTTTATTGGTTTTACATGTGCATGAACAATGGCAAACATTAAGTGGTGGAAGTACTAGTGACTTAAAAAACCTGGACCGGACCAGGCAGTCCGACTGGCGTCAAGTGAAACCGAGCAGAATAACAGGTTGAGAGACTTAGAGATCTGCTTTGGGAAATAAATCATTCAGACTGCCTGGTTCAACTGGTCCAAGATTATGGGTTGGGAATTGTATTGGGCGGGTCAACTTGTGAGCTGCTTTCTTTTCTTAACCTAGCGAGAAAAGGTCATTTGAGTTGGGCAGGAGTCTTACTGTTGACCTCTTATGTAAGAGGTGAAGATCCTAACCACACCACTACAGGTGCTTTTGTTGCATGATGAGTACCATTTTATATTTCTTGCTGTCATGGGTTGGACCAGCAACTGGAACATTTTGGACTGAACTGCTGACAGAAATGGGTTAGGGTCCGTTCTGGGTTTTAAAACATTCTGCAAATATTTCTGTGATCTATTAAACTAAATAAACAAAAAACAACTCTGATCTCGTTCCCAAAGATCTCCAAAGCATTGGCATTAGAAGAGCCATGAGTTTGTTGCAGAAGATAGTTCTGTTGTATGCAATTGGTTAAAGATCTTTTACAACATTTGTTGATCTCATCCATATCACTGCAGGTTTTTGCTAAAGGTGTTGACAAGGATGCAGTTGCATTGATGGCTGCAAGAGCTTCAAGGTTGGAGAATCAGGATGCTATTGATGCTGCGATCGTTTCAGTATTGTCTGACCCTAAGGAGGTAATCAATTGATTTTCAAAATCTGAGAAAAGCTCCTGCAGAATTATCTTAGAGATTTCTCTCTCTCTCTCTCTCTCTCTCTCTCTCTCTAATATTTTTTTTACTGAAAGAAGAATATCGACATGATGTTTGATATGCACGTTTGCATGCACAAAATTTCGGAAACATTATATGATTGTTTCAATACGTATAAGTGGATTATTCTATTTTCTTGTAGAGAATCTTTAAAACCTTTTTTTTTTTTGCACGCACACACCCCCCATACACACTCACGCCGTAGTGGGATTTCACCACCTATGGGTACTTGTACCCTTGACCTGGTGTTGAAACTCTTGTGTCTACCACTGGGGTAAGAGTTAGGACCCATCTTTACAACCTGATTGTATCTATCTTAGTTATAATGGTCAGAACTCATCATCCACTTGACTGCCATCATAGTGACTTTATTTGTTGATATATATTGAAGTAGTTCTGTTCATTTTTCCAAGGAGTGCTGCTTTCAAATCTTATGAGATGTTTTCATGATTTATTAAAAGGCACGAGCTGGCATTCAAGAGGTTCACTTCCTTCCCTTCAACCCAACTGACAAGAGAACGGCACTTACATACTTAGATAGTGCTGGTAAAATGCACAGAGTGAGCAAGGGAGCGCCAGAGCAGGTAAACATTACATGCATATCCTGGATTTTTTATATATTAACTTTTTGCACCAGTTGCCTAGTATGATTGTATAGTTTCTGTTCCATGCTGTTGGGAAAAATAGCAAAGTGCATGTGCACAATAACAATACACAAAAAGCCATTTCTTTTATGAAAATGCTTTCGCTAGCGGCTTGCACTCTGTTAGCTTCACTATGAAGCAATCCAGTTCATGATCATACTGACCACGTCAGCTGTGGTGTGTCTCTGTTTGGATAATTCTGATTGGTAGTATCTTTTTGTACCATTTTGATGACCTACCTAACTTCTTGAGTGTGGCTTCAGAGAAGCGAGTCGTCTACAAGACGTTTGGCAAGCCATGAAGTGGTGGATCTATGCAGGCCTGCTTGCTGTGTACTGGCAACTGAGGAATGCTGTCTTTGTTTGCTGCATATAGTTTTCTTGTTACCTTATTTTCGTTGTTGCATTCGGAATCATGTATATCTTTATCATTATGGTTGATATGACTTGTACTGATAAACTAAAAAGGCATTCGACATCACTAACCATGCATGAAATGGAATTTTAACACCATTGAGTACTGCACTTAAAAAAGTCTCTCTAGGGGGATTTTTGGGAAGTTGGAAAAATGTCTAGCTGTCCTGTGGTTTTTTCTGTGGGGTTGCTGGGTGTCCCATTTTTTTTTTTGGCTGTTGGTCTGGGCCTGTTAAGTGATGACTCTGATGAGAGGGTCACTAGTTTCAGGCTTTCCTGCTGTTTTTCTCGTTTCTTTCCCTATAAATTCATCATTTCTCTACAAGAAAATTAATGGTATTGCACTAAAAAATGTTGTCCAAAATTCTTTTTCTGGTCCTTTATAGATTCTTAATCTGGCGTGGAACAAGTCAGATATCGAACGGCGTGTACATGGAATAATTGACAAATTTGCAGATCGTGGTCTCCGATCTCTTGCAGTTGCTCGCCAGGTGATTCAACTTTGACTTTACCTCCTTGTCATGTCCCCTGATGATCTTATATTCTTTCATTGTCACATTTGTTAATCAATTTCACTTTCTTTTTTTATCAATTTCACTTTTTCTCTTTAGGAAGTTCCTGCTGGTACTAAAGAAAGTCCAGGAGGGCCTTGGGAATTTGTCGGTCTTCTCCCTCTGTTTGATCCCCCTCGCCATGATAGTGCTGAGACAATTAGAAGAGCTTTAGATCTTGGAGTGAGTGTTAAGATGATCACAGGTGTGTGTCACAACTGAAAATAAGTTATTTATTTATTGTCTTTGTAACATATATTTTTTATGCCTTGCCTGCATGCTGTGGTTATGAGGAGATTTTGAAACATTAAATATCAGCCGGTACACACTGGCTTGATTTGTACCAGGCATTTAGGGGTGAAAGCAATCAGTGCATCATAATGGATCTCCGAAATGGCATGATTTTTTTTTTTTTTCCAACAGGATCGTCTCTTGATTTTGTTGGCTGATATATTTAATAGTGTGCATAGTATTACATGTGTGTGTGTTGAATTTGCCAATTGAATATGATGAATAGCAGTTGAAAACATTCTTATGGAACATTTGAGCATCACTTATGAATAGTGGGGTCTAAATTGGTGTTGCATACTTGCTGAGCTGGAGTGGTCAGACAACTCCTGCTAACCACATGACTGAGAGGATAATCTCACCATGAATCCTGCCTGACCTTCCCCTCTGCTTTGGTTGAATCTCACAACCCTCTACTTAGCACTTTGTTTCCAGTACTAAATTATTTTCTGAAGCTAATAAAAATACACCTTTTCTAATGCCTAATTATTTTTACCTTATCTTCCCATCCATGGATTTTTCTGTTTGTCAGAATCCTACTTTTGAAGTTTGAACTGATTACTTAAAGATTTTTTTTGGTGCGCGCGCGCGTGTGCTGTTGTTTGGTGCTGATACCAACAGAAACGTTTGTGTTAAAGTTCACTTATGGAAATTGTTACAGGTGATCAATTGGCAATTGCAAAGGAAACCGGGCGGCGTCTGGGAATGGGTACAAATATGTATCCTTCTTCATCTTTGTTGGGTGAAAGCAAGGATGAGTCAAGTTCAGCTCTACCAATTGATGAACTTATTGAGAAAGCTGATGGTTTTGCTGGGGTCTTTCCTGGTAAATCTGGTTTTTATGATATTCCAGTCCTGTGAGTTTTATCATATACTAATCTCCAAGTTTAATTTTTGTCTACAGAGCACAAGTATGAGATTGTGAAGAGGCTGCAAGCTAGAAAGCACATCTGTGGAATGACTGGTGATGGGGTCAATGATGCACCTGCACTTAAGAAGGCAGACATAGGAATTGCTGTGGCAGATTCAACCGATGCTGCTCGCAGTGCTTCTGACATAGTTCTAACAGAGCCTGGACTGAGTGTAATCATTAGTGCCGTTTTAACAAGCCGTGCAATTTTCCAGAGAATGAAAAACTACACGGTAATATCACACTTCTACTTCAGGGCATGTTTTAATTTATTATGGTACATCAGAACCATGCATGTGCATCTTGCCTGCTCCATGATTAACATTTATCTTAATGTTGATCTGTTTGAGATGGCTCGAGTTGCTTGACCAAAATGGGCAGTCTACTTCAGTTCAAAATATTTATGTGAACCTGACTGTGGGGAAAATAAAAGATATTGATGTATGTTAGAGCTGAACAAAGTACTGCAAAGATGTGACCAGAATTAGTCAATAAATGGATGTGACTATTGCTAGCAACCATCCACATGTCAAACAGTTTATGTTAGTTTGTGACTCTTCATTTTCATATTGATTTTGTTTCACTTCATTTTGGAAACCTATAGTGCTCTACAATTGTTTTTGAAAACCAATGGTGAAAAACCCAAATGTGTACATGAGAAACTGAGGTTTTTTTTCCCCCCCTTAATATAGACATTGATGATTTTCATTCCTGCTCTGTCATGCAGATTTATGCTGTGTCTATTACTATACGTATTGTGGTAAGCTGTTGATTGTACCCTTTCTTTTTCATCTTTCTATTCTTCGTTATTCAATTCACTGAAGCATGTCAATATACGATCTGGTAAATTATTTTCCTAACGGCAATGACCTTTGATGTGCTTTAGCTCTGCCAGACCAACAATCACTTGTTTTTGACATCCTGGGTTTCTATGGACAGCTAGGATTTATGTTGCTGGCTCTGTTCTGGAAATTCGACTTCCCTCCTTTTATGGTTCTTGTCATTGCTGTTCTTAATGATGGTTAGCACTAATCCCTTAGCTTGAATGTCATAAATAGCTGAAATGTTTTATCTATATTTTGCTGTTGGTGTCTGACACATGAATTTGTTTTTACCCTTCTGCCTTTCTTCATGTTATATTTTCTTAATTTTAAAATTTGTCAACTTGTTTCCCCAGGTACTATAATGACGATCTCCAAGGATAGGGTCAAACCTTCTCCACTTCCTGACAGTTGGAAACTCTCTGAAATTTTTGCAACTGGAGTTGTCCTGGGCACTTATATGGCTCTCATGACAGTTATATTCTTTTGGCTAGCTTATGAGACTAATTTTTTTGCGGTAACCTCTCACTTTCCTCGTTGCAGTAACCAGCATCTTACACTGGCATGTTTTGATGCTTCATTTCTGTTTTTCCATAAAACAAGGAATACTTTTTCCCTGTCAGGCATTATGTGCTTTTTGGTGGCTAAGTAACTGCTTCTTAAGCAAGGTTCAACAAATCATCCAAAACCTGTACGTACCGGTATCTTCCATGAACCATACGGTTGTATTGGCCTGAAACAGCCCAACACAGGGCGATACGCCCCCATATCATTGGTGAACAATACGATAGGCCAAAACTGACTTTTAAACCTTGCTCTTAGGGACCACCTAAGAAGCTATCATATAGACAGAGAGGGGCACATATTCTCCCTTTTGTTGGCAAGCCTGTGCATGTACAGAATCTCTTACTTCTATTGGATACTTTCTTTTAAGGACAATTTCAAAGTAAGAAACTTCAACAAGGACAAGATTCAAACACACGAGGTAGCTAAAAGGAACAAGGAAATGTTGGCATCTGCTGTGTATCTTCAAGTGAGCACCATTAGCCAGGCATTAATATTTGTTACACGCTCTAGGGGCTGGTCTTTCTTGGAACGGCCGGGTCTTCTTCTTGTTGTCGCCTTCATCATCGCCCAAATGGTATTGACTTCGAGACTGTAGTTTTATTCAGTTTCAACTGTTTAAGTTAAAATAACCATAATAGCTGGAAATGCTTTGAATTGTCACTGATTATTTTAGTGAATCAGCAACCATCAATGGCTGAAATGGATGATTCTCAGATAGTTATGAAGTATGAGGAAAGGTGCTCATCAGTGAACATATAGTTTGCTGACATGCAGATTCTGTACATGTGGGCCGTGGGGCCCATGGTTTGATGATCCAAGCAGTGATTATATGATTCTATTCACTGTGGATGTGGTGATGCGCCAAAAATCTTCCACACTGATATTATCCTAATACTACATTGTTTTGCCTTTGTTCTGTTGATTGTTACTGTTTTCATTTTCCTCTTAACCATCTATTTTATTGGCCACCAATGCGAGAATTGGGAACTGGGATATTGCAACCTGGAAAATCTCCTTGGCATCTCCTATCCACAGTGGTCCATTGGATTAAAGGTTTGGAATTTGAAGTGCAGGACCTTGCATGTTAGCAGACTACACATTTGCTGATGAGCAGGATCCAATAATTACTTATTAATTATACCAGCTAGCCGAAAGTTTCCTTGTGGCTTTGATGTTCACATCAAGAACATTTCCATTGATATTCTATATGTAGTGTCCTTGTTGGCATCTCCACATGCATGTGCATGGGATGACATTCATTCATTTTGACTTCTCAACACTATCTCATTAAAAATTTCTTCTCATTGCTACGAGGCATTCTTTACCAAATGCAGTTAATATGCAACTCTTTTCTCTCCTGAACTAGATTTTCTTTTCTTATTCTTATTCTTTTCTTTTCTCTTCTTCATGCAGATTGCCACTGTAATGTCTGCCACTGCAACATGGGGCTTTGCTGGGATAAGGAAAATTGGTTGGGGTTGGACTGGGGTTATTTGGCTCTACAATCTCGTAACTTATTTGCCTCTTGATCCTCTAAAATTCTGTGTCCGGTATGCTCTAAGCGGAAGAGCCTGGGACCTGGTTCTGAATCAAAGGGTCAGTAAATTTAAATGTCCCTATCCATAATCTAGGGTTTTGTTGTTGACTACTAATTTCTTCTTCTTTTTCGTCCGAGCATTTGTTCTGCCATATTCATCCTTAATCTTCTGTTTCTGGTTTTTATAAGCATTCTTTCCCCTAAAGCCTGTTGGCCTATTTAATGTTTAACAGATGGCATTCACAAACCAGAAAGACTTTGGTAGGGAAGCTCGGGAGGCTGCCTGGGCACACGAGCAGCGGACGCTCCATGGCCTCCAATCACTAGAGATGACGAGGTTCTCTGAACGCCACACTTTCAGGGACATTAATATAATGGCTGAAGAAGCTAAGAAGCGTGCAGAGATCACAAGGTCAATAACATGAAATCGCCATCATCATTCTTTTTTCTCATTGAACCTACTTCCTAATTTGAATTATTATTTTTTAATAATCTCAGTCATTGCATTTTTTGCAGGCTGAGGGAACTTCACACTCTGAAAGGCCGAGTAGAGTCGTCTGCCAAGCTCAGGGGTTTAGACATCGATGCAATCAACCAGCACTACACCCTCTAGAAGTGGCTCCTTTTTCTCTCAATCTATTCCTTCATGCTTACTACTTTTTTTTTTCTTTCTTTCTTTCTTTCTTTTTTTTTTTTTTTTTTTTTTCACATGTTTCATATGTAGTATGATCCTGTATAAGTTCTTCTTACCTTATTACAGTGTGAATTCATGTGAGGCTGAAGTAACCCACCTTTGATTGTGGAGAAGCATTAGATAGGATGAGTCCTCAAATTCCAAATGGCACCCCAATCAGTTGACCACAACCATTCAATTAAAGGTCTGCAAAATGGATGACAAGACCATTTGTATTGTACTCTTTTTATCCGCTTGGAATGCTCTTGATCTTGTGGCTGTGATTATCTAGTTACATTTGCAATCTACCATGGATTCCTCCAATCCAAGTGCATTTGTTTGGGTTGACATAGGGTCCACATTGGAGTCGGCACCATAGTAAGGTACAAGAATTTCATACTGGATCATACCTATGTTTCACCCCTCAGTAGCAGTCTGGTTAAGATGGTTGTCCTGTTTTTATCTTTTGTTTTCTCTTGTATTCTTTGCCTTTGAACCGTTTTCATAATATAATTCTCTGCCTTTCAGAAAAGGAAAATAAAATTAATAATAATAATAATAATAATTCAATGGATGTTGTTAGATAAAACTTGTAAAATCTGTCCTCTGCAGCAGTTTTATTGTTATTGTGATTTGCAAAAGAATCCAACTCCATTGAGACGTGGGTGGAGATGATTCATGCTGAGAGAGATTGAAGAAGCAATTCATTGCACACGTGCCAACATGGCACATTAGCATGAGATCCAGGCCAACCATCAGGTGGGGGTTACTGTCAGCATGCGCCAGTCTGAAAGTCAAGTTTCACTCAGGAGGTGGACCATGTGTATACCATTGGTCATCTTGTCTGATTTTTCCATTTTTGGCATTCGGACCACCTGATTTTTGGGTCATGGATTATTCCAGGGATATGGCCGGAAGTGTCGATCAGACCTTGCAGGTGGATGCGGCTTTGGTGGAGCCCACCCTGATGTCCATCCCATTTTTCGAGCTCATTTTGGGGCATGATCCAAAAAATGCAGCAGATCCAAACCTCAGGTGGACCCCATAACTGTAAACAGTGGTGATTGAACGCCCACCATTAAAAACTTCCCAAGGACCCACCATAACATTTATTTTCCATCCAACTTGTTGATAAGTGTGTGACCTGTGATGAAGTTTGAAAATATTGACACTGAATTTTTTATTGCTGTCTTGGAAGAATATTTATTTTACAATTGCTTGGATGGAAATATATAGAATCTATTCTAGGAAGGAAAGCTAAAAATAAGCCCAACTGTTACAGAAAATTTCTAGTTGTTACACACAGATGTGCAGCCTAATAATCAGGATAAGAATGATCTTGTGCATGATTTGAGGAGTCCTCCATTATAACAGATGTTCAACCTAATAATCAGGCTAAGATTGATATTGTGCTTGATTTGAGGAGTTCTCCGTTATACGCCCCTGCAAGATGGAGCTGCAATCGGCTAAGCCAATCTTGTTTTTGAGAGAATCTGTGGTGTCATGATAATGGTTTTGTCAGTAAATCCGCGAGCTGATCTTGAGTGTTGACATGATGAACATTGAGAATGTCATGTTAAACCAAATCACAAACAAAATGGATTTACTGAGCTGATCTTGAGTGTTGACATGATGAACATTGAGAATGTCATGTTAAACCAAATCACAAACAAAATGTAGATCAATATGAATATGCTTCATCCGAGAATGCTGCACTGGATTAAAGCTGAGGTGAGTTGCTCCCAAATTATCATATAACAGTTTCGGTGAATCTTTCATTGGTAACCCGAGTTTTGTGAATAGTAGCAGCCACACAGTTTTTGAAGCTGTATTTGCAAGGGATCTATATTCAGCTTCGGTCGACGATCTTGCTACAGCTCTTTGTTTTTTTGAACTCCAAGATATGGGGTTTGATCCAAGAAAGCATATGTATGCGGATGTGGATGTACAATTATTAAAATTGCCCACCCAATCAGCATCATAGTATGTTGTGAGAGCAAAACTGGAATTTTTTTTTTTTTTTTGATGTGGATGCCATGAAAGATTGTTTGCTTCAAGTAGTGGAGGAGTCTCTTTGCAACTGCCCAATGGGTTACTGTGGGGCTGTGCATAAACTGTGTGAGTTTATTCACGGAGAAACAAATGTCCGGATGGGTGAGAGACAAATATTGAAGACTGCCAATGACACTTTGAAACTCGGTACTATCAAATGATGTTGTACCATCAACCAACTTTAGAGTTGTACTTGTGAACAACAGAGTAGAATCTTCCTTAGCACATGTCATATTGGTTTTAGAGAGGAGGTCCTGAATATATTTGTGTTGTGAGAGGAAGAGACCTGATGTAATAGAAATGACTTCCATACCAAAGAAAACGTGAAGGTGGCCCATGTCCTTTAAAGAGAATCGAACTCCAAGTAGGTCAATGATATGAGACACAAATTGCATGTCATTGCCAGTGATAACTAGATCATCCACATATACCAATGAATAGCACAAAACAGAATTGTGACGATATATGAACAAAGAGGAGTCCATTTTCGAATTTTGAAAACCAAGATTCATGATTGCCAATCTTAGCACCGAGTACCAGGCTCGAGGAGCCTATTTGAGGCCATAAATGGCCTTATTTAACTTGCAAACATGGTTAGGTTTCGAGGCATCTTTGAATCCTGGGGGTTGGACCATATATACGGTTTTAGTCAACTTTCCATGCAGAAATGCATTGTTGACAACAAGTTGTCTCAAAGGCCATCCTTGCATAACAGCAACTGTCAAAACAGTGCGAATAGTAGCGGGCTTCACAACGGGGCTAAATGTTTCCTTGTAGTCCGATCCAGGACGTTGATGATAACCTTTAGCGACAAGCCTTGCTTTAAAGCGATCAATAGACCCATCAACTTTGCGTTTTGCATGGAAGACCCATTTGCAAACCACTGGTTTACAGTTATTTGGTGGGGGAACTAGTTTCCATGTACCATGGCGCATGAGCGCAATGAGTTCTTTTGACATTGCTGTTCTCCAGTGTGTTTCATGGAGTGATTGGCCCACACAACTTGGTTCAATTGTATTTGGAATGAGATGTTTGGTTGTTGAATGCAATTGTTTGGGTTTATAAATGTTGTTTAACGACCCAGTGGTCATGGAGCAGGTGTGGGTAATTTGTGGTGTAGGTAAGTCGCAGGGAACATATGTTGAATCAATGTGCAAAGTAGTGTCATGGGGGAGAGGAAGCACATGTGAATTTGATGCAGAAGTAGAAGAAGAGGAAACAGAGGCGTTACCTGGAGGTGATGCAGAAGTATTATCCCCTTCCGAAGTCACTGGTGGAGGTTGTGGTGGAGACGAGGCGTTGATGAGTGGAGTAGCTGCCGAGGATGACAAAGACTTTGGGTTATCATGAGGACCATTTTGGTTTTCATCAAAGAGGACATGGTGAGAATGATATTTTTTTTTGGTTTTTGGATCAATGCATTTGTATGCATTTTGGGCTAAAGAATAGCCCACGAACAAATGGGGAATGGCTTTGGGCTGAAGTTTGTTGGTATTGTAGGGCCGAGTGAGTGGAAAGCATAGACAACCGAACTTTTTCAACTTGAGATAATTTGGTGGTTATTTAAATAATGCCTCAAATGGTGATTTGTTGTGTAGAAGAGGTGTTGGTTGACGATTTATAAGGTATGCAGCAGTGGAAAAAGATGGGGCCAATATATTAAAGATAATGAAGCATCATGTAATAGTGTAAGGCCTGTTTCCACTAAGTGACGGTGACGACACTCAGAAACACCATTTTGCTGTGGTGTATGGGGGGCAGTGGTGTAATGGCTTATTCCATGGATAGAAAAATATTTTTTCAAGGCCACAAATTCACCACCATTATCTGAATAAATGCTTTTTGATTTTTTATTGAAATCTGGTTTCAACGAGATGTTTAAATTGAGGAAATATTGTGCTAACACTAGATTTTGTTTCCACAGGATAGAACCAAATATATTTTGTGAAATGATCAACCAAAATCAAATAATAGCGGGATCCGTCAATGCCAACAGAATTGGCAGGGCCCCAAACATCAGTATGAATTAAGTCAAGTGGTGCATGACTTTGAAGACTAGTGGGCCGAAATGGTTGTTTGTGTGCTTTATTGATTGAACAAGAAGTACATAGTTGAGAAACTTTTTTTTTATTATTGGAAGAGAAAAAGAGTTGACAAGTTGATGAACAATTTTATGAGATGGGTGTCCAAGACGTTTGTGCCACCCATCAACGGATGTCCGTTCATGCACGTTTGCAACCATTTTTGGAGAAGATTTCACCATTGACTCCAGTAGGGTGTAAACTCCATTTTCACATGCACCTTTGAGTAGAACCGCCCCTGTGGTTTGATCCTTAATAAGAAAAAAAGAAGGATGAAATTCAATAAAAACATGGTTTTGAGATGTAAAATGATGGACGGAAATAAGATTTTTTCGTATATGAGTAACACAAAGGGTGTCATTTAAATGAAAGGTGCGGGTGAGTGAGTGAAGAACCAATGAACTAATGTGTGAGACATGCAAACCTGAACCATCACCGATTACAACGTCGTCAGTGCCATCATATTCAGAATGAACTGATAAATTAGCCAAATCACCAATGATATTGTGGGATGCTGCCGAGTCAATAAGCAATTTTGTGTCATGGGCTAGTGATGTTGAGGCACAGTTTGCCGTTGCTGCAGAGAACTGCACACGGGGACAGTATTTTGCAATGTGACCCAATTGATCACAAAGTTGGCATTTTGGGGTGTAACGGCGCTGTCCAGTAGGCTTGTTTTTCCTATTGTCTCGTGAGCCACCATTGTTTCGGTACTGGGCGGAAGGAGAGTTTTGTTGTTGAGATCCATTGTTACGGCCAAACCTGTTTTGTTTTGAGAAGCCCTTAGAATTGTGATCGCCAGAAGCAGAGGTGGCACTAGGTCATCGATTGGAGTAATTGGCAGAGGCGACCAACTACTGAGATGTGGCTTCAAGACGTCGCAGGTAGGCATCGTGACCTACAAGAAGGTTATGTAATTCTTCGAACGTGAGTGAGCGTTGCCGTGCGTGAATGGGGGCTGCGATTTCACGGAAGTCAGTTCTCATGGGAGGAAGGCTAGTCTGATACCATGATAAAGTTTGAAAATATTGACACTGAATTTTTTATTGCTGTCTTGGAAGAATATTTATTTTACAATTGCTTGAATGGAAATATATAAAATCTATTCTACGAAGGAAAGCTAAAAATAAGCCTAACTGTTATGGAAAATTTATAGCTGTTACACGCAGATGTGCAGCCTAATAATCAGGATAAGATTGATCTTGTGCATGATTTGAGGAGTCCTCCGTTATAACAGATGTTCAGCCTAATAATCAGGCTAAGATTGATCTTGTGCTTGATTTGAGTTCTCCATTATAACCTGAATGCTGGGAAAAAAATAAATTCAACTTGATTCCAAAAACAAGAAGTTTTTAATGGTTAATCACTAGAATGGTTCACCTGAGGTTTGGATCTGCTTCATTTTTTGACTGGTACCTTAAAATAAGATGGAGAAATAGATGGACGGCAAAAGTTTTATATCAAGCATTTGTACGTCTTTTCCTTTCATCCAGACCTTATAAACAGATTAGATGGCAAATTAACATTACAGTGGGCCCTATAGGAAAATTTTAATGGTGGGCAATCAAATTAATCATTACTGTTTCTGTGATGTTATCCACCTGATATTTGGATCTGCTTCGTTTTCTGGCTTATGCCTTAAAATTAGCTGGAACAATGGATGGATGGCATGGATATACAACTCATACATGAAGGTGTGTTCACGGTCAGGGCCTCATCCAGCAAGCTATTGCCCGCCACACCTTTTTGCCGCCTGAAGCCCAAACATTACCAGCACCCACCGTAACGTTTATTTTCTATCCAACCTGTTGATAAGGTCATACAGACCTTGATGAAGGAAAAACACAAAAATCAACTCGATTCAAAATTTTTGTGGCCCACAAGAAGTTTTCAATATTTACTCACTGGTATGGTCCACCTGAGATTTGGATCTGCTTTATTTTTTGCCTCATTCTTTATAATAAGCTGGAGAAACAGATGAACGGTGTGGATATAAGACACATACATCACAGTGGGCTCCACGGTTAGGATCACGAGATCCCCCGAAGCCACGTCCGTTACAGTTGTGCCAATGTGTCCCATTTGCCGATGAATTGCCTCTTCAATCTCACACAAATTGGTCTGGAACCTGTCAACTGCAATGCTTGTCGAGTTACCATAGCACGTGTAACAAGTAGCCAGTACGTGCTAGGGCCTGAGATTTGCCAATACAAGCCAATGGCTTTCTAATACTATAGTGGAGCCGTGTGATTTGAGCCATTGGATTTGTTTTTGTTGATGATCAAGATGCCACCTGATGAGATCATCTTAACAATGGTGGTTGCCCAAATTGCATACGATTCAATCAAATTTCCAATTCCACTAATGCGAAATTTTTAACGTTGTCCAAGACTTCCAATATAGTGTAATTGTGATCAATGGCAGAATATGGATGGTCCGTCAATCTTTTCACTATTTTCCATCGAGAAAATGACCACTGTAGACAAACCCTTTTACCCAGCGGTTACTACGAAAGAATACAAACCTTAGTTACCAATTTAGACTATCACGTGCGGACAGCGACATTGAGGACGAAACTAGCCCTCCTGCTCGCTGCGAAGACGTTCGCTGACGCTCCTCGAACTGAGAGTTGTACGAACGGCTTAAAAGGATTGAATACTCCCCCTGCCACCAGCCAATGGCGGATGGTCGGTGGTCTGTGGGCCCCACCATGATGTATGCTATTCATCAATGCCGTCCATATATTTTTCTATATCATTTTATGGTATACGACCAAAAATGAGGTATATGCAAATCTCAAGTGTACCACATTACAGGAAACAGTGTTGAATGAGCGTCGACCATTAAAAACCTTTTGGGAGCCCACTGTGATGTTCGTGAGAAATCCTCCCCGTCTAAGTTCATTCATAGGTCACAAAGACCTGGATGAAGAAGAAAAACAAATTTCATAATGATCTAAAACTTCTATAACCCCTAAAAGGGTTTCAATGGTAGACGTTCAATTCCCCATTGCCTTTTACAGTGTGGTCTACTTGATAGTTAGATCCATCTTATTTTTAGTCTCAAGCCTGAATACGAGCTCGCCAAATAGATGGACGGTTTGGATATAACACATACCTCATAATAGGACCCACAAAAAGCAGTGGGATTACAACAGCAAAAAAAAAAAAAAAAAAACGGTCGGATATATCAACAGCCAGTCAATATATCGAAAATGGTCCAGAACTGTCCAGTGAGTTTTCTTCAAAAATCTTACAATTTTCGATATATCGACTGTCTGTCGATATATCGAAAAAGGTGCTTTACCTTTAGCTACGGATTATAATCGTAGCCATAACTGTAGTCTGTGTCCATCTTTGAAATTTTTTATTTTTTATTTTTTTTAATTTTTTACATAGAAAAATTTATTCTACCTGCAATTTTCTTTAATACATATTTATATAAATAAGTATATATAAGCATATAAAATTTTTTTTTCCTCTTTTTTTTCATTTATTTCTTTAATCATTTAACAAGAATATCTTCTAAACCAAAATTAGTTACTTGACGTCCACATATGATTTTGGGAGGTAAGAGAAGCTCCTTTAGCCAACCAACCTACTTATTTTCCAAGATTCCATCAGTCGATGGCGAGCGTAGGCAACGTAGAAATTGAGCGAGCAGAAAACGTAGAAAACGAGCGAGGAGCCTACGATTTGAAAAATTAGGCAACCTAGGAATTGAGCGAGGAAGCTAGAAATTGAGCGAGGCAACGTAGAAATTGAGCGAGGGAAGCTAGAAATTGAGCGAGGAAGTAGAAATTGAGGCAACGTAAAATTGAGCGAGGAAGGTAGAAATTGAGCGAGGAAGCGAGAAATTGAGCGAGGCAAACCTAAAAATTGAGCGAGGAAGTAGAAATTGAGCGAGGAAGGTAGAAAATGAGCGAGGCAAGCGTAGAAATTGAGCGAGGAAGGTAGAAATTGAGCCAGGGAAGGTAAAAATTGAGCGAGGGAAGGTAGAAATTGAGCGAGGGAAAAGCGAGGCGGAAGCGAAATTGAGGCAACCAAGAAATTGAGCGAGGGAAGGTAGAAATTGAGTGAGAGCAAGCTCGAAATTGAGCGAGGAAAGGAAAGAAATTGAGCGAGGGAAGAAATAGAAATTGCAAAGCAGGCAGAAATTGAGAAGCGTGAGCGAGGAAGGTAGAAATGAGTGAGGGGAGCAGAAAGGGAAGGTAGAAATTGAGCGAGGGAGGTAGAAATTGAGCGAGGAAGGTAGAAATTGAGCGAGGTGTAACGAGCCGTAAATTTCCGTACATTGGGTCGAGGAAGGAGTACCACCTCGATTGATGAGGAAGAAATCACGTAGGATTAAATTCTTTAGAAATTTAACAAAGTTAACTAAGTACTAAACTCGATTAGCCATGAAATCAGTTAGGATCGCTTTAAATACGATGCCAAGACCCAAAAGTTAAATATGAAGCATTGATTGCTAGGTTACCCTAAAGTTTAGAACCAAACTCATTTCCCGTCTGCTCTCAGGAATGAAACGAAACTTCGTATTTGGTCTAGATCGCACATCGGGAGTCCGATTAACCTGAAGCTAAGGAACTAGGGCCGCTCCACTGGGCTTAACAATCATCTCAAAAATCAGCTCCATCCGATGTTCCATGGCCATTCGCTTCAATCCGGAGCAAGGGTGTGTGAAAAACACTATTCCCATTCCAAAATAAATATCTGGAATAGTGATCCGGCATTATTCATTGACGCGTTAGTATTAAGCAACCTGACCATCAGAATCAGACCAAATTACACCCTCGAATTAAGAAAAATTTCAGGAACATTTACATGTACTTGAAATTTCTGATCGTGGCCCACTGACCGTCGAACTGAAAGTGGTCCGCCACGTGCGATCTGGGAATCCGATCGAGTCAAAAACGTAATCCCACGTAGATCTATAGATGGTGAGCTTAAGTCTGACGTTTGGTTCAAGGAGGGCCACTAGAACCTCCATTTTGAGCTGGAAAAGTGACGAATATCCTATATTAGCAGTAACCCTTGAACCTGAGTCTATTTTGATAATGTTTTTGGCTATGAAAGGAGCTTAGAATAGCCCCTCTCACAGCCATACGAATTTGGGATAAAACCCTAGAGAGAGAGAGAGAAAAGTGAGAGAATAGGTTGGAGTTTGTGGGCGATCTTCCTCCCACTGCTTCCATTCATCGCACGGCCTACACCGCCCCGTTCTAGGTAGTTTCCCGGCGGTATCCATCCCATTTAAAGGTAAGAAACCCTAACCCTAGGTCTGATTTGAGGTAGGATCGTTGTAGGCTATGTAAAGGCTAACCGATTCCGCTCTTTAGGCTAGAAAACTCCCGTATACGGAAGATTTACTACCCTTGCTGATTCGTTGCGTTTCAAAAGGCAAAGGTGAGGACTTTAAGTGTATAAGTTACGGTTTTTAACGCTTTCAATGTCAGATAATGATAGATTCATGATCTGCATGTAAATGCACATGTACAAAGTGCTTTCCGTTTCCTGTTTCGATTAACATTGTAGAAATTGGAATTTCACATACTCTAGGTATACGTAGAAATACCGTATACGTATTTTTTTTTGAAAAACATTTGACATGTTTATTTAATGTGTGATTATATGATATATGGATAAAATACTAATTTGGCGAAAGGAATCGTTGAAATACATGTTCATGTGTAAGTGCTATGTATGTTGAAATAGTGTATTCTAGAAATACCGTATACGTATTTTTTTTGAAAAAATGTATGACATGTTTATTTAATGTATGATTATACAATATATGTATAAAATACTAGTTTGTAAAGGAGTCTCTGAAATACATGTTAACTTGTAAATGCCTAGTATGTTGAAATTGTGTATTCTAGAAGTACCGCATATGTGTGAATTTTGAAAATACAATTGTAATGATTATTTGATGTATGATTATGATATACATGGGTAAAATACTCACGTGGTGAAGGGACAGCCCTAACACGTATTTTGCTAACATACATCATGTATGTTGGAATAGGGTATTCTAAGTGTTTGCGTAGATGCTTGTGTGTGTAAATGCTTGAGTGTTAGTGCCTTAGAGAGGTGCTGATATGGGATTCCCGACTCCCTTAGAGACATGTAGGATCCCCTCCATGCGGTGGTTCGCTATAACCACTCACTTGTGATGTGTATGTAATTGTATCCATATGTGTATGGTGCTTTACAACATGCTTTACAACCTGCTTTACAACATGCTTTACTTCATGCTTTACCTCATGTTTTATAACATGCCTGCTAACATGCTTGTATTGCTTGTTTATCATGCTTTACTCCACATGCTATTGATGAGAAGTGTTTGAGTTTGGGACTATGCCTATAGTCTAAACATTCGGTACCAGACTTGCGGTTGTAGCTGAGATTCATATCGCCACAACGGACGTGTCTGGCGAACCCGAGTCGTACTTCGGTTGGCGATAGTGGTTGGCCACACGGAGTGCTTTTGCGCTCCATATCGCTCAACTTGTGGTGCGCTCGAGCTAGTCAGGCTCGTCAAGTAAACCGAAGTGTATATGTGTGTTCACCATGTTTGGTCGCTACTGCTTGAACCTAGGGTACCAAACTTACCAGTGGCGATCCCGTTTAACCATGGTACCTCGATCCGCTAAGTCGCATGAGCCGGGCATGGTGGTATGGGACACCGTGGTCGAGCTGTCGGCCTACGCTGGGGCCATGTGCCTCCCCGTAGTGACCATTGCGCAACCAAACTCGTGAGCCGATTATGGTGGTATGGGACACTATATTCGAGCTGTCGATATATACGGCGAGAGCCGAGTACGGTGAGACCTGTACTCGTGCTGACGGGCGACGAATCCTCCGTAGTATCTTCGAGTATACTCCAAGTGTCTGTGATTGGCGACGAGTCTTTCACAGTAACTAGAGTATGAGTTGAGCCGAGTACGGTGAGACCTGTACTTGAGCTGACGGCTAGTGATTGAGCCAAGTACGGTGAGACCGTACTCGAGCCGATGGCAAACAATTGAGCCGCATACGGTGAGATCCGTATCCGCGTGACGGGTGACGAGCCCCTGCGATGCCTTCACTACGCTTCTCAAACCATAATATCGTATGAGATTAGCTAGGATTGACGACCCTAGAATGGATCATGTTTGGGAATGATACAAGGGAGGTACCTTAGTTTTCCAATACTGCTGGTTGAAATGGACTAATAAAAACTTGGTAATCATGAGCATCATCGCACCGCATGTGCTTTGTAGATGTGGCACACTGAGGGAGTAAGCATTCACGAACGTAAGATGATGTCGCTTGAGGGTGGTTTGGCAAGGGCATACAGCATCATGTCATATCATTTTTTGCATTTAACAAGAGTAGTTAGGAATGTTTGAATTGTACTGTTTTATCATTACTGCTTGATTGATTTGATAACATGTTAACCTATGCTTTATTGTTCCACTGAGTTAGCTACTCACTTCCACGTTACGGGACGGTGTTTGCAACACCCACCGGACTCGTCGCAGTGTAGATGGCGCCTCTGTTCGGGAGCCGGAGCTCGACTTCGAGGAGGATCGGGAGGAGTTCTCCTTTATGCGGTAGACGACGGCTATGCTTAGGCCGACCGCATCGCGGGATTCTGGGCTTATCTACGAGTTGTATTTTGATTTTTGACTTAGAAACAATACATGTATATTGGTACTCAGTTAGTACTCATACTCTGGAGTTCACAAAATTTTGATACTTTACATATTTTGAATATAAAATTTCAGTCTTCCGCTTGCCTTTATACAATTGAACTGGAGTATGAATTACTGTTTTGGTATAATCTCATTCATGTTTATTGCGCTAACTCAGACAACATTTAACCATCATTGTGTATGTTACATAAGTGATGCGTTGGAACTCGGGAGTTGAGTTCATACTCGACCCCCGAATTTCAGGGCGTTACAGAGGGAACGTAGGAATTGAGCGAGGCAACGTAGGAATTGAGCGAGGCAACGTAGGAATTGAGCGAGGCAACCTAGGAGTTGAGTGAGGGAAGGTAGAAATTGAGCGAGGCAACCTAGAAATTGAGCGAGGGAAGCTCGAAATTGAGCGAGGGAAGGTAGAAATTGAGCGAGGGAACCTAGGAGTTGAGCGAGGGAAGGTAGAAATTGAGTGAGGGAAGGTAGAAATTGAGCGAGGGAAGCTCGAAATTGAGTGAGGGAAGGTAGAAATTGAGCGAGGCAACCTAGAAATTGAGCGAGGGAAGCTCTAAATTGAGCGAGGGAAGGTAGAAATTGAGCGAGGGAACCTAGAAATTGAGCGGGGGAAGGTAGAAATTGAGCGAGGCAACGTAGGAATTGAGCGAGGCAACGTAGGAATTGAGCGAGGGAACCTAGGAGTTGAGCGAGGGAAGGTAGAAATTGAGCGAGGGAAGGTAGAAATTGAGCGATGGAAGCTCGAAATTGAGCGAGGGAAGGTAGAAATTGATCGAGGCAACCTAGAAATTGAGCGAGGTAAGCTCGAAATTGAGCGAGGGAAGCTAGAAATTGAGCGAGGTAACCTAGAAATTGAGCGAGGGAAGGTAGAAATTGAGCGAGGGAACGTAGGAATTGAGCGAGGGAAGGTAGAAATTGAGCGAGGGAATGTAGAAATTGAGCGAGGGAAACTAGAAATTGAGCGAGGCAATCAAGAAATTGAGCGAGGGTAGGTAGAAATTGAGCGAGAAGAATGTAGAGTTGAGCGAGGAAGGTAGAAATTGAGCGAGGGAGGTAGAAATTGAGCGAGGAAGGTAGAAATGAGCGAGGAAGGTAGAAATTGAGCGAGGCAACCAGGAGTTGAGCGAGGAAGGTAGAAATTGAAGCGGAAGCTCGAAGGTGAGCGAGGCAACCTAGAAATTGAGAGCGAGGAAGTAGAAATTGAGCGAGGAAGGAAGAAATTGAGCGAGGCAACCTAGAAATTGAGCGAGGAAGCTCGAAATTGAGTGAGGAAGCTAGAAATTGAGCGAGGAAGGTAGAAATTGAGCGAGGAAGGTAGAAATTGAGCGAGTCAACCTAGTAGAAATTGAGCGAGGAAGGTAGAAATTGAGCGAGACAACGTAGGAATTGAGCGAGGAAGGTAGAAATGAGCGAGGAATATAGAAATTGAGCGAGGGAAAGTAGAATTGAGCGAGGAAGGTAGAAATTGAGCGAGGAAACAAGAAATTGAGCGAGGCAATCTAGAAATTGAGCGAGGAAGGTAGAAATTGAGCGAGGAAGCTCGAGGAAGTGAGCGAGGAACCTAGAGTTGAGCGAGGAAGGTAGAAATTGAGCGAGGAAGGTAGAAATTGAGCGAGGAAGCTAGAAATTCGAGCGAGGCAACGTAGGAATTGAGCGAGGAAGGTAGAAATTGAGCGAGGGAATGTAAAAATGAGCGAGGGAAGGTAGGAATTGAGCGAGGGAAGCTCAAAATTGAGCGAGGGAACCTAGGAGTTGAGCGAGGGAAGGTAGAAATTGAGCGAGGGAAGCTCGAAATTGAGCGAGAGAAGGTAGAAATTGAGCGAGGCAACCTAGAAATTGAGCGAAGGAAGCTAGAAATTGAGCGAGGGAAGGTAGAAATTGAGCGAGGCAACCTAGAAATTGAGAGAGGGAAGGTAGAAATTGAGCCAAGGAAGCTAGAAATTGAGCGAGGCAACCTAGAAATTGAGCGAGGGAAGGTAGAAATTGAGCGAGTCAACGTAGGAATTGAGAGAGGGAAGGTAGAAATTGAGCGAGGGAATGTAGAAATTGAGCAAGGGAAACTAGAAATTGAGCGAGGCAATCTAGAAATTGAGCGAGGAAGCTCGAAATTGAGCGAGGGAAGGTAGAAATTGAGCGAGGGAAGCTCGAAATTGAGCGAGGAAAGGTAGAAATTGAGCGAGGGAACCTAGAAATTGAGTGAGGCAACGTAGGAATTGAGCGAGGGATGCTAGAAATTGAGCGAGGGAAGCTAGAAATTGAGCGAGGCAACGTAGAAATTTAAGCGAGGAAGCTAGAAATTGAGCTGAGCGAGGCAACGAGAAATTGAGCGAGGCAGCTAGAAATTGAGAGAAGCTAGAAATTGAGCGAGGCAACGTAGAAATTGAGCGAGGGAAGCCAGAAATTGAGCGAGGGAAGCTAGAAATTGAGCGAGGCAACATAGAAATTGAGCGAGGGAAGCTAGAAATTAAGCGAGGCAACATAGAAATTGAGCGAGGCAACGTAAGAATTGAGCGAGGGATGCTAGAAATTGAGCGAGGGAAGCTAGAAATTGAGCGAGGCAACGTAGAAATTGAGCGAGGGAAGCTAGAAATTAAGCGAGGGAAGGTAAAAATTCAGCGAGGAAACCGAGAATTTAAGCGAGGTAACCTAGGAATTGAGCGAGGTAAGTTAGAAATTTAGCAAGGGAAGCTAGAATTTGAGCGAGGTAAGCCAGAAATTGAGCAAGGGAAGCTAGAAATTGAGCGAGGAACGTAGAAATTTAGCGAGGAACGTAGAATTTAGTGAGGAAGCTAGAAATTGAGTGAGGAAGCGTAGAAATTGAAGCCAGAAATTGAGAAAGGAAGCAGAAATTGAGCGAGAGAAGTTAGAAATTAGCGCGAGGCAACGTAGAATTGTGAGAAGTTTAGAAATTAGAAAGCGAGGCAACGAAGAATTGAGCGAGGATGTAGAAATTGAGCGAGGAATTAGAAATTGAAGCGAGGCAACGTAGAAATAAGCGAGGAAAGTTAGAAATTGAAATTGAGGAAGGTAAAAAATCAATGAGGAAAGCGAGAAATTGGAAGCAAGGTAACCTAGGAATTGAGCGAGGTAAGTTAGAAATTTAGCGAGGAAATTAGAAATTGGACAAGGAACTTAGAAATCAAATGATGCAACATAGATTTGAGAAATGTGAAGCCACAAATCAGGTGTGAGGAAGCTAGAAATTGAGCGAGGTAACCCAGATTTGAGCGAGGAACATAGAATTGTGCGAGGAACCTATGTTGCCTCGCTCAATTTCTACTTCCTCGCTCAATTCCTACGTTGCCTCGCTCATTTCATTTCAAAGCTTCCTCGCTCAATTTCTAGCTTCACCGCTCAATTCTCTCGCTTCCTCGCTCAATTTCTAGCTTCCCTTCAAGCCAATTTCGCTTCCTCGCTCAATTTCTACGTTACCTCGCTCAATTTCGAAGCTTCCTCTTCAATTTTACCTTTCATCGCTCAATTCCTACGTTCTTTGCCTCGCTCAATTTCTACCTTCCTCGCTCAATTCCCTAGGTTCATTTCGCTCAATTTCTACTTTTACCTTCCTCGCTCACCCTTCGAGCCGATTTTCACCTTTCTACCTTCGCTCAATTTCTACCTTCCTCGCTTCAATTTCGAGCTTTCCTCGCTCAATTTCTACCTTCCTCGCTCAATTTTTACCTTCCCGGCTCAATTTCTATCTTCCTCGCTCAATTTCTAGGTTGCCTCGCTCATTTTTCATTTTCTACCTTCCTCAAACTCAATTTCTAGCTTCTCGCTCAATTTTTAGGTTGCCTGCTCAAGCCGCAATTTCCTTCGCTCAATTTCTACGTTGCCTCGCTCAATTTTTAGCTTCCTCGCTCAATTCCTAGGTTGCTGGCTCAATTAAATCGTAGGTTCCTCGCTCGTTTTCTACGTTGCTGCTCGCTCAATTTCTACGTTGCCTCGCTCAACCATCGACTGATGGAATCTTGGAAAATAACTAGGTTGGTTGGCTAAAGTAGCTTCTCTTACCCCAAAATCATATGTGGTACGTCAAGTAACTAATTTTGGTTTAGAAGATATTCTTGTTGAATGATTAAAGAAATAAATGAAAAAAAAGAGGGAAAAAAATTTTATATGCTTATATATACTTATTTATATAAATATGTATTAAAGAAAATTGTAGGTAGAATAAATTTTTCTATGTAAAAAATAAATAAAAATAAATAAAAATAAAAAATTTCAAACACGGACACAGACTACAGTTATGGCTATGGTTATAATCCGTAGCTAAAGGTTAAGCACCTTTTTCGATATATCAACATACAGCCGATATATCGAAAATTGTAAGATTTTTGAAGAAAACTCACTGGATAGTTCTGGACCATTTTTGATATATCGACTGGCTGTCGATATGTTGACCGCTTTTTTTTTTCCGTTGTAATCCCACTGCTTTTTGTGGGTCCTATTATGGGGTATGTGTTATATCCAAACCGTCCATCTATTTGGCGAGCTCGTATTCAGGCTTGAGACTAAAAATAAGATAGATCTAACTATCAAGTAGACCACACTGTAAAAGGCAATGGGGAATTGAACGTATATCATTGAAACCCTTTTAGGGGTTATAGAAGTTTTGGATCATTATGAAATTTGTTTTTCTTCTTCATCCAGGTCTTTGTGACCTATGAATGAACTTAGACGGGGAGGATTTCTCACGAACATCACAGTGGGCCCCCAAAAAGTTTTTAATGGTCGACACTCATTCAACACTGTTTCCTGTAATGTGGTACACTTGAGATTTGCATATACCTCATTTTTGGTCGTATACCATAAAATGATATGGAAAAATATATGGACGGCATGGATGAATAGCATACATCATGGTGGGGCCCACAGACCACCGACCATCCGCCATTGGCTGGTGGCAGGGGGAGTACCCAATCCTTTTAAGCCGTTCGTACAACTCTCAGTTCGAGGAGCGTCAGCGCACGTCTTCGCAGCGAAAAGGAGGGGTAGTTTCGTCCTCAACGTCGCTGTCCGCACGTAATAGTCTAGATTGGTAACTAAGGTTTGTATTCTTTCATAGAAACCGCTGGGTAAAAGGGTTTGTCTACAGTAGTCATTTTCTCATTTTCCATTCGATATTCGATTGTGGCTTACCTCATTGCTTACCGCACTGTGAGTGTCTTACCTCATCGCTTACCGCACTGTGATCAATGTGTTGTATATCCATGTCCTCCATCTGTTTTTGCAGCTCATCTTAGAATGCAATTCTAAAATTTATGCAGATCCAAGTCTCAGATGGACTACACCATTGGAAACAGTGATGAATGACCATTAAAAACTTTTCTTGGACTGCAGAAGTTTTGGATCAAGCCTATCTTTGTATTTTCCCTCGATCTAGGTCTGGTTGACCCTTATCAACGGGTCGGATGGCATAAAAATATTACCGTGGCCCAGGAAGTTTTTAATGGTGGATGTTCAATCAAAAAATTTCCTGTGGTATGGTCCACATGAGACTTGGATCTACTAAATTTTTGGGACCAAGTTCTAAAATGAGCTGGAAAAACGGATGGGCGGCATGGATATATGAAAAATCATCAAGGTAGACCACACAGTAAGGACCACACTCACTAAGGAATCTCCCCCTAGCTAAAGGCGTGTGAGTCAGTGAGTATGAGCAGCTTGGGGTGAAACTCAGGCGGGTTGCATTGGGTTGGGTTACAACCAAGTCTAAGCGAACTTGACCTAAAGTGTTCAACCTGAACTTCAACCTGACCCATGGGACCCAAACAAATGTTATTATTCTCAACCCGACTTGACTGGACCGACTTAGCGCCCCCATGGTTGGATGATAAGAATCATCCATTTGGATGATCTGAATTCCTGCAGTGGACCTCGTAAATCATGTCAGGTCTGCCTCCATGGTTCAGTGGTATACAAACTCTGTTTCAACATGAGACAATGGGATCAATCGGTGTCCATGAGGATCCAGACAGTGGGGCCCATCCTGTATGTATGTGTTGTATATTCATGCCGTCCATTTATTATTCCAGTTAATTTTAGGGCACCCAAAAAATGAAGCAGATTCAAATATTAAGTGGACCACACCAGGGGAAGTAGTGGTGATTGGCTATTAACAACCTTTTATGAGCCACAAAAGTTTTATATCAAGCTTATATATGTATTTTCCCTTTATCCAGACCTTATAAACAGATTAGATGGCAAGTAAACATTACAGTGGGCCCTATATGAAAATTTTAATGGTGGGCAATCAAATCACTATTGTTGCTGTGATGTTATCCACCTGATATTTGGATCTGCTTCAATTTTTGGTTTATGCCATAAATTTAGCTGGAACAAGGCATGGATATATAACATATACATGAAGGTGGGTTCCCTGTCAGGGTCTCATCCAGCAAGCTTTTGCCCACCTCACCTTATTGCCGCCTGAAACGTGGCCAGTCGGTGGATGTGCCCAACCGTTACCAGCCCTGACTTAAACATTTTGCCAGCTTATTTTAGGGCATGATCGAAAAAATGCAGCAGATCCAAACCTAAGGTGGACCACATCACATGAAACAGTGGTGATGGAATGCCCACCATTAAAAACTTCCCAAGGATCCACCGTAATATTTATTTTCCATCCAACTGTTGATAAAGTCACACAGATCTGGATGAAGGGAAAACATAAAAATCAACTTGATTCAAAACTTTTATGGCTCACGAAAAGTTTTTAAAGGTTAATCACTGGTATGGTCCACCTGAGATTTGGATCTGCTTCATTTTTTTCCTCATCCCTTAAAATAAGCTGGAGAAACAGATGGACGGCGTGGATATAAGACACATACATCACAGTGGGCTCCACAGTTAGGATCCCGAGATCCCGTGGATGAATTGCCTCTTCAATCTCACACAAATTGGTCTGGCACCTGTCAACTGCAATGCTTGTCGAGTTACCATAACACGTGTAACAAATAGCCAGTACGTGCTAGGGCCTGAGATTGGCCAATACAAGTCAATGGCTTTCTAATACTACAGTGGAGCCGTGTGATTTGAGCCATTGGATTTGTTTTTGTTGATGATCAAGATGCCACCTGATGAGATCATCTTAACAATGGTCTTGTCTTAAATTGCATAAGATTCAATCAAATTTTCAATTCCACTCGCAGTCAAATTGAATAATGCTAAATTTTCAATCGCAGGATATGAATGGTTGGTCAATATTTTTACTATTTTCTACTCGAGTGTGACTTACCTCATTGCTTACGTCTCCGTGAGTGACTTACCTCATTGCTTACTTCACCCTGCTAAGGGCGCCGAGTAGGTGTTACCCAACCTTTACTAAATGGGGCCACCTTGATTAATATGTTGTATATCCAAGTCGTCCATCTGTTTTTGCAGCTCATTTTAGAATGCAATTCCAAAATTTATGAAGATCCAACTCTCGGGTAGACTACACCATTGGAAACAGTGATGAATGACCATTAAAAACTTTTCTTAGACCGTAGAAGTTTTGGATCAAGCCTATCTTTGTATTTTCCCTCCATCCAGGTCTGGTTGACCCTTGTCAACGGGTCGGATGGCAAAAAAAAATTACAGTGGGCCCTACGAAGTTTTTAATGGTGGATGTTCAATCAAAACCTTTCTTATGATGTGGTCTGCCTGAGATTTGTTTTTGGGACCAAGTTCTAAAATGGGCTGGAAAAATAGATAGGCGGTATGGATATATGAAAAATCATCAAGGTAGGCAACACCCATTAAGGAATCTCCCCCTTGCTAAAGGTAGTGTGAGTAGCTTGGGGGTGATACTGAGGCGGGTTGGATTGGTTGGGTTACAACCAAGTCTAACCTAACTTAACCTAAAGTTATCACGGGAGGTTCAACCTGATTCATGGGACCCAAACATGTGTTATTATTATCAACTCGACTTGACTGGACCCACGTAGCGGCATGGTTGGATGATAAGAACCATCCATTTGGATGATCTGAATTCCTGCAGTGGACCTCATAAATCATGTCAGGTCTGCCTCCATGGTTCAGTGGTATACAAACTCTCTTTCAACACCAAAAATGGTATCAATCAGTGCCCATGAGTATCCTGACAGTGGGGCCCACCCATATGTATTGTATATTCATGCCGTCCATTCATTATTCAAGTTAATTTTAGGGCATCCAAAAAATAAAGCGGATTCAAATATTAAGCGGGCCACACCACCACAGGAAGTAGTAGTGATTGACTATTAAAAACTTGTTATGAGCCACAAAAGTTTTATATAAAGCTTAGTTACGTGTTTTTCCCTTCATTCAGTTCAACGTGACCTTATAAACAGATTAGATGGAAATAAATATTACAGTGGGTCCTATAAGAAATTTTTAATGGTGGGCAATCAAATCACTACTGTTTCTGTGATGTTACCCACCTCATATTTGGATCTGCGTCGCTTTTGGGCTTGTGCCCTAAAGTTACCAGGAACAATAGATGGAAGGCGTGGATATACAGCACATACATGAAGGTGGGCTCAGTGTCAGGGCCTCATCCGACAAGCTATTGCCCACCTCACCTTATTGGCACATGAAACGCAGCCAGTCAGTGGATGTGCCCAAACGTTACCAGCACCGACTAAAACATCAGGCAGCCTCAACCCACGCATAACTGGGTCCAACTTGTGATGTGGTCCACTTGAGCCTTGGATCTGTCTCAATGTTTGGCTGATGCATTAAAATGAATCAGAAAAAATGGATTAATGGTGCAGATAAAACCCATAAATTATGATAGGCCCCAAAGAGCCTTGCCTCAACCGATTTCCGTCCCAGCGAGGGCAGGACGCAATCTGCTTCTTCCCATTTGCGGATGCGGATTAGCTGCTGACCGGTTAAGTAGCAAGACTTGCTACTGAAGTTATATTGCGAAGTTCTGCAGGCCCCACCATGATGTATGTGTTGCCTCGGCACTGTCCATCTATTTGGAGAGATCATTGACAAAGAATGAGAAAGATTTTACATACATATGATATAAATGAATAGTTAAGAGAAGTTTATCATTGGTCCATATTCTTCGTACATACAAGTTGGACAACACCTGATATCACTCTAGCATTCGTGGCCAGGCCTTCTCGATCGATGTATGGTCCGGATTTTACATGTCTAATGCACTATTACATGTGTTGTAAATGGCCTCTTGAATCTTCTTTACCTTATAGTAGAAGCATTGTGTTTTTAAAGTTAATATGTAACAAATTCTTCATCAATATTGTTTTATTACTTATTACACTTAGTTGTTATCTATATATTATCTTCAATGCTTCGTAATCAACAGTGATTGGATCATGCCATTACATATTTTTAATTTGCAGGCTTACTTTTATAGTCCAATTGGCAATTGATTTAGCTTAAAAATTAGCTTAAATATTCTTTTAAATAAGCTTAACAAAATGACATACTCTTCTCTAGTTTTTTTTTTTTACTCAGATTTTAAAACTATTTCTACTCCAAGATTTACTTGGTGTGAAAATATAATTTCTTATATGTAACTAATTGATAGATTACTCAAAATAAAGTTAACAAGTGACTTACAGCTTACTTCTAAATAGGATTACTTGCTTAAAAATGTTACCATCATCCAAACAGTCCCTCAAATACCAAGGAAGAGAAGAAGGCGGCCTAGAAAAAGAACATGAAAATTACCTAACCCAATCCCCTGTTCTTGGAAAACTACTTTGGCGCAATCATTCCTGCCTTCCTTGCATAAGCGAAAATCCCGCCGGCCTCGATGACGGGCCCTGCATCCCCAATGGCCTTCAATCGATACTCCTTGCCAGTCGTATGATTGATCAACCTAAATTTTTCTAGCTCGATGGTGACAACATCCCCAGTCGTGCACTCATCGGACAGTCGGCCCTCCGACTCGACCGGGTAAACCTCACCCGTCACGACGGAATTCCTGAAGAAGATTCGGGCGTAGGACTCAGCGACGACGGCACGGACGCCGGAGGCGGCAAGGGCAACGGGTGCGTGCTCACGGGAGGAGCCGCAGCCGAAGTTGGAGCCGGCGATGAGGATCGAGTACCGGGTCTGCGACTGGCCGGGGTCGATGAAGGGGATGGGGTAAGAAGAGGAAGGGAGGCCGACGAGGGCGAAGGAACCGAGCTTGCTGTATTCGTCCGGTTTGGAGGGGATGAGGGTGAGATGCTCAGTTGGGATGATCTGATCGGTGTCGATGTTGTCGTGGACAACGTAGCAGAGGCCGTGGAAAGTGTTTGTGGTTGGGGTGGGCGATGCGGTAGCTAAGGGGATGAGAGGAGTGGAGGGAGATAAGTGTTTAGAGAGAGTGGGAAAGATGAGGTGGGGAGTTTTAGGGATTTGGGGAAGGTGGTGGGATTTGGAGGGGAGAGTGGGTGTTTCTGAGATGAGAGGAAGGTGGATTTTTGAGCTGCTATTTTTGCTGTTGCTGCTGCTGCTGCCATTGCCATTGAAAATTGGTCTTTTCTTCAAACACTTTCAGTTTGGTAAGGATTATGAAATAAGGGCTGTGGGTTTTTATTATGATATTCTTCGCTTTTTGGCACAGGAAGATCGACAGGCTGCATGTGGAGAGACGTAACAAGGTAATCCGCCGCCTCGCACGTGCGAACGCAAATTTCCTCAACTCCTGTTTCAGGGATGCGGACACGCCAGGGGTGATGTGTTGAGGTGGGCGCTGTGGGGCCAAACATGATGTATTTTTATTTTTTATTTTTTGTATCCACTCCGTCCATTCGTTTTTTAGCTCATATTAGTGAATCTACGAAAAACTGAAGTAGATACGAATCTCAAGTGGACCATACATAGTAAATAATAGTGATTGGTGGATGTTATTATCTCCACTGTTTCCTGCGGTGTGATCCACTTGAGCTTTGGATATGCTTAGTTTGTGGAATCACAACCTAAAAGGATGGGGCAAAAGGGATGAACGGCGTGGATATAAAATACATATATCATATTGAGCCCCACATAGCCCAACACATCGACACACCACCGCTGCGTGTCATTGACCCTATCTGTAGAGTATTAAACCTCACTAACAAATTATGATTATTGATTGTATCTAATTGTCGGATTTGTGGACATTCATTGGACGATTAAACATAAACAGTATCAAGTGGGCCGTATAAAGGAAAAAGTGGTTACAGAAATTCCTACCGTACGTTAAAACCTCTATGGGTCCACAGTGGTGTTTACATACCATCCATACCCTTCATAATATCATTCCCGCAGTGATGAACTGAAAAATACAAATATTAGCATGATTCAAATCTTCTGTGGCCATGAATATTTCAACTGTGAATTTTCAATACTCATTGGGTCTTGCATCTTGCTCCCTTTTGGTTTCACTTACTAAAATAAAGCTCAATCAACGGATGAATGGGTGAATTTCTCACAAACATCACAATGGCTCCATGCAGGTTTCCAGCAAAGGATCTCACTGCTAAAGGCTTTTGCAGGAATCCGCGTCCGACACTTGACATGAGTGCATAAACTCAGCTACTAAACTATGGAATCAAATGTCAGATTGGTTGAACAATCCTAACCTCTGATCTACGGACACGTGATGACACGCAGCCAGTCGGTGGATTGGGCCGAACGTTACCAGCCCTGCAATGCTAAAACCATCAGGCCGCCTCAACACACTTATAACTGGGTCAAACTTGTGATGTGGTCCACTTGAGTCGTGGAGATGTCTCAATGTTTGGCTTGCGCATTAAAATGACGTCACTAAGTTTTGTAGGGTCCACCATCATGTATGTTTTGTATCCACACCGTTTATTTATGTGGAGAGATTATTTTAGGGCATGAACCAAAGAATTAGCCAGATTCGTAGCCTTAGTGGACTCCACCACAGAAAATAGTAGAGAGTAATACTCACCGTTAAAAACTTCCAAAAAGCCAAAAAAGTTTTTATATTTGTGTTTTCTTCTATCATGTCTATGTTAACTTATGAACAGATTAGATTTCAAATAAACATCAGGGTGGACCTTAGAAAGGTTGCAACGGTGAGCGTCGCTCCACCCACTGTTTAATGTGGTGGGGTTAACCCAACTTTGTATCTTCATCATTCTTTGTCTCATACTCCAACTAGATGTATCAACTAGACGTACGGTGCGATACAACACATACATCGTATTGCGCCCACAGAACTTGGTGACGTCACTTCTCCCGCTACTCAACCTGTCAGTAGCTAATCGGCGTCCACCGCTTTCTGCGTTGCATGATTAAAAAATGTAATTCGATACTCAGGCGGAGCACGACACTTGAGGTACTTGTTAGTACACCCTACGGTCAGTTCACAAATCACTGTTAGCCACCGGGAATCGATATCAAGTCCTGAAATGGGGTATCTTTCACTCAGTCTACCTGGGTGTCACACAGTTTAGTCGCTGAGTTTATGCTTGCACGTGTATAAACTCAGTTCGGTAATTCCGGATGTCAAAAAGTGAAAAATATCGGAACAAAAACGAAACCGAACCGAACTGCAAGTGTTTGAAGAAAAGATCCATTTGCAATGGCAATGTCAGCAACAGCAAAAAAAGCAGCTCAAAAACCCACCTTCCTTTCATCTCAGTAACACCCACTCTCTCCTCCAAATCCCACCACTTTCCTTTCCTCAATACTCCCCACCTCATCTTTCCCACTCTCTCTAAAACACTTCTCTCCCTCCACTCCTCTCATCCCCTTAGCTACCGCATCGCCCACCTCAACCACAAACACTTTCCATGGCCTATGCTACATCGTCCACGACAACATCGACACCGATCAGATCATCCCAACTGAGCATCTCACCCTCGTCCCCTCCAAACCGGACGAATACAGCAAGCTCGGTTCCTTCGCTCTCGTCGGCCTCCCTTCCTCTTCTTACCCCATTCCCTTCATCGACCCCGGCCAGTCCCAGACCTGGTACTCGATCCTCATCGCCGGCTCCAACTTCGGCCGCGGCTGCTCCCGTGAGCACGCACCCGTTCCCCTTGGCGCCTCCGGCGTCCGTGCTGTCGTCGCTGAGTCCTGCGCCCGAATCTTCTTCAGGAATTGCGTCATGACGGATGAGGTTTGTCGAGCCGGCGGTGATGAATGCACGACTGGGGATGTTGTCACCGTCGAGTTAGAAGAATCATACGACTGGCAAGGATTATCGATTGAAGACCAATGGGGATGCAGGGCCCGTCCTCGAGGCAGGCGGGATTTTCGCTTATGCAAGGAAGGCGCCAAAGTAGTGTCCCATAAAAGGGGATTTAGTTAGGTAATTTTCATGTTCTTTGTCTATGTATACTATAATTTAGGATGGCCGCCTTCTTCTCTTCCTTCGTATTTTAGGGACTGTGGATGATGGTAACTTTTTCAAGTAAGTAATCCTACTTAGATGTAAGCTGTAAGTCAGCTGTTAGCTTTATGTTTAATTAATTTATAAGTTAGTTACAGATCCGGTAAAGACCCGCGGTAAAACCTTTACCGGAGGTCAAGAAAGTGACTGTAAAAGCTGTGTCGGTGGAGGATTTACGGGCGGTCAGCGACTTTTACCGGCGGTTATGCTGGGCGCCTTCAGGCCTGATCATGACCCATAATGGTCGTAAAATGGGCCTGTAATGAGGATTTGTTGGTTCCTCAAAGGAAAGATCCATCAAACCTGAGCTCGGCCATATCCCATTCATTAGCGAGCCCTAAAAATGAATATTAAAATAATATTTACAATAATAAGTTGAATGGTTCCAAATACATTTAAAAATAAAAATAAAAAATCCCATCGATCCAGCTTCCATTCATCCTGCCTAAATCCTGCAAAACAAAATAACAAAAAGAAATTAATTACATCCCAAATCCAAAAAAAAAAAAAAATATATATATATAAAAAAAAAAAAAAAAAACTATCTATAGATATGTGCAATAGAGATCAATAACTATGCCGGTCAAACCCCATGCATGTCAAGAATGCATCCAAGCATCGGCACACATGCATTTCAACATAAGGTGGATGCATCTAATTGAAGTTAACCTGTCTTCCTCAATTTGTGCTTTCATGGCATCCAACCAGACCATGGAAATTCACTCTCTATTAAAAATAAGGCAAATTACCATGGAAGCATAAAGATATGCACATTTATGGGCTGTTTCGGCATGATTTTATCAATGCCATTATATCTAGTGTTATGCCTTACTTGTTAGCTGCTTACTGTAGGTGCCACTTCCTGACAGATCACTTAAATAAGCAAACCTACAAGAATGACTTCATGACATTGCAATTCCAAAATTGACATACACAAACCCAACCAATGCAAATGAGCACAAAAACCAAATACCAACCAAACAAGTGGCAATAGAAATGTGCAATTGAAAATGTTTAACAAAGACCTAATTCTCATTTCATGGTTATCTTTCACTAGGGAATTTAACAATAAACCAACTGAAAAAATAAGGAACCGTCCTTGAAGAAATCTGCACCTCTAAAAAACCTTAAGAAACTGTCCAAGTTATGGTACCTGCTGAAGATGTTACGTGAACCAACCATTAATCGTATTTGATTATCTAACTATCAGATTGGTGGATAGTTGACAGTTAAAAATGAAGAAAATCCAATGGTCCTATTTCCACAAACGAGTGTCCACAAATCAGTGGTTTGGATTGTTTGACCAATCTAATCTTTGGTTTTTGATTTGGCAACAGTGGGCTGCACAATCTAATTGGTTTTATTGAAGTTAATATATGCCACGTGTACAATTTCCGAGTGGCTGTGTATCAAGCATCATATGCAGCCTGAGTATCATACAACTCTAAAATCAATACATGTAGTAAGCCACAACAGCCAGACATTTCATCAAAATTCAAGCATTCACATAATTGCAGGCATATTGCCAGAAAAAGGCTAGTAGGATGTGAGATTAATGATAAGATACTATTGTCTTTATGCTTGATATTGATGTGCAAATGGAAACAAGAAAATAGACATCCATCCATAAGTTAGCAACTGCTAATATAAATAGATTTCATTTGTTTCTTTTAACAGAAAAATTGAGGAATTTCTGATGCTTATAGGAATCTTGGAAAATACAGATTCCAAGGGTTGGAAAGGAGCAAAGGATTTGGAGATGGAGACTTGAGTGTCTTTTCACCATCCTGTATCAAGCAAATCTTGGTTTTGAACATAAAATTCAAGCAAATCTTGATTTTGAACATAAAATTCACTTAAACACAGATAAAATACATCCACTTAACCTCAATGTGGCTGCCAGATGAATGAACCTACCTGACTTTTGTGCCAGGTGATCTTCACAAATGGATCCTCTATCTGATTCACAGCTCAGATCTCCCACAAAACACAAAAAATTTATGAACAGATTTAAGATACCTGCTGCAAGCATGTGAATTGTGTAACCTCCATCCCATCCATCAAAATTTCCCAGCCCAATCCCCAAGCTCCAAGAACCTATCAACATTTCAAAAAACAAAGAAAAAAGAAGAGAAGGATGGAAAAGGAGTTTGCTGATAAGAACCGTTAACTATGCCAAAATTTCCAGATCAACTAGGTACTTTTAATCTTACAGTTATTATCTAATGTAACATGAGTACATGCTACGATTCAAGTTGTATCTCAAGCTTCTCAATCATACTTAATTGATCTAGCCCAGATCATACTAAGAAAAGAGACAAAATCAACAACAACAAAATAAATAAATAAAAATAAAAAGTAAATCAGTCAATTCGAATTTAAAAAAGGCCTACCGGATTTTCCCAGTTGTCCTCCATGAAACGTATATCAAGTTCATTCACATTGATACTTGCTAAGCATGTTAGCTTCAGATACTCAAGCCCATAAGGTATGTAAAAGAAAAAATATTGATATGTACTGGATAACAGATTATACAGAAACCACAGATCCTAAGATTGAATCATATCTAATTAAAATGAGCATTCGTTCAGTAAAAAGCATATATCAAATAATGATTGGCTTGGAATTCCATATTTTCAAGGTGAACTTCTCTTCTTTTCAAATTTTTTTATTTTAGAATCACTGATTTCATCTTTACTGCTGATTAATGAATATTATCAACAGAAGAAAGAAAAATAAAATCCTATTCATATTACTACAAGATGATTTGTAGGAGATGTGATCTGAAGCTTTCTACAATGGTCACTGGCTATTAATTCTGACAAGCGAGACCCATGCTTACGTAATCCAAATCATTTTTGTGTGTGACGGTGTGGATGGAGAGCCTAGCCACCAAGAATAAAAAAAAATTTCAGTTGAACATGGGCCATTGGATATTTCTCTTCTTACCAGGCTATTTGTAGCAACAACAAAAAAAACTTACAACGTGATATCGAAGAGATTTTTCTTTATCATGTTTCATCAATGGTGGGACACAACAGAGCAGCAATCTGGATAACCAGAGCAATACTGAGGGCTGCTATGTTGATGAGAGACTTCCAAGAACACAACAGAGCACCAAGAACATGCAAGACGATATAACATTGAATTTAATTTTGAAACAAAGATGGATGAAAATAATCCCTCAATGTCAAATAAAGATAGATAGTACAAAAGACAAAGTCAGACAGCAAATTAATATGAATTTTGTTAGTGTTAAATGCCTACATGAGCAACCTGGCCATTCATCTGGAATCCAAGCCATTCACAGATCCCAGCCCAGGCACAGACAACAACCTGGCCTTTCATCTGGAATCCAAGCCATTCACCATGTGCCCAATCACATATATGGCATCACCCAAAGATCAGGCAGGTCCACTCACCAGGTAGGCCAGTCTACAAAAGAATGGACGAATAGAAAGTTCTGGCTAATGGCCACATCCAACATACATGTGTGGCCCACCTGATGAATGCCTGATTTTCGGGTCTACATGCATATAGAATAATAAAACCTTGCCAAAGGCATTACCTTTCTGTTTCTTTTGGAACAATAAGAATGAGAAGCTTTGGTTTGAACGCAAGAGCTTTGTCTATGAACTTGTTTGCCAGGCCTGCTTTGACTCTGAAAGGAGGGTTCAGACCCATTATCTACTCACAAAATCAGCAAGAACAGAAACATGATCACAATCCAGACATGCTGCTCACAATCCAAAGCTTGATACTCTGGCAAGAACACGGTGGATGATGCACATGCACCTAGAAATTGCATTGGTGGCATACAACTATGTCAGATAAATGATTAGGAAATACATATAACAGATGATTTTGGAGTCTGCATTTTAATAGATAGATGATAGAGGTAAAATCATCTTTTTATTGGAGAAAGGAATATTGGAGAAAACCTTTGAAAATTCAGGTTCAAAGGCATTCCATTGGTGAAAGGGAAAGCCAACTCCCCATCAAATGCTTCCAGGGAACCACTAATGGTCCGCCTAACCAATTTGCTTGAACAAGTTTGATAAGAGAAACTATGAAATATGAACGCCATATTAAAGATTTCAGAATAGTTGCCCATCCAGTGAAATCATATAAAGCTCATCTTCCTCTGCAACAAGTTCAAAGGTTAACCAGCCAGTAACAAAATAGTTATAGCCAAAAGAGAGAAGGGTAGAGAGTTCATGGAGACAGATTTTTTCACAGTTTAAATACATGAAATTTCAGTTGGGATTAAGTTAGAAAATAAAATGTTGCTGAAGGTATGGCCCTTGATAGAGTGGAATGGCGGAATAGGATTCTTGTAACTGACCCCAATTAATTGGGATAAGGCTTAGATGATGATGGTGATGAAGAAGTGTGATAATGTTTATCTCAATGGTTGAACCACTACCTAACTTCAGAAGTAAAAGGAAACGTAGTTGATTTTTTTTTTCCCCTAATATTTTGCTGTTGGATGTAGTATTTCCAAATGGAAGTTTCAATAAGATAAAACTGTTGGAGGGTCATGGTTAAAAAATAATAATAGTGATGATGAAAGATGTCAGATATGCATGTTCATGCTGGACCACCAAAAAAAAAAAAAAAAAAAAAAAAAAAAACACAACAACATAAGAACTGCACAACCTCGGCTGTAAAATTTTCTACTCAGGTGCCACTGTCACTTTGAATTGTGTTTTGGATTTGTGCTCCTGCTCCTGCCTCCTAGCTGTTTATACTTGCTAACATTTTGAAGCTGAAGCTTCTCCATTCCCATGCTCAAATCAGTTCCTGCTTACCTTCACACTTTGTGACTACTTTCACACCAACAAAAAGATCAGTTATAAACATTACTGTGGGCCCTACCTATGGAAGTATGGAGCTTCCAATAGAGAAAAGAATGGTTACCAGTCAGTTCTAACCTACAAGACAAATCTTAGCCATTAGCCACTGTTCCAGGTTATTCCATAGATACATATGCTTTAAACATGAATATTATGGTAAAAGATGATTACATACTTGTAAAATAAAGTTCCACATGAATTTATATCCGAAAGAAAGAAAGAAAGACAACTAACTTAATGGGCCATGTGCAGTAAAGTTGGATCTGATTTTTGGTTATCACGAAACACAATGGAACCACATGTTCCCACTTCCAGCATTTTGAAAACTTTCACATGATCCAGCCAGTAAAAAAAAACATTTGGCAACAGAAAATACAGAATAAAATTTTGTGGTGAAATGAAGAAAATAGAGATAGGAAGGGAATGTTTAGGGTGAAAATTTTGAGATTAGTGGATTACTAAAATGTTGCTAAAAATAAAATGTTTAAAAATATTTATAGTGGATTACTAAACAATAAGACTTATGTAAGTGTTGGACTACTGTTCTGGGAGATTGGCAGCGTTTGGTTGCATCCATATTTTCTTTTCATGTGTGGCAATGTTCTGGTACAGGAAGATGAAAAGTGCAAGCTCTCAGACTAAACTCTGACTCGAAGGAACAAGATCTCTCAGATTCATCAATGAAAGCGGCCTAATTTTCTGAATTATCAAGTTTCCCACTGTTTGTGAGAAGTAATTGGGAAAGAACCACTTCTGAAACAAAGGGAAAGAAACAAACAAAGAAAGATAATTATAAATTTTTTTATATATAAAAAAAACATAAGATGAGAAATTGATTCTGACAATTGGAAAATCAAACAATTGCAATCATGAAAATTGGACTTCAGAATAATCTTATATTTCTTTTAGCCAACATGGTAATGTTTTAACATATTTGAAAGTTCTAATGGAAATCAGGTACCCAAACTGAGAAATTGTCTCCAAAGAATCATACCCGCATTGATTTTCTTGATCCATCTCTGACAAATTCCAAGTACTTGGAAGTGCCATATTGAACAGATTCGGGATTCTCCAGGAGAGGCAATGCAACAGAACCTTGGGACTTTAGGCTTGTGATCCACCTGCGGAGTAAATAGTTCACTACCTGTGGAGCAAAGGAATCAAACAGTAACTGCCCAGAACTGATAAAAGGAAAAGGGAAAATGCTTTAAGAGAAATGCTTACACAGGTATGAGCATCATACCATTTGCAAAATAGATTCAAAAGGGAATTCTAACTCATGAAAAGATAAATGCTGTTAAGAGGAGTGAAACCCAAGCATAGATAAATGCTATTTTGAATTGCAAATCATTCCTTGAATGACAAACTTTATTGAGAAAAAACAAGGATGAAATGCTATGGAAGAGTGTTACATTGGATGACATAATGCCACTGGATGAGATAATGACAAAACATCCAGTGTATGCAATGGATGCAATTTCAGTTCTAACAAATTAGAGAAAAACAATTACGATCAAGAGAGCAATAAAATGATCCCGTGATTTCTGGCTTTCACAGATAGTTGCTAATTCTATTCACTATAGCTCCCGAATAGGACTGGAATAATTTAGGAATGTCAATCACATCCCTGATTCTTTTGAAAGGTAACCAGCAATATCTCGGAAATAACCAACATTTTTATGACTTCTGTAAGCAGGTTAATACCAAGGTAGCTTCTATTTTCCAGATTATTTGGCAAGATCATGAACTGTTTGCCACTCCATACTTCTTTTTTTAAGATATAAAACCCTTGGTTCTGTTTTTTAGAGATATGAAGTACAAACTTGCTTGCATTACTCTTGACTGTACATTGCACCAACAATACACACGGATGTAACTGCTATGGGACAGCTATAGAAAGCCTAGTTCACCAGCCTTATCTACACAGCAGCGGAGAACAGGGGTAAAGCTTCACTGCTCGAAACCTAATACCAAGTGACAGTAACTATTAAATTTTAAATATCCATCACAAAGAATGTATCTATATGTACAAAATATACATCTAAGCATGACAACCAAATTTTGTACTGTGAGAAGAAAGCAAAATAGCATATATCTCACCAAATCCCTTTGGATCTTTATTGATGAATCTCCTCAAATGGTCAGTAGTAGCCATGATTAGGTAACTGCAGACATTGATGTCCCTGTAGACATTGCTAAATGTTTTCAGAAGTATTTCTACTAGTACTAATATTACTGTTTGAGGTACTATAAAATCCAAACCGATAGATCTTATAGCCCAATCCATATTCGGAATAATGTCACAATAACTGGTACTGACAAACAAACACCGTATAACATACTACAATCTCATCAGCGTACAAGCAGAAAATCAGAAAAGAGAGAGAGCATATAAAATGTATAAAAATGTTGAAAAGCTATACAAACCTCAGCACTCAGATGCCGAAGTAATTCATGTGGAATGTAGAAAGTAAAGGCAGCCAGTCAAAAGACCCAAAGATTTACTGCTGCAGGTAAAACAACTAAGTAAAATAAGCAAAACCAAACCTTTTAAATAAATTCATCCATGGGATAGAGAACAACAAAGAAACACCATATTTTTTCTTCTTAAGTGAAAACATGCATGTGAAATAAAAAGACCAGATTCATTGTTTTTGTTTTTGCTTTTCCGTTTTGTTCCTCTTGTTTCTGCTGTCTTTTTTTTTTCTGCAGTGGAATAACGAGAAGACCATCTTCTGCATTTTCTTGTTTCTTGCCCTTGGTTTTAGTGAAATTGTCACCTTCTCAAAGGGGGATAAAAAAAGAAAAAAAGAAGAAGAAAATAGTTTCCAAATACATTGCAGATTTATTATTAGAAATTTCTGGTGCATTTGGCTAGTTTGTTACAGGAATTGGAATAGTGATGCACTATCCGTTATGAGCACTGGGAAGGTCCTTCTCAGGGTCTGTAAGGCATCCTTCACGGTGTATATACATTTGGTTGCAGATTCTTCTATTGCCTGTACAAAACTACGAACAAACTCCACATTGTAGTGGCACGCCCACCAGTCGTGAACACAGGTATCAAGGGTTTTGGATTATTGGACCATGAACCCTCTTGTAATTGACAACTGTACAACCTTGATGTGGTAATACTTTGGGAGAGACTGAAGAGGCGATCCAGCCAGTCGGTAGATGGGCCCAACCTGATCAGCCCCATCTCAAATATCAGGCCACCCCACCCCACTTATCACTGCGGGTCACACTTGCATGATAAATATGTTATTTGATACCATGGTAGGGTACGAAACTTGATACGCAGGTGCCCATAAATTTGTACACGTGGCATGCATAAGCCCAATGACTAAACTGTGGTCCTCGAATATATTTGAATGTTGTCGATAAACACCACAACAAACTGGTTGAGATATGAACGAAAGATCTCGTTCATCAACTGCATGAATACTGCAGGCGCATTGGTCAGTCCGAAGGACATGACCTGGAATTCAAAATGACTGTAGCGAGTCCCAAAAGCTGTCTTCGGAATATCCTCATGTTGGACCCGAACCTGATGATAACCGGACCGCAAGTCTATCTTCGAAAAGAACTGCGTCTCCTGCAACTAATCAAACAAATCATCGATACTTGGAAGCGGGTACTTGTTCTTGATCGTGACCTTTTTGAGCTCACGGTAATCTACGCAAAGCCTTAACGAGCCATCATTCTTCTTCACGAAGAGCATCGACGCTCCCTACGGTGAATTACTCGGACTGATAAAGCCTAGCTCGCGCAACTCGTCCAACTGCTTCTACAGTTCCCGCAACTCTAACGGTGCCATACGATACGGGGCATTCAAAATCGGCACGGTACCAGGCACGAGATCAATTTGCAACTCGGTGTGCCGACGAGGTGGTAACCCCGGAATCTCATGGAACACATCGGAAAAACCACAAACGACCGACAGCTGGTCGATACTCAAAGCAACTGACTCCTTAACGGCACACGACAATAGGTATGAAAGCTGCTCTCCTCTGGGCTCGGCAACAAACTAGAACTCTAGCACGCTGGGTATACAGAACGTGACTGTCCTCGCGGAGCAGTCTAATATGACGTAGTACTCGGCGAGCCAATCCATGCCCAGGATGACATCAAACTCGGACATCGGCAATACGAACAGGTCAGTAGACAAAAAGATATCCCAACCAGAACGGGGCAAGACGAGCAAAATTAGTCTAACACTGCAGTTTTCCTCCAAGGGCGTCGATACTGACAAACCCTCATGGGTATACTCCATCAGTAAACTGGTCGATCGGCATAAATCATTGGCCATAAAGGAATGCGATGCACCAGAATTAAACAATACATGTGCAATGCATGCAGAAATAGGGAGAGTACCTTCAACGACTCCTCCTGATGACTGAGAGTCCTGCTGGGCGGCATAAAATTTGCCCTAGGCTTGTTGGAGAGGTGCGGGTCCCCTTTGAGGTCTCCACTCGCCGCTGCGCGCCACCGTGGTGGCTCGATCTCTTGCCTCGCTCATCGTGGGGGAGGTCCCGGAGGCCGGTGTCTTTGCATTCTTCTTCTTCTTGTGGGGACTGTCGTGAAGGCTGATACGGTGCCCTCGGTTGCTGCTTCTGCGGATGGGGACACTCGTGCCTATGATGTCCTGTCTTACCGCACCCAAAACAAGTACCTGAAAATGGTCTCGGAGGTGGTGCTGGGGGTACTACTGGTGCTCGGAATGCTGGGCGGGTTGTGTGTCGCTGCTGTGGACGATGCTACTGTTGTTGGGCGTTACCGGAGGGCGCCTTCCTCTTTTGGTCTCCCTCCGGTCACAGGCCTTTTGCAAACCGGCTCAATCTGTCTCGTAGATCTGGGCCCTCTCCACAATCTGCTTAAATGTCGGAAGTATGTGTCCGATCACACGGCTCCTAAGGGTAGGACACAAACCGTTCTCAAAACAACGGGCCTTCCGCCCCTCATCATCAACAAGATATGTCGCAAATCTCGAGAGCGCGATAAAACATGCCTCTTACTAGGACACAGTCATGTCCCCTTGGACAGAGTCTCAAACTCTAATTCGCGTTGCTGTCGCACATGCTCGGGAAAGAACTTCCGATCAAACCAGTCTACAAAGTCCTCCCAGGTCCACACTCAGCCGCTACTAATCGGGCGACAAATTTCAACCAATGCTGAGCCTCACCCTAAAGAAGAAATACAGCTAATGAGACTCGCTGCTGAGTCATACATCTCATGGTGTTGAATATCTTTTCCATCTTGAAGCACCACATCTCTGCTACAGTAGAGTCTAGCTCGTCTCGGAAACGCGAGGGATCGTGCTATCGAAAGTCCTTGAGAAGGGCGCTCGCACGCTCCTGTTCGGCCTCGGCTAGCGTAACAGTGGGATGCTTGCTTTACCCCTGAAGAATAGCGGTCATTGCCTGTAGCATCTACTGTAGCAGGGCGACACTCACGGGTACAGTCGGATCCCCACTGGTCTCAAGTAGAGGAATGACATCCTCAGGCTGGAAAGCAGAAATATCCGGTGGTGGATCAGGAGTCGCAGGTGGTAGAGCGGGAGTCACAGGTGGTGGAGCGGGATTCGCTCGGGTTGCTCTTCTAGGCGGCATGTCCTACAAGAAGGAATAAGGGCCTATCGGCCTTGAGAATTATCAAAGGCATAAACGTTAAGGGTCTATGTCAGAAAATCGCTAAGTTATTCGGATTCGGAACCTATTCATTCTAAGTTTATAGTAGATATGTGATGTGATCCTTAGGTATTCCCAAGTTATGTTATGATACCAACTTTTGTCACGCCCCAAACTCGAAAAATGGGTTCACAAAATTTTCGATCGCCGAATCCGGCGCTAACAGTCTCCGTAGTGCCTCATTCTCGGCTCCCGGCATTCATATGCCAAGTTTCGATCCTGAGATTTTTTTTTTTTTTTTTTTTTTCTGTAATGAAGCATAACCAAGTTACAAAACAACATCACCACATATCCACTATATCAAAAACTTTAAGTACAATACGGAAATAGAAATACAAGGTGATCAAAATGCTCCAAAATAATTAGATGTGCACTCCTGCCTCAGCGCTGCTGCTGTTCGATACCACCTGCACGCAACGGTCGTGCATAAACTTAAAAAAGCTTAGAGGGTGGTGTAAGTGTGCACACAAAACAAGTGACAAGTATGTAGTATTAGAGTAATGTGGAAATATACAGTAAATCCATGAATACAATCAGTTGTACCAAGGCTATATGATGTGCATGATGCGATCGGCCATACCAAAGCCATGCGATGCGAGACATGAATACTATTTATCATACTAATGCAATGCGAGACATGAATGCTATCGGCCATAACAAGGTTTAATGTTGAAACTTTTCCGGAGGATGTCTACCTGCCATCCAAACAGTTCATAGGGTTATTACTTATTACCACTCAGATAAACTATAGTCACAAATTTCATGTATATGCGAGACTTCTGCCGCCCCCACAAAGTTTCCAATGGTGTGCGTTCAATCTCCGCCGTTTCATGTGATGTGACCCAGATGAGTTTTGCATCTGCCTGTTTTTTGGATTTACATCCTATCGTGGCCTTTAGAAACTGATGGACGGGGTGGATTTGTCACAAGCATCTAGCTTCCGACCACAGGAAGTTCCCGTTGTGAAAGAAAATCAGAACCAAACCCTCATTTCGTCTTCCTCACCAAACTGAAAGTGTTCGAAGAAAAGGCACAATGGCAATGGCAGCGGCAGCAACAGCAACGGTAGCAACTGCAAAAATTGCAACGCGACCTCAAAAATCCACCTTTCTCTCATCTCAGAAGCACCCACTCTCTCCTCTCTCTCCAAACCCCACCACCTTCCCCAAATCCATAAAACTCCCCACCTCATCTTTCCCACTCTCTCTCAAACACTCCTCTTCCTCCACTCCTCTCATCCCCTTAGCCACTACATCGCCCACCCCAACCACAAACACTTTCCACGGCCTCTGCTATGTTGTCCGCGACAACATCGACACCGATCAGATCATCCCAGCCGAGCATCTCACCCTCGTCCCTTCCAAACCCGACGAATACAGCAAACTCGGCTCCTTCGCCCTCGTCGGCCTCCCTTCTGCTTATTACCCCATCCCCTTCATCGAACCCGGCCAGTCCCAGACCCGGTACTCGATCCTCATTGCCGGCTACAACTTTGGCTGCGGCTCCTCCCGCGAGCACGCCCCCGTTGCCCTTGGTGCCTCCGGCGTTCGTGCTGTCGTTGCCGAGTCCTACGCCCGTATCTTCTTCAGGAACTGTGTGGCAACTGGCGAGGTCTACCCGATCGAATTGGAGGCCCGGCTGTGTGATGAGTGCACGACTGGGGATGTTGTCACCATCGAGCTGGAAGAGTGTAGGTTGATCAATCATACGACTGGCAAGGAGTATCGGTTGAAACCCATTGGGGATGCAGGGCCTGTAATTGAGGCAGGTGGGATTTTCGCTTATGCGAGGAAGACGGGAATGATTGCATCGAAGTAGTGTCCCGGAAAAGGGGGATTTGGTTAGGTAATTTTTATGTTCTTTTTCTCAATCTATTATGATTTAGGATCGCCTTCTTCTTCTTCTTCTTCTTCTTCTTCTTCTTATCAGTGTTCCTGAATTAGCACCTTGTATTGGTTTTGAATTGCCTTGTTCAATGTTATGTTTCGAATTTGTATTCGTAGTATGTTAGATTATTGCTATTCGTTGATCTTGATCAATGCGCGCGTAGTTTTTTGTTGTTTTTTTCTCTCTAATTCCATGGGTGTTTTCATGGAAATAAATAACAGTTTGATGAAGGTATTCTGCCTGTGGTTTTAATGCTTTGGGTTGGGAAGAGTAGTTTTCCGATATTTTCTGTCTTTTGTAGTTAGAGAGCAGTTGATGTTTTCGGATAGAAAACACTTCTATCTTTGATTTTTAGGGGAATTGATTGCAATGACGTGGAGATTCTATTTCTTCATTGTTTTCATATCAAAATGCTTGTTTATGTTCTCGAATTGTCGTGATATTGAATTCCCTTGGCATTTGCTTGTTACTCAGTCGTATATGGCATGAGAAGCTTACCACAAAATCATAAAGGGTTGATTGATTTTTTTGAGAAGTTTTCATAAGCGTTTGCACTCAGCCTATATTAAGGCCAACTTAAAAAATGGGGTGTCAAGTGAAGAACAGAGAGCCCATCCGCTTGCCTATTCTCATAGAAAATGGATGCATCCATTGTGATTCTTTATCTAACCTGGATATGGCATATATTTGGAGTCATTTCACAGAGGTGCAGGCCCATAGTTCTCGTACCACCTTAAGCTTATGGTGGTATTGGGCGAAAGTGAGCCCACGTGATGTTATGTTCATCGACCTCATCCATCAGATGCGTCACTTGAGAAAACCCCCATAACCTAAGAAAAAGTTGGATAAAAAACTCAGGTGGGCCATAGCATAGGGAACTAGTTGATTTGGGATGCCTACCCTTGATTTTTCTGGGGATGCACTTAAAGATGCCAAACCTCCTGATTTTTGTCCTAAGTAACCTTTCATCTAGAGCAGAGGAAGGGTTGGACCCCCTAGATTCCACATAAATAACGCGATGGGCCCTCCAATGTCCATGCGAATCAACGGTGTGTGTCTCCTCTCACCTTGTTCCCTGTTATGTGGCCCACCTGAGTTTTGGATCGAGCTTCGTTCTGGGCCTCGTAGGTCTCTTGAGCTAACTCGTCTGATGGATGGATTGAGTTGGTTTCACACATCACATCTGCCTGTTACCACTAGAACAATGCCATTTCACATGGTTCATCCTTAAGAGGTGTTTGAATAATGAGAAAAGGATATGGGGCTTATCCTTCGGGATATCCAATCCCTAGATGCGAAGGAAGAGACATGTTTGCTCATGGACTCTAATAAAGTCGAGAAGGATTGTTTCTCCTCCGTTTACTACAATCGTCTCACGGAGGAGGAAATAAAATGCTGTCAGCATTCGAGAGCCACCTGGTTCAAGGAGGGGGATTAGAACAGTAAAAGTTATTTCATGTGATGGCTTGTGCCTATTTCTGATCTAATAAAATTTCTTCTCTTTGGGGGATGGCAGGAGGATTGATGTTAAGGCCCAAATTTGCGATGTTGTTTATTTTATGAGCTTTTATCGGATGATAAGTGGTCCTGATCGAACTTGGACAACTTGCTGTTCAATTGCATTTTGAAGATGGAGCTTGCGGATTGGGAGAGGCCTATTCTAGAAGAAGAGGTTAAGGCAGTAGTAGAGGCCCTCGCCGGGCATAAAGCTCTGAAACCCGATGGATGATATCCTTTAGTTTTTTTCCAAGTTTTTTGTGATCTAGTTGAAAATGATTTGTTAAAATTTGTTTCGAAATTTCTTGTTTGGCCATTTGCCGTCGAAGATAGGCATTTCTTCTTGGTAATAATCCAGAAGGCTGAAGGGGTTGGGTATCTGAAATATTTGAGACCCATTAATCTCATTAGCAGCCCTATAAGATTATTGATAATTTTTTGGCCTAGAGGGTCCATAGTGTGCTTCCGAGGGTTATCTCATTGTTCCAAAGTGCTTTCATATTGGGGAGGGGTATCCTAGACTGTGTTGTTAGCACACAAATGTATCGATTCTTGTCATTGTGCTAGTGCCAAAGGCATTATCTATAAGCTCGACTTGGAGAAAGCTTGCGATTATGTTGATTGGAAATTTCTCAATTATATGCTTCTCTGGTTTGGGTTTCGTGTCTCAGTGGAGAAAATGAGTCCAGGCCTATATTCAATTGATTAAATTCTCCATTCTTATTAATGGCTCCCACTTTGGTTTCTTTAGAGCTCGGAGGGGTCTTTGGTAGGGAGACCCCCTTTCCCCATTCCTGTTTGTCATTGTCTTAGAGGGTGTTGAGTAAAGGGCAACTAATGGGTCTTTTTTAAGGTTTTAAACTTTTAAAGTGAAAAATGTTGATAGTAGGGTTTCTCACCTCCAATTCACTGGTGACACCCTTGTTATCTAGGAGGCTATCAAGTCCATGGTCGATAATTTGCGTAAAATAGCGAGGTGTTTTGAGTTTGTTTTAAGCTTGAAAGTCAACCCGAGTGGTAGACTTTGAGGAGTTTCAACACGAGGTCTTGGGTTCGAAACCCACAAGTGGTGAAATCCCACTACGTCGTGCGTGGGCGTGTGGCGGGTGCATGTGTGTAAAAAAAAAATCATTTACAAAAGTGAAATCCTTGTAATCCATCTCTCTGTGGCTGAGGATTTTGCTCTAGCTAAAGCCTTTGCTTGCAGGGCAGGGGGTAGGGTCTTTCTTGTTCTCCTACCTTGGTCTTCCCTCTTTATATTGTTAAACCACCTTTATACCTTTGGGATAAGGTCATCGAGCTGAGGGAGAAGAAGCTATCTTTGTGGAAAAGCGAATACCTTTCTTTAGGTGGCAGGATCACACTAATTAAAGCCGCTCTTTCAATTTTTCCTCTATATTTTGTCTTTGTTTAGATTTTCAAAATTTGTCCTGGTAGGATAGATAGACTCAAAAGGGACTTTCTATTGCAAGGAGCTTCTGCCAAGGGCAAATTTTAATTACTTGATTGGAAGGAAGTTTGTAATCCTTATTGTGAAGGAGGTGCAGGGATTAGGCGCTTGGAGGACGTCAATGATGCTCTTTTGGGGAGGTGGATCTGGAGATTCAAAATTGAAGAGGGTAGCCTCTAGAGGTCCATTATTGCTAGAAAGTATGCTGTGTCGTGTTTCAACTGGTGGATTAAGCCTTCCTCCTTTATAGAGTGTCCTCAATGTGGAAGCTGACTTCTCAGCTGGCTAGGGAAGTGGTCAAGGTATTGGTTTTTCTATCGAGGAAGGTGTGGGAGTTTGGTTTTGGGACGATATCTGGTTTGGCGAGTCACCTTTGAGATTGACGTTCCCTAACTTGATTGCCCTTTCCCCCTCTTCAAATGTATCCATTGCCCAATGCTTCTTTGGGTAAGCGGTCAATGGGGCATGGGCTCCTCCTTGTAGGTGAAATCTCTCTAACAACAAGATGGATGACCTATTGCTTAACGATTGTTTGCAAGGGGTCTCTCCGACTCGGGGGTGTCTTGATTCTTTGGTTTGGCTGAAGGATAAATCTGGTAGATTCACGGTGAAATTGTTCTTTTCTCTCATTTCTAGGGAGTTGGTTGCGGTTTGTTATGGCCATATTGGTACTTCGTGGTCTTATGGAGCCCTGCCTAAGGTTGTGGCCTTTGTTTGGCTTGTCAGGAGGAAAAGAGTCCTCACAGTCGATACTCTCAAGAAACGGGCCATGGTGCTTCCAAATGCGTGCCTTCTTTGCATGAATGGTGTGGAATCTGTGGATCATCTCTTCATCTTTTGCCCCTTTTTGAGGCAAGTTTGGGTTGATAATCTGGAGGTCTTCAAAATCCCTTGTGTTAATTGAGGCGCTATTCCTGTCTCGGCATGAAGGCGTCCTCATGAATCCTCTTAAGCAGAAGTGAAGGCTGGCTCTGCTTGCTGGTCTCTAGTTTATTTGGGCTGAAAGGAATAACTGCTGTTTTAGGAATCAGAGCAGTCCTATTTTGGGTGTTGTAATTAGGGTCCTATTGTATTTTAGGAAGTGGGTCCCTTAAGCAACTGGGGTGTTTTTTGTGTGGTGTGGGTGTATTTGTATTCTTTACCTTTGGGCGTTTAATAAGATTCTTTATCACCTCTCAAAAAAAGCGTTCATGGCCTCTGCTATTTGGGAAACCATAAGGTCAGCATAGCTCCCAACTGAGATTGAACTGATCACACTTCACAACAATAGCCACTGAGACCTGCAAATGGTGTTTTCAGTGATTCATGCGTGAAGCATCTTCATTAGCTGTTATCGATATGGCATTTCCAGTGATTCATGCGTGAAGCATCTTCATTAGCTGTTATTGATATGGCATTTCCAGTGATTCATATGTGAAGCATCTTCATTAGCTGTTATTGATATGGCATTTCCAGTGATTCATGTGTGAAGCATCTTCAGTGGCTATTATTGATATTCCTTTTAGATGTTTATGGATGAAATGGCTGCAAGTTTCACCCTCATATATCAAACACAATTCACAGTCCTTATATATACAAATATATTTTTGAAAAATTGACTGTTCATTAGAAAATATAAAAGAATGGTACAAAAAGATCAGGACCCAAATACTGGTTACCTTCTCATCACTGAGGGATTGGACCAAACTCTAAACGGAAGGAAATTTACAAATTCCTGTGTTATGTAGTGATGGATAATATTCTATTGCAAAACCTCCCAATTGCCAATTAGCTCCGACTTTGAGCAGCCTTTGAATTCCCGTCTTGCAAACACCCAACTAATTATTAGGTGGAGAATCTTTCTTCTCACCATCTCCACTAGCAAAGCAGTATTTTCGAAAATTCTAGCATCTCTCCTTTTCTTCAGCACACCCTATGGTATTCAAAACAAGCAAAATCTTCGAGAGCAGCTCCTTATGGCCGTTGAATGGACCACCCAACCATTCTACACTATCTTTCCAATTGAGGAGTTGAATGACCATGCACCCCAAACCGAGCAAGGAAAGAAGTCCATACCTCCCTAGCCAGTAGCCACATGGCAATGAAAGAACAAGTGGTCAACCAACTTGTCATCCTTGCACATGACACACTGTTTGGGAAAGGCCGTTTTCCTCTTCTTTAAGTTGTTTAGGGTGAGAGTTTTATTGGTATTGGCTACATATGTGAAAGCTTTTAGCCTTGGTGGAATGGGGCTTTCGACACTTCTGCACATGAAAGGAATCTGGCTTCCTATGCCATCAACTCGAGAAGAAGGAATTTGCTGAAAAACTGCCATTTGTTGTCCATCGCTACACTCGCTCATCTTCCTCTGATTGGTCAACACGCACCTCATTTAATCTACTTAGAAGACTAGCGAAATGTTCCTATTCCTCGGACCTCGGCAGAATGATTCCTCATTCTAATATTCCTAACACTAACTCCCCCATGATTTTGTAACAATCATTGATCTTAATGTCCTCATCAATGGCTAACTCAAAGAATTCCCGATAAAAGTTAAGAGGTTCATCATCTAAGTGAACTCTTAACACATTTGTCCACCACGAATAGGACTCTCTTCCTAAACTCCTTACCCACTATGTTCAGGATGCACCCCCTACCAGCTATGACATTACTCCATCATGCATCTTGTACCTTCCCCAAATCTCCACCAATACTTAGGGCTGTACACGAACTAAGTTAGCTCGGTTAGCTCGCTCGACTCAACTCGGTTCGAAACTGAGTTCGAGCCGAGTCGAGCTGATTTTTTGAGCTCGAAAAAATTTCGAACCATGTTCGAGCTTGCCTGAGCTCGGCTTGACTCGGATCGAACCAGTTCAGTGTCTTGGTTACACTTTGATATTGATGTTGCTCACCAAGTGTTCGATGAAATGACTCAATGAAGTGTTGACTAGTGGCAAGGAAGGTATGTTTCATCAAACAAATCCCTTTTTTTTTTTTTTTTTTTTTTTTTGATGTTGCCTATAAAGTGTTTGATGAAATACCTGTAAAACCGCTGCTGGTGTTTTACATTCAATGAGAATTTGAAGGTGCAGTCCATGTGTTTGTGAAAATGTTGCATAGGTGAACTCGTCTCGATCTTAGCTTGAACTCGGCTCGAACTGGCCCGAGCTACTGACCGAACCGAGTCGAGCTGGCCAGTCAGGCTCGAGGACCGAGCTGAGCCGAGTTCGAGTTGAGGTCAGCTAGTGGCCGAGCCGAGTCGAGCTGTGCCAAGCTCAACTCGGTTTGACTTGTGTACACCTCTACCAATACTTGTTTAACAATGCCCATTTTGTTCTTTCACATTTCCAGTCGCTAGACCCTTCTCCCTAATAGGCTTTTGAACTTCCTTCCAATCAATGAGGTGGAATTTCCTCCATTCCTCTATTCTTTCCCATAAAAATTCCTTTGGAACCCTTCTCCCTCCCCACTTTCTTCGTCGGCCTTCCCCTCTGCTTGGGCAAGCCTTCGGCGGCGCTTCGGGACGAAGTAATTGACTGATTTGAATCCTATCTTGCGAGGTGGAAGTGCAGGTATCTTTCTTTAGGGGGACAGCTCACTCTGATCAAAGCAGCACTTTCAAACCTTCCCCTATATTATATGTCCTCATTTAAATGTCCGGCAAAGATCATTTCCATGCTCGAAAGACTCAGACGTGATTTCCTTTGGCACGGAAGTGAGGACAGGAAGAAATTTCATCTGGTGGGCTGGCAAGAAGTTTGTCAACAGTTTCAAGAGGGAGGGGCAGGTGTTAGAGATCTCAAAGCCATGAATCAGGCTCTCCTCGGCAAGTGGTGGTGGAGACTGGGTTCCGAAAATGGGGCCCTATGGAACAGGTTAATTAAAAGCAAGTATGGGCAGTCTCCTGAAGGCTGGTGGACTAAAAGCGCTTCCTCCTACAACGCGTTTGCTATCTGGCGTGGTGTTCTTCTCTCCCAGCCTCAGGTGTCTAGTGATATTGGATACTCTATAGGAAAAGGATGTTTTTCCTGCCATTTTTCATCTGGCCCCTAATCCCCTCGTAACAGTGGCGGACTGTTGTTCTCTCCAAGGTAATCGTGTGGTCTGGCTCCCACCTTGTAGAAGAAATCTGCATGACTGGGAAGTTGCTGACTATGTGGCCCTCCTTCAGCGGATTTACATGTGTCATACTAATCCTCAGCAGCAAGATTCTCTCATCTGGACTTTAGACAGCAAGGGGCTGTTCTCAGTGAAATCCCTATACCGATGTTTTGAGAGGAAGTCTGGAATTTCAGAGGAAGTGTCCACAGCGAAAATCTGGTAGTACAAGGTCCCTCCCAAGATCGTGGTTTTTGGATGGTTAGTTGCCAAAAGGAAAGTCCTAACAGTTGATAATTTGAGGAAAAGAGGTATGACCCTCACAAATATCTGTGTCTGCTGCATGTCAAATGAAGAATCGACGGATCACCTCTTCATCCGCTGCCCCTTCTTCCAGAAAGTCTGGTCTTATATCCTATCCTCCTTTTCCGTTTCCTGGATCTCCCCAAGATCCACAAATGGTGTTCTTCAAGCCCGGCATGGTGTTTCCCTCGGCAAAGTCGTATCTTCGGTTTGGAGAATGGCCCTTTTGGCCGCCTGGTGGGCCATCTGGGAAGAGAGAAATAGCCGCTGTTTTAGAGATGCTTCTCATCAGGTGGATTGGGTGATCAAGAGAGTTCATCAGCTCCTTATCGAATGGGCCTGCGTTTCTGTCAATCTCAGCGGGACTCCCTTTGCGTCCGATCAATCTTTTGGGGTGTAGAGGCGCTGCTCTTCCTGCAGGCTTTCTGTTTTCGTTTTTGCTTTCTTTTTCTGTTTTGTCTGCTTTTCCTTTTCGTTGTAGCTGGGGGAGTCAGTTCGCTATCTCAGCGGTCGTTCCCCCCCCTCGGTTTTTATTCTTAATGAATTCTCGTTTTGCCTCTCAAAAAAAAAATAAATCTAGGAGGCCACCACTGTCAGAATTTTAATGAGGAACATGAAATATACCAGAATATTAGAAAGTGTGTAATTCTCTCTCTCTCTCTCCCCCCCCCCAAAGGACAGATACGACCTTTCCATCTAGCTAGCTTTTTCTCGATCTTTTCCACAAATGGGATTCTAGAAAGAAGTGATGTTCGGTTTGCCTCCAAGGGAGATACTTGCATCCTGACCTTCTTCCACATTCTTATTTCTTCGATCCCAGCTACCCCTGTCATTGCACTTAATTCTAAAATTCGCCTTAAGAAGCAAGACAACTTCAAAGCATCTCATCTTAGAATGCCTTTCAAGTTGTCAATTTGATCCAAGGACGCCTCATATAACAAAGTGTGATCCACGAATTTGCCTTGAGAAGCAAGACGACTTCATCTTAGAATGCCTTACAAGTCATCAATTTGATCCAACGATGCCTCATATAACAAAGTTTCATCTGCAAAATCTCCATCTCATGGTTGCCAATCTGGGGACCTTGAATCAAGCCCATCTTTGAGGCTCTCAACGTAATCTTTTATCTTCTCTCTTGCTTGTAACCTTTTCTTTTCCTTCTGTTTATTGAAATGCTTACGCCACTGCTTAGATTTTAAGACGGGTCATTTCTAAGATGAGAAAATCCCAAATGGCTTTAGGCTTCTCCAAATCTTTGATAACACTGGTAGCTTTCTCAATTTTCCACTAATATACACCTTCAATGAATTGAGCTTGAATCCCTAGTAGGCCATTGCGGACGTTGAACACAACATGAGTTAGAGCCTTGAAAACCTCGAACCTTTCCCCATTGCAGATGTTGAACACAACATGAGTTAAGAGCCTTGAAAACCTTGAACCTTTCTTCCACAAAAGCATCTCAATTCTTATGAGTTGGCCTGTATTTCTTTAAGTAAGCTGGTTGCCAGGAACAAACTGTTTGCATTTTAGCCGAAAACAAACACATTTCCAAGCTATAATTTTATTTATTTATTTTAATCTTTTAGACTGGCAAGTGGCAACAGATTTTTTTTTTTTTTTTTTTTTTTTTTTTTTTTTTTTTTTTTTTTTTTTTTTTTGGTTTCGTGAAAAAGAAAGAGAGAGTTTTGTAGCTATATATCATAGCCAGATGCTATTTCTCCTCCCTTTGGCCCTTCATCTGCACCCTCAAATGCCTGATATGTGATAACCCCATATATCACTTTCTGTAGCCCATTTCCTGTTACAAGTTCCTGTCCTCCATTAATAAACTTCCTAAAGCTACGGCCGACTTCTTTTTCTGCCCCATTTCTTCTCATCATTCCCTTGACACCATGACATCCTCCCGACTCCTCTCCCTAGCACATTATGCGCCATGACATAGTTCAAATCCCACGGCTCTATTTGGAACATGGTTGAGTCTCAGCAGCCTGGACATGTTGACTTAGAGTCGGGGGTGATTTGTGTTGTTGAAACAGATTAGGTCTGAACAAGTCCGTTGACTTGGACATGTCGCATGGGACTCGGTCCGAGTCTCAAGACCGTGATCCGGAATGCTTTCCCTATTCCCCTCCCTCTCGGGTAAGGTTGTCAACAGGTTGGTTTCAAGTTAGGTCCAAGTGTATTCACACCTGGACCCGCATGAAGTGGTTGTGCTTCGGTTGTTGTTTTCAGTTCCAGGTAGTGTGTTTAAACCCAGATCTGGTTGGGTTTGGATACCCTCTTGTCTTGGGACCCTGTCTTTGGTTAGGTTTTGGATTTGTTCCAGTTTAAGGCAATCTGGATTTAACCATTCATGTATTATTGTTTCATTCCTTCATGTGATATACTCAGGAAACTATGATTTCATGATTAGGTATATAAAGATTTTCAACTTATCATGTGAAATATGTTGATTTAGAGTATGTTAGGACCAATATGATTTCAGCAAGCATCCATGAATCTGGGTTTAGGATTTTCAACCAAAATGATTTTGGTATTATTACATATCTATATTGGAGTCCCATAATTTGGATTGATTAATTTGTGATGTACCCATATTAACTGAACCTGATCTGATTCAAATTACCACCTGACATGACCCTTTTTAAAATCGGGTCTAATATTGTGGACCTCTGACCAACTTGAATTTTAAATGGGTCAAAAAAATTGGACCCTGATCCATTTAAACCGGATCGGGTCCTTCAGGTGCCTATGGATACGTGTACCCGTTTGACAGATCTACTCCTGACATCTGGCATCCCCTTTGGACTGCTTGAATGTTAGTAAAGCAGGACTTCGATTCGGTAGTGACCTCTCCAGTATCCACTTCACTGCTGGTTGGTGCTGGAAAAGCTGTGGGCCCTACTATGATGTATGTTTTTTAATCCATGGTGCCCATCCATTCTGCTAGCTCATTTCAGGGATGAGCCCAAAAATGAGGTGGATCCAAATCTCAGGTGGACCACACCATAGAAAACAGTGGTGATTAAATGCCCACCATTAAAAACGTCTTGGGGGCAAAAAAGTTTTTGATCAAGCTGATATTTGTGTTTTCCCTTCATCCAAGTGTGTGTGACCTAATCAACAGCTTCGATGGCAAATAACCATTACAGTGGACCCTAGGACGTTTTTAATGATGGGTGTTTAATAACCTATGTTTCCTGTGGTGTGGTCCACATGAGATTTGGATCTGCCTCATTTTTGGGCTCATGCCCGAAAATGAACTGGGAAAATGGATGAACGGCACGGATAAAACACATACGTCATGGCCAACAGAGCTTTTCCAGCACCCAAGTGGGAACTGGATGGGTCGTTAGTTGAGATGAATGCATGCAAAAATCCACATTTGCAAAAAGCTAGTTTTTCATCACAGGCTATTTGGATTAGGAAAGTAAAAGAAACCGGGGGAAATGGAAATAAGTTTTTATTGTTTCTTTTCTTTTAATTAATTAAAAAAAAAAACTGTCTAATATGGCCATACTAAAAAAAATCCTAACCCTTAAGTTCGTGGCCAACCAATAGACAGCTGAGATGAGAAAATACAGCGCCAGTCTACAACCTATAAAACAAAATGTTTTTGGACTTGCGGCATGGGTGTCGAAGATCCAGACCACTCCTTCGGGGTCCACCATGAGCAAGCCCAGCCCATAAACAAGGCTTATTGGACGGTTTTGATGGCTTATTCAAAACAAAGATCCAGACCACTCCACCTTGAGAAGGCCCACCTCAAGATTGTCTGATTGGCTTGTAATAATACCAGTTTGGCGAGAAAAACCTCAAGGCAGGAAGAGACTAGGGGCGGCAATGGGCTGGGTTGCCCTGAAGAGCCAGGGCTTGGGGGGAAGGGGAATTGGAAGTGTGTATCATGTGCTGTCCCCTCGTGCTCACCGTACAGACTAAAAACTAGGATGATTTGAAACTCAGGTGGGCTATACCAGAGGGACAATGTAAAATCACAGCAATAACACCTAAATTCATGTGGTCTGGCCCGCTGGGCCTGATTTTTGGTGCCCCTTCATCGTGGTGGGGAGCGTCTGTAGACTGGATTGGATGGAGCATACACAGCACACTAGGCCCTAGATGCCATTTGGAATTTTGTACGGATGGAGTCCCCCTCCCTGTGGCTGCCCATTGTTTCCTGGGGTGTGGCCCACTTGAGTTCTGGATTATGCAGATTTCTGGAATCCGGGTCTAACATAGGGGATGGGTTGGAGGGTGCGTCTGATAGGCGGTTTGGATGGCACAAAAATATCATGGTGGGCCTACACTCCAACAAAATACCCTTGTGAGATTAATACCCACATGATTGCTGGTTTTGCTTGATTTTTGTGCCAGTGCATGTTAAGAATGGGGCCCGCATGTTGAAAGACTTGATCTTGGGCAAACTCTCTACGGTTGCATCTTTTCTGTTTCCTCTTATTACTTACTAATGACTAGTTCCAAGGCAGGAATCAAATTAAGAATTGTTTGTTTTTGGTGAATCGCGACTGACGCTCATGCACTGTGAGGACTTATGACCGCACGATGCTGATGATCCAATCTTCAGTCTATGATGAGCGCTGCCGTAGGTGGGCCATGGTCACATATAGCACTTGTTGGATGGTTGACCAATGGACTCGTTCAAGTTGAATGAGAGCTATCAACTAGTTTAGTTTTGATCTGGCCGTTCGGATTGCCATGATCATGGAATACCTCATGCACGAGACTTTCCCATGAGATAGATGGTTTGGATCATCCAAACATGCAACCCTTGGATCCCATCCAGTGACACATTGCACTCTCATAGACGGTTGGGATGGCCCAACGATTCAAACGTGTGGCTCGAATCCAGTACTACACGGCGCAAAGACTGTCACGTCTGCCTGTCAATCATCCAGCACGGTGTTGGGAATACATGGATGAATTGTCAGATGATCGGAAGCATTCATCTAATTGGTCCCATAACGGATGGGTCGTGATCAAAACTCGTGCCAATGGAACTAGTGATTTTGACCATCTGATTCGTGCCATTCAAACTGATGGCTGGAATAAATTTAAAAAATAAAATAAAATCCATAGCCTGCAGTCAACAGGAGAAATCATTTACTAGAATGTCTGACCACAATTTCTTACTCCGTAGCCAGATTGACGGTCGGATCACAATCCATGCATATGGCCAAATAGAGAGACGCACGGCACGAGAGAAAAAGAAAGAAAGAAGGCATGCATACATATACCTTTCTTCCATTCCTCCGAAGGAAGGAATATCATCTGTGAACAAGCCATTCTCGCTCCCTTCTTTATCTAAATCCATTCCTTTTCGGTTAACACATCCACTCTCTCTCTCTCTCTCTCTCTCTCTCTCTCTCTCTCTCTCTCTCTCTCTCTCTCTCTCTCTCTCTCTCCATGGGTATGGCCTCTCTCTCTCTCTCTCTCTCTCTCTCTCTCTCTCTCTCTCTCTCTCTCTCTCTCTCCATGGGTATGGCCATGAGTTACGTAAATAAAGTTAGCGAAAAGTTGTTAGCGAAAGCTCTCTCTCTCTCTCTCTCTCTCTCTCTCTCTCTAGCTCTCGCTCTCTCTCTCTCATTGAGTATGCGACGTTAAATCAGTCCAATAGATCGGGCCCACCATAATGATCACCGAGTGTGAAAATTAGCCCCGTTCACTCGTTAGGTGGGCCATAACATATAAAACTATGGATTTCCACTAACATAGTTAAAAATGCAGGTGTGGTCCACTTGATGAGTGGGTCAAACTAATTTTTGCACAAGATGATCTTTATGGTGAGGCCATCTTTTAAATGGGTTGAATGTTGCACACGTATGAAAAGATACAAATCATCCTTTGGTTGGATGGTGGATTGGCGGTCCAACCTGTTGGACATGAGCATTTCTCCTTCTGTTTCTTCTCTCTCCGTGTTGTTATAATGCTTGGTGATTTTCATGCCATATATCTTATAATGAATAGGACATACATGTGATTGTATGGTTGGTGACTAATTACTGCTGAATCTAGCTGTTGTTGATATGTAGCCTTCCAGTTCGTGGTGAAAACAGGAACATGTCAATGGTCCAGATTAAAAAGGGAAAAACATATTAATAAGACCTTATTAGTTATTCAATCAGAGCACGCGCCATCCATATATAATAAGGCTAACATTTAATGGTCCAGATTTAGTGACCATACAACCTCATCTAGTGTAGAGTTGTAATGAAGCACTCACGGTGATATTGAAAGAAATTGCATGTTGAATGTCGATTGTTTTTTTTTTTTTTTTCTTTTAGTGGCACATTTGTGTCCCACTTAATACGTGGATCATCCTATTTTTTGGGACATGCACTTTGTGGAGGCTGTCTGGTGGAAGGCTACTATTACTGACACATGTTGTAATTGCATGTGTGACATGATCAATCCAATCTGTGCCATGTCCTATTGTCCTTAGCAAGTCTACATGCAGAGCTTGGAAACCTTGCACTCCTTTAGGATGCAGCAAGAATTATGTATCCCAAATAAGTTATCTTGGACAATTCATCCCAAACGTTGTTTGCCAAAAATAGCGAACTTGACAATGGACAGTACCACATGCAGCATAAGTGGTATATGCATATTAACATATGTAGGGTACTTGAAGATGTATAATGGCACATGATAAAAAATTTGAGTTTGGCTTCATGGCTGATATCATGTGAACAGAGGTGAAACTATAATAATGGAAATGGCCTAGCAAGTTCTGTACAGAGTGTACTAAGGTCCGATTCTCCTGTGCGTGAGTACATAGAATTGTGTATGAGCTTGAACATAACATATTTTATAAGAGTTTATGAAAGATAAATACACATAAATTCTTTTACAACTCTCATTCTAATCAATATGGGATAAAAGATTTTACTAAAGACAAACAAACATAATAAGTTGATTTTTGCTTTTATTTGTTTATGTAATTTTATTAGTTAATTCTAACTATCTCGTATCTTTATTTGTTTTTTATTTTTTATTGAAAGGGATGCCTTCTGCGCAACTGTTACCAATGAAGGTGTTGACAGATAAACTGAAGGAGATACTATCTGATAAGAACTTTGAAAGCTTTGAACAGTTCCACATTGGTGTTCTTGAAATTGTTGCGTAAGAATTTCATCATTTTAGCATTTGAGGTCCTGTTAGGTAGAAAACCAAAATCTACATTTTAGTCTAATAAATTGGTGTGGTTCATTTTGAACTCACCAAGCATCTGGGGTCGATGGAAGAAAATGAAACCCAACTCTGCAGGTTATCTATATTTCTATACAATCTGTGACCGGAACATCAATTTCTACATAACATCCAAACACACCCCAAATGTCATTTTAGTTGGAGTTTAACCATTAATGAGTAGGAAATGCTACTTCTCTTACTTGTTTTTCCTTAATTGTGCAAATGCAGCAAGTTCAACTCAGGCATGCCCGGCATACGTTATGATGCACCAAATCTCAAAGCTGTACAGGTTAGTTACATTCACTGAGTCGTTTTGCTAGCAAAACCCCACCTTCGGGTGTACACAAACCGAGCTAGCCCGGTCAGGTCACTCGACTTGGCTCGAAAAAGCTCGAATCGGCTCAGTTCGAAGTTGAGTTTGAACTGAGGCCAGCTTGACTCAGTTCGGCTCGATGTACACCCCTAACCCCACCTAATCTCCTACAGTGATTGGTTGAACAGGTGCTTGATTGGGACCCATCCCTGACATTCTCGTTGTCGATTGATCGCCACTGTGTCCTGATCATCAGGTGGGCCAACATAAACGAGGATTTTGGAGAATTGGGCACTTTTCCATTCATCTATTTTGGATGTGTGTGGCCCAGTCGATGATCTTATCTGCCTGATTTTTGAAAGATGACACCTATGTAGAGGGGACCGGCCGCCTGATGAGTGGCTCCGATCTTTTGGTTCTCCACACGTCATTGATGTAATAATCAATTCACGACAAACAATAGAAATCTGTAGTTGATTGAAACATTTGCTTTGAATAATGCTACAAACCAATGGTCAGGATCATCAGGTTAGCTGGGTTTGTGGATTTGGCCCAGGCACAGCAGTGTCTAGAAAATGGATGCTACCAATCCCAACCACAGCTGCAAGTGGGTCCCATCCAGCATGTGGTTGGAAGAACTTGCAGTTTGGCACATTTGGCACCCGTACATTCAATCTCTACTTAAAATGATCGCTCACCTTTGGATTTTAAACGATGTTGGAAGAAATTTAAAAAATTATTTTGAGAATGTTTAGATAGCATGCGGTTAAGATTTCATCAAAAAAGAATTTAAGCCACATATTTCAGTTGCTAAATATTCTCTTTACACCCTGACATACAATCATCTCAATCAAAATTGTCCAAATGGACCCACCATGGAGGTGGACCAGAGCATTAAAATAAAATTGATCGAACAATCGTGTCATCCTGTGAACCATCCATACTGGGGGTGTCAGATGAACGGTCCAGATTAACCAACTGTATTAATTAACTTGATAAAATACAGGAATGCTATAGTGGGTGGAAAAAGGCCAATGACGAGGAGAAGATGAAGAAGTTAGAAGAGTTATTTACAATGACCAGTCCAGACAGAAGGGCCACCATCGTCACTGGCATTGTGGCACCTCCAGCCGCTATGATCGTGAAGAGGACCGCCGAAATGTTCCCTAACCTCAACATGATTAAAATGGTCCCAGACGCTGTCTTCGTGCCATCCGCATCGTTGGTCTTACTTACATTGGTCAGATTCTTCCAGAAGAACGCTCTCCAGGATCATGAAATCAAGTCCAGCAAAGCAGAGAGCCTGATGAATAGCAACTAATGATCAGTAGCCATGAATGTGGTCCCTTGTGAGATTCTACATTACGTTGCAGCTCCATGCACTTCATAATGGGTTGGATGTGTAACATATATGTAACTACATTGTCTATATTTCTTTATGTTTGTGTCTATATATTTCTCTATATGTGTGGGTAGCAGTTAGGGAGAGCAATGGGCCAGGCCACGCGGTCTGGTCTGGTTGACCTAGCTTGAAGGGCCAAGGCTTGGGCACTAAACTTAGTCTGGGAGCTAAGCTCGGGGTTCAAATCTAAGCCTGGTGTCTGGGCTGGGCGAAGCCAGAGCCAATGATGAAAAGCTTGGCGTGGTCGGTCGCCATGGTATATATATTTAGGGAGGCGGATTGGCTGGTCTAGCTAGTGTGTTGACCTCAGCAAGTTCTGTGGGTCTCATTATGAGGTATGTGTTATATCCAAACCATCCATATATTTGGCTAGCTCATCATAAGTCTTGGGCCGAAAAATAAGATAGATCTAAAGATCGTGTGGACCACAATGCAAAAAGCAGTGGGGGATTTAACGTCTACCATTGAAACCCTTTTGGGGTTACAGAAGTTTTGGATCAATATTATATTTTTTTTACTCTTCATCCAGGTATTTTTGACCTTACGAACAGATTGGATGGAAAATAAATGTTATAGTAGGGCTTATGAATGTTTTGAGAGTGAAAATGGTTGTCCCCGCTGCTATTTGTGGCGTGGTCTTGTTGAGATTTAGAGATGATTCATTTTTTGGCTCATGATCTAAAATGATGTTGGATGAACGGTGTGGATATAATAAATACATCATTTTGGATCCACGTAACTTTGATCGTTCGGACAACTCCGAGCTTGAGGAGCGTCAGCCTCATCTTCGCTCGACACTACCACACTGGCTATATAGCTGGTGTGTGGTACACCCGCCAATCCACTTTTTGGGGGACGCCGATTAGCTACTGACAGGTTGAGTAGCGAGACTAACGTCCTCATGTTTTGCTGGCCCCTACAATGTATGTGTTGTATACATATTGTCCATCCATTTAAAGATCATTTTAAGGTATGAGTCAAAGAATGAGTCACATACAAAGCTGGAGTGGACCCTACTACAGAAAAAAGTGGGGAGAGTGACACGCACTACTAAAAACTTTTTAAGGGTTGGGAAATTTCGATTAAGCTGATATTTGTGTTTTCCCTTCATTCATGTCTATGTTAAACTTATTAACAGGTTTGATCTCAAATAAACATTATGGTGGACCTAGGAAGGTTTCAACGGTGGGCATCATTCTCCAGTGGTGGATCCACTCTAGCTTTGGATCTGCCTCATTCTTTGGCTTATGCCCTAAAATGATCTCTCCAAATGGATGGACAATGTGGATATGGGCCCACAAGACTTGGTGATGTCACTTCAGTAGCTTTTCTCACTACTCCACCTGTCACTCATCCTGTCGGCAGCTAATCTGTGTCCATATTTAGGCATTAGTAATCTAGACCATGGTCTATTACCAGTGTATATAATAACATGAAGAACTTTCTTACTGGTAGAGCATGAAGGGTGATATACATGCACATAAAAATGCTCAAATGATGGACCCCGCGTTAAAATGTGAACAATGTAAGTCCATGTATATGGTAGATAATTAGGTGGGGGCATGTTCTTAGTTGACAAATGATCTTATTTAACATCTATGTGCCACAAAAAAACTTTGATACTGGTTAATAAATGCACATTTACTAATTATATGGCACTGCCACTATAACTAATTAGGCCCCAGCGCTAATCTGTACTAGCCATAGCTCACCCCTAGGCTGGTTCAACCCATTAGGGAAGGGCTAGGGCACCAGCTCATTGCCACCCAAGGTGGTAGTGGTGACAATGGAAGGAAAGTCAATCATGCGCGAGAAAGGATGTATTGTTGGTACGATGGGTCCAAACCATGGATGGCCGAGCAAATACCCTCAGATGGACAACACTAGGCATTGGAACATTGCCTATCAAATGTACGATAAAATGAAAATGTCCAGAGGTGGCAGTGGGTTGGATCAGGGTCAACCCAAGCCAAGCCCGTTTACTAAACATGCTAAGAATTTTGTTCAGAGCCCGACTTGCAACCTGGTACTAATTCATGTCTTTTATTGACAATCCCTGGGCAGACTAAATTCGGTAGGCTACAATCCCAGTCTGATCCAATTTACTCAAATGGACCATATTTCTAACCAAATTTGGATGGCACCCATTAAGCTTTGCACGAAACCCACCTCAGAATCAGGCCGGGCCTACCAATCCACTGCTAACAGTTTCTTAGACGGTCTGGATCCAACCTCTTGATTGTCACTTCTGAGAGGAAGACCACTCTATGGGAGCAGATTATGGTCCACCTGAGATTTGCATCTGCTTCATTTTTTTGTTCGTGTTCTAAAATGAGCTTTCAACATGGACGGACGGACTGCGTGGATGTAATCATATACACTAGAAATAGCCTACAGTCTAGATTACTAATACCTAAATATATACCAAGGTGACGAACCACACTAGGCTTTTCATCATCGGCTTTGGCTTCGTCCAACCCAGACCAGACCGCACGGCCTGGCCCATTGCTTTCCCTAACTGCTACCCACAAATATGGAGAATTCAAGAGACACAAACATCAAGAAATAAATACAATGTAGTTACATATATGTTGCACATCCAACTCATTATGAAGTGCATGGAGCACCAACGTCGTAATATTGTAGAATATCACAAGGGACCACATTCATGGCTACTGATAATTAGGAGCTATTCATCAGGTTTTATGCTTTTCTATACTTGATTTTACGTTTCTGGAGAGCGTTCTTCGGGAAGAATCTGACCGACGTAAGCGCGACCACGGTTGCGAATGGTACAAAGACAGCGTCAGGGACGATTTTAATCACGTTCAGTATAGGGACGTTTTCGGCGGTCCTCTTCACGATCATAGCGGCCATAGGTGCCACAATGCCAGTGACGATGGTGGCAGTTCTGTATGGATTGGTCCTTGGAAGTAAGTCTTCAATCACCCTCATCTTCTCCTCTTTACTCGCCTTTTTCCACTCACTAAAGCGTTCCTGTATTTTATGAAGTTAATTAATACAGTTTGCTAATATGGACCGTTCATCTGACACCCAGCATGGATGGTTCACAGTATGACAAGCATGCTGATGAATCTAGGAAAAATTGTGGCCATCCAATTAATGGATGGCCCGCCGTCATTGTACTTATGGTATATTAATGGACAGTCAAGATGGAAGTAGCTAATGGTCTAGATAAAACAGAACATCGATCAACCAAACAAAAGGACACGATTGTTTGATCAATTTTATTTTAATGCTCTGGCCCACCTCCATGGTGGGTCCATTCGGACAATTTTGATTGAGATAATTGTATGTCATGTGTACAATGCCACGTTAATACCATCATTCTCTTAAGTGAAAAGATTTGATTGGGTGGCATTCCACTGTTAGAGATGACATCAACAAAGCACGGTAAAAAGTTGTTTAGGCCAGTACCTACTCTACCAAGGCTCCATATTCGACAGCAACTCGTGGCTCAATCAAATCTCACCGTGTTAGAAATCATGGAAGCTTCTGGATCCCTTGAATCTGCATCTGACTTTTTAACACTATTTTTTCCATCTTTGGATTGTTTGGGGCCACAAATTTGACAGCTGGGATTGCATGTTGGGTTTGTTTTTACTACAATGGGTTGACAACTAAAAGGTCCACCAGAGGGACGGCTCAATTTTATCGAGTACACAACTACTATTACATTGGATCTACGTTTCACAACCGGACCGGAATTTCAATGTTGTAGGGAGCCACAGGTCCCGGCCAAGGGGCATACAGTGATGTGTGTGTGAAATCACTCTGTCAATCATTTCAATTTTGAGCCAGCTTATGTTAAAGATGAGAGCTAAAAAATCAGGCCGATCCAAAACTCCAAGTGGGCCAAACATCACAGGGAGGGAATGCAAAAGACTACCATCAAAACGTTCTTAGGGCTCACCAAATCTTGGATCACGCTGACATATGGTTTTTCTCTTCATCCCTGTGAGGCCCGGCCACCTTATGAATGGCTTGGAGGGCATCATAGAAACACAGTGGGCCTCAGAAAAATTTTCAATGGTAGGCATTACATCCCACCATTCCTTGTTGTGTGGCTCACTTGAGTTTTGGATTATCTGATTTTTGAGCTCACATCCTAACATGCATGAGCTGATGCAACGGAGAAAGAGAGACGGCTGCTTGTTTACGCTCATGACTGTAGAGAGATTGAGCAAGTGGAATCTATATATGCGGCTTAAATTTCTTCCAATGTCCTTTAAAATCCAAAGGTGAGCGATCATTTTCAGTAGAGATTGAATACGTACGGGTGCTAAATGTGCCATACTGCAAGTTCTTCCAATCACATGCTGGATGGGATCCACTTGCAGCTATGGTTGGGATTGATAGCATCCATTTTTAGGCACTGCTGTGTCTGGGCCAAATCCACAAACCCAGCTAACCTGATGATCCTGACCATTGGTTTGTATCATTCAAAGCGAAAGTTTCAATCAACTACCTGATTGGTCGACATTCTCATCTGATCAGCATGATCTTTGAATGCTATCTTTGAATGTGGCCCATTCACAGCATGATCAGCATGAATTGATTATTACATCAATGACGTGTAGAGAACCAAAAGATCGGAGCCACTCATCCGGCGGTCCCCTCTACATAGATGCCATCTTTCAAAAATCAGGCAGATAAGATCATCGAGTGGGCCACACACATCCAAAATAGATGAATGGTAAAGTGACCAATTCTCCAAATCGTCGTATATGTTGGGCCACCTGATGATCAGGACACAGTGGGGATCGATCCACAACGAGAATGTCAGAGATGGGCCCCAAGCAAGCACCTGATCAACCAGTCACCGTAGGAGATTAGGTGGAGTTTTGCTAGGAAAGCGACTCAGTGAATGCAACTAACCTTTACAGCTTGGAGATTTGGTGCTTCATAAGGTATGCCGGGCATGCCTGAGTTGTAATTGCTGCATTTGCACAATTAAGGAAAATCAAGAGAGAGAAGTAGCATTTCCTACTCATTAATGGTTAAACTCCAACTAAAATGACATTTGGGGTGTGTTTGGATGTTCTGTAGAAATTCACGCAGATTGTATAGGAATATAGATAACCTGCCGAGATGGGTTTCATTTTCCTCGATTGACCCCAAACGCTTAGTGAGTTCAAAATGAAGTGACCACACCAATGCATTAGACTAAAATGTAGATTTTGATTTTCTACCAAACAGGACCTCAAATGGAAAAATGATGAAAATTCTTACGCGATTATTTCAAGAACATTAACGTGGAACTCTTCAAAGCTTTTGAAGTTCCCATGAGCAAATATCTCCTTGAGTTTATCTGTCAACACATTCGTCGATGATGGTTGCGCAGAGGGCGTCCCTTTCAAAAAAACAAAAAAACAAAAAAGATAAGAGAGAGGATTAACTAATAAAATTATATAAACAATTGTCGGTGTTCTTGGTTGGAAATTGTTTAATTAATTTATTTATTTATACAGACGCCTACACCACACACACTCACATACCCACCCACACCAGGTGGACAGTCAATGTTAAGTGCATTTCAAAGAATACAAAGGAGAGTTTGAAAAAAAAAAGAGCAAAAAACAACTTATTCTGGTTTTTGTATTTAGTGAAATCTTTAATCTTACATTGAATAGAATGAGAGTTGTAAAAGGATTTACAAGTCAAGGATTTACAAGTCTTTGTCTATTATAGACTCTTGTAAAATGTGTTAAGTTATGTTTAAGCTCGTACACACCTTCATGTACTCATGCGTAAGGGGGAATCGAACCTCAATGCACTCGTAAAAAGCCGTTTGCTGGGACATTTCCGCTATTGGAGGACGCTGGAAGGTGGATTTCCCGAGGGTATGCGAGATCTACTATATTCTTTCCATTGGTTGCCTCGCTCGAGAGTTTTTGTGATGGGGTAAAAACGTTATATTTGACCAGAGTCGTCACTAACCAGTTATTATGATTCTACAATCGGTTAGACCCCTTAAAAACGCTTAAGATTGAGAACCTGGATATCATTAACCTTAAGATATATAACTCGTAAGTTTACGTTCCAGAGATTCTAAGTAAGGGACCGCGGTTATAAAGAGGGAAGGGATATTAGGCACCCACTCTTCTCGTACGAATGTACGGTCTTTACTTCACTATATCTAACTAGTTTCTAAAGAATAAGAGTAGTTCTCGCATGCAAAAAATGTAATACGATGCAATGATACTAGTGATTGATCGAACCAAATTTCTAATGGGCAGAATTTGACTATATCGCAAGCCGCAGAGCATACGTTCGAAACGATCAAGTGCAGGGTATATGTATGGGATGCTTAATGTTGTACGGATGCTTATGATAAAACGACAGCCAACTGGCTAAGGTTTCTGGTGGACATGCTGTGATTATATCAGTAGGTCTCAGAACATACGTTCGCTAGCTAGATATGAGAAAATGATGAAATGCAATGTATATGCTAAAACGACAGCTAACTGGCTAAGGTTTCTGATGGGTGAGATCCAATTATATCGACAAGCCATAGAGCATACGCCCACTAGTCAAATATATGAAAACGATGCACTATGACGCTAATGTATATGAGGAGCATGGGGGTTGAGAAGGGAATGAATGTCGCATGATGTTAATGTGATGATTTGATAAAACTAATAGAGGTTTGAATGACTGGATGAATGATAGTGTCACAAGGTTAGATTAAGTGACTCAAATTTGAACTTGGGTAGCTCAGGAGGCTTAGACTCCGGCTAGACTAGGCTAGACCAGGGCTGGGCTCTCTCTCTCTCTCTCTCTCTCTCTCTCTCTCTCTCTCTCACTCTCCTTAGCGGAGGAATGGCTAATGACTAATAGGAGTGGATCCAAATGAAAGTGGATGCTTTCTGATGTATTTGGGATGCTTGAAATGAGAAGGGAAGTGGGCTATTTATAGTCTCCCAACCTGATTTTCTGATAATTCCTGGTGATCCTAGGGGTAAAAAGTGGTTAAATGGTTGGAATTGGAGATTTCCACATGGCATCATCTCATGGGTTAGATGAGGTGGTAAAATGGTAATTTTGGGTAAGGAGATGAGCATCGAAGTAAATGCACTTCAACTGTTTGAAAAAGGAGAGTTCCACATGCTTGAGGGTCATTGCTCCAAAGAGGAGGAGTGCCACATGGCCGGTGGTAGCCAGGTTGCAGCCGGTCCCCACTTAGACTCCCTGCTTTAGCAGTCAACATCCTCCAAGCATATGGAGGCTCTGCTGTGAGGGTTGCTGCTTTGAGGTTTTGATCATTTCTCCGATTGGGCTTAGTTTTGGGTTTCAGTTCGAGCTTGGTTTTGGGCTCAATTAGGTGACTTGACTCACCAACTTAACTCAAGGCTCTAAGGTTCTTGGTTCCTAGGGTTCAGAGTTAGGTTGACTAAGTTGACTGGGTTGAATGGGCTGAGTTTAGGGTTTAAGGCTGGGGTTCCTAGGGTTAGGGTATAGGATTGGGATTCGGTTGTCCATCCATTCGTTCAAACTCAATTAGCTTATCAGCCTGGGGTGGGGATGTCTATAGATGCCCCTCTTTAGCTGAGGTTGTGTGCAACCAAATGCCAAAAAGAGTTGACACCCCTCCTTTGCTAGTCAGTCATGAATTGCGATATGGATTTGTTGCACTTCTTTGTGTGTGTGTCAGCTGGTTGCCTGGAAATAGATAACTCACACATATCGCGAGGGTTCAAGGAAAATGTTGTGATTATCCCTACGTGGGCTACTAATTACAACCCTTTCACTCCTGATCGGTACTAACATCGAAAAGGTACAGTAAAGCCCATGCACTTTCCGTGGCCTTACAAGAATACTGACCTAGTACTGGATTGTCCATTGCTTCCCAGATCACCCCAGGAGTACTTGTTTTGTTTGATTGTCAAAGTGGTTAGCTGTCTTGCGCTCTCTGCGGCCTTACGTGGAACTCACAATACCGACTTGGACTCGATTAAATTCTACACGCATCCACCCTTAGGTATGTGCAGGTGACTTATTTCCATACAATCTTCTGGTTTTGACACTTAAGTTACAATTTGTCTTTTTTGCCATTTGGATGATTTCTTCTAACTAGTCTTGGCCTATGATCTTTTAAGAGCATTAGCATTTGATACAATGGATCTGACACTTGAGTTCAATCCGATCGTATTTTAATGTGCATTTAAATCGGACAATCTCTAGGGAAAACCGCGAGATATCGGATCTTATTTGATTTTGTGTTGACTCTCACCCAGAGATATGGAAGATCTCTTAGTGCCTCGGAAGTCTGACACCTTATTATGCAAATGTTTTGAGATTTTGGAAGTCACCCCACTATAGGAAGTGATACTCCGTGGGGGTTTTTATTGCAAAATGATTTTAAAATGTGTCTAGCTATTGGCCATCTCTATTGGGGATGCCTATGTGACTTCAAGTAAACTGGTTTTTATTGAAAATATGTGAAGGGTTAATGCACATGCTGGTTGTGATGGTGATTGACTTAGCTGGGGATTATGAATTTGAAGATGCTGTATTTTATTACTTAGATTTTAGTTGTTGAAATTAAGATCGAGATCTCCTGGGGATGGTTAATTTGATACGAGTCTGATTAGTGGTTGTAATCAAGAATTCAATTAGAGATGGTTGATTGGTTTAATCATCTCACAAGGTGATTAAACTTGATTTTTTTTAGATTGATTCATATTGTTGGTTGTGATCTCAACTCCAACTTTTATGATGTAGCTTGTTTGTGGATGGCAGTCAGGATTCCAATTTGTGACCAATTGAGTCTGTCGTCCAGCGGGTTTTTGTGGTCAAGATTAGGATCTATGATCAATCAGATCCGTCGTCCCACTAATTTTGTGACCTTTAGAGAAATATTTTTGGGATTCTAAAAGTGGTCTAGCCCATCGGATTGTAAATTGACGGTCACGATCGATGCTGGTATTTTGATATTTTTGAAAAGGATCCAGTCCATCGGATCGCGAGTCGACTGTCGCAATTGATGCTGGTTTTTATTGGAAAGAATCAAGTTCATTGGATCGTGAATCAATGGTCGTGATCGATGCTAGTATTTTTATTTTTGAAAAGGATCTAGTCGATCAGATCGCGAATCGATGGTCGGGATCAATTATAGAATTTATTGGAAGAATTCAGTTCATCAGATCGTGAATCGACGTCGGTTGCAATCAATGTTAGTATTTTAGTTTTTGAAAAGGATCCAATACATCGGATAGCGAATTGGTGGTCATGATCGATGCTGGTTTTTATTAGAAAATTGTGGAGTTTTTTAAAATGATCCAATCCATTGGATCGTGAATCAACAGTTGTGATTGATGACGATTTTTTTTTTGTTTATTTTATTTTTTGTGAAATTTGAAAATGCACGAGACTTTCTCTCTCCTTCACATCATCCTTCAAATTTATCTCCAATTTCTCATTAATTATTAGATTTTGAGATTGAAATTTGAAAAAAAATATTTCCACCATTTTCATCATTTACTCTCTTTTCTCTTCCATCACCTCATAATGGACAATCTGTGCAAGATTCCTTGTAAGGAGGTCTTCCCAAGGTCCCTTTCTTCCCAAAGGAGATGGCTAGGCCAAGACTAATTAACAAAAAGGGGGACTGATAGCAGCCTGGCTGCCGCTGGTCCTCCCTTTGCCCACTGGTTTCTTTCATGCTCCGGGTAATGGGGTCTGGCCTCTTCCTCTATATATTTTAGCTTGAGGTGGCTTGTTCCAGCGTGCTATACTTCCAAGTTTCATCATCTTTCTCTTTCCTTTCTTCCTTCTAAGTTTTCTTTCTCTCCATCCCTTGGTTTCAAGTAGGGGCTTTGTTTGGAGTTTTAGACAACAAGGTGGTGCCCTCTTGGTGTGAGGAGGTAATGGTAAAAGGTAAGGTTCATTTATGCTTTCTCTTCCCTCTATTTGTCCCCATTTCTCTTCATATGTTCTCATGCTTTCTCTCTTTCTTCTCATAGGTGCTCCTTGAAGGTTTAAATGTGGTAAGGAGTGGTAGACATCAATAACACTTCAAGTTTAAGGTGGTGCATGGAGTTGCTGTAAGGCCCACCCCCACAGCATATGATATTGTTCGCTTTGCCGAAGCTCACGGATTTAAAACGCATCATGTCTGTTAAGGGAGAAACCCAACATATAACCACCACAACTCCAAACAACTCTTCCGATGTGGGACAAGTTACGGGTTACGCTACAGTCAACTATAATAGTAGCTCGCCCAGCACAGTAACCTGTCAGCTACACAGTAGCCTGCTAGCTACACCTGGGGGCCCGCCCACATGAAGCAGTGACCGGGGCGTCATAGTTGCACTTTCATGATTTTTTATTTTTTAATTTTTCTCTCTTTTTCTCCCCTTCTCCCACATGTACAAAATGATGCTTTCTTTTATGTACATGAAGCTACATGTAATTAAGGAGTATTGTTTTCTTTGGGAGATTTTTGTGTTACGTAAATAATGGATCCAAAGTGATTACTTGGGCCCCCAAAGTGATTACCTCGATCCGCTCTTGTGTAGCTATGTCGCGACGCTCACATAGTTCAGTTAGTGCTTCATCATCGTCTGACGTTGACCCGACTTTCATCCCTCATGAGAATAACCATCTCTCTTCTGGGGCTCGCCCTAGCGTTTCTCTTCCTTCTATCAGAGGACTGGGAGCTCACGAGAATTGGGAAGATTGGTTCCCTGCCCCTCAGCCTCAACTCGATGCTATCTTGGAGGCTTCCCCATTCATAGGCTTCTTGAGTCTTTGATTTCTCGATGCTAGTAGGATGTTGGTGGTGGCATTCTGTGAGCATTGGGGGAAAATACTCACAAGTCATCTTCCCTTTGGTGAGTGGGGGATTACCTCATTGGACTTTTTATGCACATGGGGCTTCCATCCTACGGTGCATGCGTGCCGAATGTTGAGACTCTACCAATCGTTACAAATAGTGACTGGAAGAATCTCCTTGGTGATATTCCCCCTAGTTCGGAATTCTATTATAACCAATTGAAACTCCAATGGCTGACGACCACCTCCACGCACATTATCCCGAAGGATGATTAGACGGCCGTCTCCAAGGCTAAAGCCATGGTGATGTTCCTCTTGGGCTCTCTCATATTCTGTCATAATAATGAGAGGATGAATCCTAGATTGATCTTTCTGTTGGAGGACATCTCGTTCCCTTACAATTAGAACGCGGCTATCTAGGCTCGTTTGTACCACGGTCTGGATAAAGTTAGTCGTGAAAGCCATTCTTTGACCGGGTTTTGGTCTATTATCAAGGTGACTGCCACTTTCTTAGCCTGGATTTCTTGATCCTTAATTTGAATGGTAAGCATGCTCACTTCTCTTTTTGTTTGATCCTCAAACCTGTTTTTATGACCATTTTTCCCATCTTGCCTTGCCCTTTAAGGATCAGGATCCTCCTCGATGTCGCTTCATGTTGTGGTGGCCGGATAATCGCTATCATGTTCCACGAAAATTAGAGGATAACCAGCAGGCCGATCGTGATGACCTCACCTAGAATGATGTAAGTGTTGATCTTTGATATTTGACTGTTGTCTTTTGCTTGCTCTTTGATCAACTGATGACTTCTTAACCTTTCTGCAGTTTCGAATGGAACCCTATGCTCATCTTTGTATGTTCTCGACCTTGTCGGCTGAGATGACATTTGAGGCGTCTCATCAACGTCACCTGCTCTCTAACCTTGATACCTATAGATGGTATTTAGGTGAGCAACTATTTGCTCAGCTTACCGGGGTTCCATATGTGTCTTTGTCACCACTAGAGCTAGGCATTGAGTTGAGTCGAACTAAGTTAGGGCTGACCCGACTCGATCCGGTTTTGAAATAGGCCTGACACGAACTCAACTCTACTCGGTACCGAGTCCAGCATCCCTAAACCGATCCGAATACGGGTTTGGCTTAGACTAATCTGAACCGAGTCCAACTCGGTAAAAAGTACCGCTCGGTTCAAGTTGGCAATGATTCAGATTGAGAGAGAGAGAGAGAGGTGGGTGGTTGTCGGGATTGGAAGAGGAGGATGAGGGAGGAAGAGAGATTTTGGGATCGGGTCAGGGTTTTTTATTATATATATACCTAAAACCAAGTCGAGTCGGTTTCGGATCGAGTCGAGTTTGACCGGATTGAGTTTCGGGTCGAGTTACTGGGTAACTCGAACTCGACTCAATTTAAGTTTGGATTGGGAGAAACCTACTCGGTTCGGACAGACTCACCAATTCGGTTCGGGTCGAGTTGGGTCCGAACAAGTCGGATGAGTCGAGTAGTCCCCAGCCCGGCTCTAGTCACCATCCCCGGAGTTGATCCGCTCTGGTTTAGTTGTCGCGAGTAGCTTTACTGGGATGTCGGCGCTAAACCTCATCATGCCGACAGAGATTACGCTTTGTGGTATTGTCAATTCAGCATGGGGTTGATCTTTCCTCCTCTCTTCACTCATCGACGGGCTCATCGATATGTTGGTGGTTTGGTGATGGCGCATCTGGCGGATGAGTTTTATGCAGGGAAGCAAGAGAGAGATGTTGATGATGACTACGTGGGCCATTTGTAGGGGCTTCAGCGGGCATTCGATCCTTCTTCAATAGCTTTGTACATGATTTTTCTTGTATTCCTCTCTGAAGGATCAGACACTTGTACTTGTACAGCTTAGGTGGTCTTGATAAATGAAATGTACCTTTTTTGCTTCAGATCTTGGTCTCTTGATGTATGTATTTGATGTTCTTGGTATTGAGGAAGTTGATTGCTGGCATGGATATGTCTTGGTGATGCTTTAACAGTTCGGATAATTTGAGTCCACTTTGATCATCATTTGAGCATTTTTGGGTTTAACAGGCCAGTTTCAGTCCCACATCCTCATGAAGATTTTGGACATTTTTTATCACATCTTGGTAAAAGTAAAGGTCCATTTATAGTGGCGGAAACTAGGGTGCATCTAGCTGATGCCACCTGCCATTCTCACCTACCGTGGGTCTAGAGCCAATCCCGAGGAAGCGGGATCAAAATGTATGGATAGGTGGCAACTAGACTGCCGTCAATCTCCCTTCTATCGAGTTTTCTTGGTCAGTTCTTCTTCAAACAATGTAAATATTCACCTGCTACTGGTCCTTTATGCGTTCAAAGGTACAATTCCACCATAATCTCTCCCTGACCTTCTTTTTATCCTTTTCTCTATCTTGGCCACTCCTTTCATGGGCCAACTAAGATGGGTTGGTTGATGACATTGTTGCTAGAGTTGGTGGGTCCTCATCATTGGATGAGTTAATGGCCTTGAGTGATGAAGATACTCCCCTCCTTAATGGCTTGGATGATGGCTTGGTCGGAGGCATTAATGATGGCGCTAATGAAGGGCTGGAGCTGGTGGTTAGGGTTATATAAGTGTCTTCATAAATGGAGGATTTGGTGAACCTTCCACCATTAATGTGGGGGCCATTGATAGGTGTTTGATGGTGGGATAGGCTTAAGAGAGAGGCTATGGGTCTCATTGAAGTAGGCAATATAGATGTGACTTTGAATGGTGAGGATGGGGACATGATTGATGTAGAGGGGCTGATCTACCATTTGGATGGCTTGGATAGCTTCGGGACCACTTTGGATGGCTTGGATCATGGTATGGATGGTCTGGATGTAGGATGCTTTGACTTGACTGGTCTTGATGTGATCCCGACTATGGTAGATGGTTATGTAACTCTTCTTTCGATATCTGACAGTTTGGATGACTTGATGACCCTTTTGGTTGGTCAAGATGATGGTTGGATGCATACCTCTTTCTAGGATGGGCCGATTGATGGATATTTTGGTGTTGATGCTTTGATTGGACCCATGACGACACTTTTGGTCGAGTCGGATGACAAATTAGATAGCTCGGATCACTATTTGCCAACTTTGGTGGATCGCGACACAGTTTTGGACAGTCGGATTAATCTTGTTTACGGTGCAGTTTTTGGTGATATCTCGACGGTGGTGATCGTTCGTTATTTCTGGATCCTCTTCCTTTATCGCTTGCAGCGGCTGACATGTCTACACGATACACCTATGAGATAAGCGAGTTTTCTCAGGCTGTTGAGGATAAAATTGAGTTGTTGACCATGACCCCTTGAGTGCTTGATGCGGTGACTGGGCAGTTCTCGACTCTGGAGGCCACATTTGCCAACTCCATTGAGTCTGATGTTGTCGTTGATCTTCGAGATGAGGGGATGCTGCACTTTAATGAGCTGTCTATTCCTTCCAAGATGATGGTCAGTGAGGTTGTTCCTGTGCACACTTGTCAACATCGTCCATATTCCGTTTGCTCTAATCGGTTGCGATCCTAGGTTAGGAGCTTGTTAGACTTTGAGATCCATGAGATGGAGTATTACAACTTCGGCGGGGTCTTTCAGTTGGTTCACCCTTTGAGCCCCATGCCCTCGCCCATGCCCATGCCCACGCCCGTGTCTGTGCCCGAGCGTGCGCACGTGTGTACGTGCATTCCAGTGTTATGCACTGGAACACGCAAACCGAGCATCTCATCCTCCATTTCTCCAAGTAAGAAGGTACCCACTCAACCACTTATAAACCACAAATTTTCTCTCCTTCTTTCGAATGTGGGACTAAAGAAACCATAACTTTTCATTTAAAAATTTCAACATCGTTTTTGGTAGGAAAACAAAATTTTTAAAATATTTTAATTTTTAAACCAAAATTTCAACAATCCCCCACTTAGTTTTTAAAATAAACAGTAAAAAATTCTACCATAGATAAAAGATAACTCTTATGCATAGAGAAAGATATCTCATGATTTGAATATTTCCTTAATATAAGTATTTTAAAGTTTTGTCGAAATTCCTGATAGTCGTAGCTTTGAACCGATTATTCCTAAATGACACAACCGAATATATCACACACATAATAGCATCTGCGTTATGTGAGTTCATTTACATTACTCACTTAGCATTTTTAATGGTCATGTCCTCATCCTGTTTCATGAACTATCCCAAGAAAACTCTAACTCTTATGAGAAGCGGCACCACTTCTACATTCATATAGGCGAAATTCTTCTAGTGTTTGTGTTACTTAAACACTTGTCTTATTGACTGGATTTCATTAAGAGTTCCAAGACTCAGCTCTCTAATTGTAACGGCCAACACTCTTCATCATGTATGAGGTTATTTTTAAATTTAGTGTTAAAGTATTTCATATATCGATGATTTTTTTATTTACCCATTAAACCCAAACTATAGAGATTTTCTAACTTTGGGTTCAGTTTCTATCGCTGGTGGAACTTTGACATGAAAAGTTTCAACCACATTCATTTAGATGTTGTCCTTACTATTTTTCTTATTGAAGCCAAATTATTACTTGACTTCATAAATGAGATCACAATGATTCCATCTTAAATCAATTATCTTATGCATTCACAATACACACGCAAACCGAGCATCTCATCCTCCATTTCTCCAAGTAAGAAAACTACCCACTCAACCACTTATAAACCACAAATTTCCTCCCTTTCTTTCTGGCGTAGGACTAAAGAAACCCCAACTTTTCATTTAAAAATTTCAACAGCATTTTTGCCGGGAATATAAAATTTTTAAAATATTTTAATTTTTAAAACAACAATTTCAACATATGTTATGGCCCACCTAACGAATGAGCAGGGCTAATTTTCACACTCGATGATCATTATGATGGGCCCAATCTATTGGACTGGTTGGACGTCGCATCCACAATCGTGAGAGAGAGAGAGAGAGAGAGAGAGAGAGAGAGAGAGAGAGAGAGAGAGAGAGAGAGAGAGAGAGAGAGAGAGAGAGAGAGAGAGAGAGAGAGAGGATGTGTTAGGCAAAAAGGAATGGATTAAAATAAAGAAGGGAGAGAGAATGGCTTGTTCACAGATGATATTCCTTCAGAGAGAGAGAGAGAGGATGTGTTAGGCAAAAAGGAATGGATTAAAATAAAGAAGGGAGAGAGAATGGCTTGTTCAAAGATGATATTCCTTCCTTTGGAGGAATGGAAGACAGGAATATGCATGCATGCCTTCTTTCTTTTTCTCACGTGTGGTACTGTGTCGCTCTATTTGCCATCTGCATGGATGATGATCCGACCGTCCATTTGGCTTCAGAGTAAGAAATTGTGGTCAGACATTCTAGTAAATGAATTTTCCTGTTGAATGCAGGCTATCGATTTTATTTTATTTTTAAAATTTATTCCAACCTTCAGTTTGAAGGGCAAGAATCAGATGGTCAAAATCAGTGGTTCCATTGGCACACGAGTTTTGATCACGACCCATCCGTTATGAGACCAATTAGATGTATGCTTCCGATCATCTGACAATTCATCCATGTATCCCGAACACCGTACTGGAGACTGGCAGACGTGACAGTCTTTGCGCTGTGTAGTACTGGATTCGAGTCACACGTTTGAATGGTTGGGCCATCCCAACCGTCTATGAGAGTGCAATGATGGGATTCACATGGTTGCCTGTTTGGATGATCCAAACAGTCTATCTCATGGGAAAATCTCGTGCATGAGGTATGGTCACTAAATCTGGACCATTAAATGGTGGCCTTATTATGGATGGCACGTGCTCTCTGATTAAATAACTAATAGGGTCTTATTAATATGCTTTTCCCTTTTGAATCTGGACCATTGACACATGTTCCTGTTTTCACCATCTAGTGGAATGCTACATATCAACAAAAGCTAGATTCAACAGTAATCACCAACCATACAATCACGTGTATGTCCTATTTGTTGAGAAAAGTCTTAAATCGGAAGGTTTTGAGGTCGTTCGACCGGTCGTGGGAAGCTTCGACTGGTCGTGGGAGGCGGTCGACCGGTCGTAGGTTCGAGCCCTGGCACGACTCAAAGTCCAGTGAGTTTTTGCTGTTTTTTACTGTAGCTACGACTGGTCGAGGGTCAGCTACGATTGGTCGAAGGTGGGCTACGACCAGTCGAAGACTTGTTACGACTAGTCGTAGGTATGTAGTTTGTTACGCGATTTTGCGCGAAAATGCGAATTTAAGTCCTTTCGCAACTGGGATGCGGAAGGGAAGTTTCCTAAACTATAAATAGGTGTTCCTAGGGTTTTCCTAGGGCATGGTAATGTATGCAAAAGCTTTCTAAAGGGGTTCTAGGGTTTCTAAAGGGTGTAGCAAGGGTGAGATTCGAGGTTGTTTGAATCGGGTAAGTCCTTTCTCTTTGTAATTGATGCTTTCATAGTGGTGATCTGTTGCTTTGTGCCGTGGTTTTTTCCCGCAAAGGTTTTCCACGTTAAATCTGTGTGTTTTCTTGTGTGCTTGGTGCCATTGGATTACCATCCTAGATCTAGATCTGTGTGATTCCGCAGGCTAAAAACCCCAACAAGTGGTATCAGAGCAATCGGTTGGGGCACAAATCTGAATCTGAGGGATTAGTAATAATGGCAAGTGCTAGGTATGATATTGAGAAGCATTCAGGAAAAAATAATTTTGAATTATGGAAGATCAAGATGATGAGTTCCTTAATCAAGCAATGCAAAGATGGTGCTCTTGAGGAGCGGAAGTCCACTATGACTGATGGTGATTGGAATACTCTTGATAAGAAGGCATTATCATCGATCCGTTTATGTCTCACGGATGAGGTTCTCTACAACGTCATGAGGGAGAAAACTGCAGCTAAGTTATGAGCGAAGTTAGAAGATGTTTATGCAAAGAAGTCCTCTGAAAATCGTCTGCACTTGAAGCGACAGTGGTATAACTTCAAGATGGCAGAAGGTGGAGATTTGGAGGCTCACATCAGCAACTTTAATAAATTGGTTTGCAAATTGCTGGATATGGAGGAAGTGATGAAAGATGAAGAACAAGCATGTATGTTGCTGAATTCTCTCCCAACGTCTTTTGAGGCATTTAAGGACACTATGTGCAGTACGAACAAAACCCTGAGTGTCGATACCGTTATCTCAGCTATTCAAGGGAAGGCTATGAGACAACTAAACAGCGACATGGGGACATCTTCTGATGCACTGTTTACAGTGGGTAGGAATTCTGGACAAGGTACAGGTTCTTCTGGTTCTAGATTCAAATTCAGGGGCAAGGGCAAAGGAAAGGTAAAGTGCTGGAACTGTGGGAAGGAAGGACATGTGAAGAGGGATTGTGAAAATCCTAAATCAAATAGAGAAGATTCTGAGGCTTCATGCAGGGAGGCCAATACTGCCACGTCAGATGGATTGAGTGGATGTGATGGTGATGTTTTGTCTGTGTCTACTATCAAGCGGCTATACGATGATCGTAAGGAAGAATGGATGCTAGATACAGGGGCATCTTTTCACATGACTCCTCATCGGAGTTGGTTCACCAACTACAGGGAGTGCGATGGTGGACAGGTGTTTATGGGCAAAGGCTTTGCCTGTAATGTTGTGGCTGTTGGTACGGTGTGCATCAAGATGTTTGATGGGGTGGAGCGTACCTTGACTAATGTCAGGCACGTTCCTGATTTGAAGCAGAATCTGATTTCTCTTGGTGTGCTTGAGGCAAAAGGATGCAAATACACAGGTATTGATGGTGCTCTTATAATATCTAAGGGGGCACGGGTAATCATGAAAGCACAACGACTCGATCATGTTTACAGGTTGATCGGGAGCACTTCAAACGGTGGAGCTACAGTGGATGTAGTGGATTCCCCCTCTGTACGTGTGTGGCATGTTAGGCATGGCCACATGAGCGAGCAGGGCAGGAAGGCTGAGACGTGCGGACAGGGATACAGAGCAGGTGAAGCAGCCACCTGTGAGAAAAATCACACGGCATGATTGTAGGATAACGGCAAGGTACATGGACGACTCCAATATCGCAGGAGAATCATCTTCTTTTCAGATGGCTCTATATGAGTCTAGTACTGAGAAGTGAAAGGTGACTATGGGCGATGTGATGGATTTGTTGTACCAGACCGACATATGGGAGCGAGTGGAGCTTCTAGTGGGCTAGAGAGCGGTTGGATGCAGGTGGATCTTCGGGAGGATACAGCATAGATACAGGGCGATGTTGGTAGTGAAGGGTTATGCTCAGAGAGAAGGGATCGACTTCCCAGAGATATTCATGCTGACGGTATAGTAGGTGTCTATTAGATCCGTGATTAGCGCTGGTTGGCCAATGTGATCTTGAGCTGGAAGGATGGATGTGGAGTCTGCACTTCTGTAAGGAAAAATGAAGAATAGATCTACATGAAGCAACTAGAGTAGTTCGAAGTTAAAGGGGCTGAGAAAAGACTTTGCAGGAGGTCGTGGTTCGACCTGTCGCCTAGGCAATGGTTTGATTCCTTCATGGTGAGTCAGGAATTGATGACATGTGGATTGCCAATTATGACATGTCTGAAATTAGTGTACTGAAGACTCGGTTAAGTGGGACGTTCAGGATGAAGGATCGGGGGGCTGCAAAGATGGTTCTCGGCGTTGAGACTGAAGGAGGAGTAGGCTTTGGTAATCATAGGAGGAATACCTTTTGTGTAAGTATTGATCCAGGATGTGATGGGCCAGGTAAAGCCGGAGAGCGTTCCCTACGCATCTCTCCTCAAGTTTTCCTCAGGACACGTCCCAAAACAGATGAGGAAAAGCAGGATATCTCATGAGCCTTATTCGAATGCGGTTGGCAGTGTATGCCATGGTCTGGTTTAGACCGGTTATTTCACAGGCTATCAGTGTTGTGAGCAAGTACCCCGACAAGCAATATTGGATAACAGTGAGATGGTAAGAAGACTACGTCATTCTTTTGTGAAGACAGGAGCAAAGGTAGTTGGGTATGTGGATTTAGATCCGGCAGACATGATCAACAAGAAATTCCTGTAGAGAAGTTCAAGTTCTGTGAAACTTCTCTGGACTCGGCGATGGCGGAAAAGAAGGACGGAGTGTCATCTTGAGCTATGATGTGAAGCAGAGATAAGAGAAGAGGTTAATGAGCTACACGGTTGAAGATTGAAGACTTGGTGAAGATTGTTTAAATCGGAAGGTTTTGAGGTCGTTCGACCGGTCGTGGAAAGCTTCGACTGGTCGTGGGAGGCGATCGACCAGTCGTAGGTTCGAGCCCTGGCACGACTCAAAGTCCAGCGAGTTTTTGCTGTTTTTTACTGTAGCTACGACTGGTCGAGGGTCAGCTACGACTGGTCGAAGGTGGGCTACGACCAGTCGAAAACTCGCTACGACTAGTCGTAGGTTACGCAGTTTGTTTCACAATTTTACGCGAAACTGCGGATTTAACTCCTTTCGCAACTGGGATGCGGAAGGGAAGTTTCCTAAACTATAAATAGGTATTCCTAGGGTTTTCCTAGGGCATGGTAGTGTATGCAAAAGCTTTCTAAAGGGGTTCCAGGGTTTCTAAAGGGTGTAGCAAGGGTGAGATTCGAGGTTATTCGAATTAGGTAAGTCCTTTCTCTTTGTAATTGAGGCTTTCATAGTGGTGATATGTCGCTTTGTGCCGTGGTTTTTTCCCACAAGGGTTTTCCACGTTAAATCTGTGTTTTCTTGTGTGCTTGGTGCCATTGGATTACCATCCTAGATCTAGATCTGTGTGATTCCGCAGGCTAAAAACCCCAATACTATTCAATAAAAGATGGCATGAAAATCACCAGGCCTTATAACAGCATAGGAAGAAAAAAAGAGGAGAAATGCTCATGTCCAACCGGTTGGACCGCCAATCTACCATCCAACCATGGGATGATTTCTATTTTTTCATACGCGTGCAACATTCAACCCATTCAAAAGATGGCCTCACCATAAAGATCATCATGTGCAAAAATTATTTTGACCCACTCATCAAGTGGACCACACCTGCATTTTTTAATTACGTTAGTGGAAATCCATAGAGCGAGAGAGAGAGGAAGCTTTCGCTAACCTTTATTTACGTAACTCATGGACATACCCATGGCGAGAGAGAGAGAGGATGTGTTAGGCAAAAAGGAAGGATTTAGATAAAGAAGGGAGCGAGAATGGCTTGTTCAGAGAGGATGTGTTAGGCAAAAAGGAATGAATTTAAATAAAGAAGGGAGCGAGAATGGCTTGTTCAGAGATGATATTCCTTCCTCCTTTGGAGGAATGGAAGAAAGGAATATGCATGCCGCATGCCTTCTTTTTTTCTTTTTCTTTTTTTCTTTTCTCACGTGTGGTGCGTCGATCTATTTGGCCATCTGCATGGATGATGATCTGACCGTCCATCTGGCTACAGAGTAAGAAATTGTGGTCAGCCATTCTAGTAAATGATTTCTCCTGTTGAATGCAGGCTATCGATTTATTTATTTATTTATTCCAACCATCAGTTTGAATGGCACTAATCAGATGGTCAAAATCACTGGTTCCATTAGCACAAGTTTTGATCACGACCCATCCGTTATGAGACCAATTAGATGTATGCTTCCGATCATCTGACAATTCATCCATGTATTCCGAACACCATGCTGGACGATTGACTGGCAGACGTGACAGTCTTTGCGCCGTGTAGTACTGGATTCGAGCCACACGTTTGAATGGTTGGGCCATCCCAACCGTCTATGAGAGTCCAATGATGGATCCACATGGTTGAATGTTTTGATGATCCGAACAGTCTATCCATGCGTAGGAACGCAAAACGTGCAACTGTAGAGAGTTTGCCCAAGATCAAAGTCTTTCAACATGCGGGCCCCATTCTTACAAGGGTATTTTGTTGGAGTGTAGGCCCACCATGATATTTCCGTGCCATCCAAACCGCCCATCAAACGCACCCTCCTACCCCCTCCCCTGTGTTAGACCCGAATTACATAACTCTGCAGAATCCAGAACTCAAGTGGGCCACACTTGTGTGCTGTGTATCCTACATCCAATCCAGTCTTATGTATGTGTTTTATCCACACCGTTCATCTACTTTCCCAGTTCATTAACGGGCATGAGCCCAAAAATAAGGCAGATCCAAATCTCTGGTGGACCAAACCACAGGAAACAAAGTGAATGAACGCCATCATTAAAAATGTCCTAGGCCCACTGTAATGTTTATTTGCCATCGAAAGCTGTTGATTAGGTCACACACCTCGATGAAGCATAAAAAAATATCAGCTTGGTCCAAAACTCTTTTGGTACCCAAGAAGTTTTTAACAGTGGGTGTTTAATCACCACTATTTCCTACGGTGTGTTCTACCTGAGATTTGGATCTGCCTGATTTTGGGGCTCATACCTGAAATGAGCCAGCAAAATGGATGGGCAGCATGGATTAAAAAAACATATATCATGGTAGGGCCCACATACCTTTTCCAGCACCAACCAGCAGCTAAGCGGGTGCTGGAGAGGTCACTACCGAATCCAAGTCCTGCTTACTTACAGTCAAGCAGTCCAAAGTGGATCCGGGTCACTACCGATCCGGTTTTAAATGTATCACCGTCCTTCTTTTTTTTTTTTTATTTTTTTAACTCATTTAAAATTCAAGTTAGTCAGAGGTCCACAATATTAGAGTTGATTATTATTATTTATTTATTTTTTTAAAAAGGGTCATGTTAGGTCTCATGTGATAATTTGAATTGGATCAGGTTCAGTTAAGATGGGTACATCAACACAAATTAATCAATCCAAATTATGGGACTCAAATATAGATATGTAATAATACCAAAATCATTTTGGTTGAAAAATCCTAGCCCTAGATTCATGGATGCTTGCTGAAATCATATTGGTCCTAACATACTATAAATCAACATATTTCACATGATGAGTTGAAAATCTTTAAATACCTAATGATGGAATCAATAGTTTTTCGAGTATATTGCATGAAGGAATGAAACAATTAATATACATGAATGGTTAAATCCATATTGCCCTAAACTAGAACAAATCAAAAACCTAACCAAATATGAGGTCCCAAGACAAGAGGGTATCCAAACCCAACCAAATCTGGGTTTAAACACAATACCTGGAACTGAAAGCAACAACCCAAGCACAACCACTTCATGCAGGTCCAGGTATGAATACACTTGGACCTGACTTGAAACCAACCCATTGACAACCTTACTTGAGAGGGAGGGGAATGAGGAAAGCATTCCAAATCATGGTCTTAAGACTCGGACCGAGTCCCATGCGACATGTCCGAGTCAACGGACTTGCTCAGACCCAATCTATTTCAACAACACAAATCACCCCCGACTCAAGTCGACTTGTCCAGGCTGCTGAGACTCGACCATGTTTGAAATAGAGCTGTGGGATTTGAACTATGTTATGGTGCAGAATGTGTTGGGTGTTGCGCAGCACGCCAACAACGCAGTGAGCCTAGATCCAATCTTAGGCCTCACCCACAAACAATAAACAGGAAGAAATATAAACTAGAAACAGATCAAAGCAATCCAAACAAACCACAAGACAAAATATACATGGAAAAACCCCAATCTACGGTAAAAAAAAACCACGGATGCAAACTTCCACTATGAAGAACAAAGATTACAAGGCAATATACTAACCTCTCCCTTGGAAGAACATAGAAAAATCCTTTATCCACACCTTAGAATTATTTTCCCAATATTCCAATTTACTAGAAAAGCCCTAGGAACAAGTATATATAGTTTAGGCAACTCCCCTTTCCGTATCCCAGTTGCGAAAGAACTTGCGACACGAAATCCGCGCAAAATCGTGGAACGAATCTGCGTAACTACAACCAGTCGAGCTGACTGCACGACTGGTCGAGCGACCCCTACGACCGGTTGTGAATGGGCCACGACCGGTCGAGTACCTCGGGATCAAAAAACGATGCTCGCTGGACTTTGAGTCGAACCGGTCCACGACAGGTCAAGCCGGACCCTACGACCGGTCGAGCATAGCTCACGACCGGTCGAAGACGGTCCTAGATGTGGCTCCACATCTTAACAATCTCTCACTTGGAGACACATCACCTTAAACCTTTGTCTTCTTCATCCGGAGTGCACCACCTCCCCGTCTTCAAGCCTGAAGACCAATCAAAGCTGAACAGAACTTAATCAGCTTCTCCCATGTGACCGCTTTGATTAACATATCCGTAGGATTCTCACTTGTATGAATCTTCTCCAGAGCAATCGATCCATCTTCCAGTAATGAACGTATGAAGTGATATCTGATGGCAATATGCTTGGTCCTTGAATAAAAGGTTAAATTCTTAGCGAAGTGTATTGCACTCTGACTGTCACTATACAGCTTACAATTTGCTTGCTTCTTACCCAACTCTTCTATAAAACCTTGCATCCACACCATCTCCTTGCATGCTTCTGTAGCCGCAACATATTCTGCTTCTGTCGTACTGATAGATACTATCTTCTGTAACTGAGAGACCCAACTGACTGTAGCACTACCTAGAGTAAAAGCATAACCTGTAGTGCTTCTTCTGCTATCGATATCTCCTGCCAAATCTGAATCCACGTAGCCTTGTAACTTGATTTCTGATTAGAGCTGGGCGTCGGTCCTGATCGGATCGGATTAGGTATAAATCGATCCTATCCGAATTTTCAATTGTTAGACCTGAACCCGATCCGATCCAAGACTGAATCTGGGTCACCTGATTCGGACAGACTCGATGCCTGGTCGACATTACCCGAACCGAGTCCGCCTCGGTCAAGAAAACCGAGCCGGATCGGATTAGGTATGATTCGAACAGTATGAAGTAAATCATATGTTGTGGTCTAAGTTAATCTTTAATATATCTGATTTTTGTGCTCAATGACTAAAATAATATTTCAAATTGGATAAACGACTTAGATGAAATATATACATCAAAGTGGGCCCTACATGGCTCTGAAAGAACATTTAATTTTCATGTATACATTTTTATTTAACATTTAAAGTTACTTGCTACTCACGGAACCGTCTACTTGCTTTTCACGCAAGCACGGGTGAATTGAATTCAAATTGTGTGTCCACGTGGATCTAATCATGGGGTAGGTGTTATATCCAAACCGTTCATCCATTTGCCAAGCTCGTTTTAAGGCTTGAGACGAAAAATAAGATAGATCTAACAATCAAGTGGACCACACGAATGTTTTAACAGTGAAAATCATTCTTTGCTGCTATTTGTGGTGTGGTCTAGATGATTTTTGGATATTATTCATTTTTTGAATAATGCTCTATAATGATCTATAAAAATATATGAATGGTGTAGATATAATAAATACATCACTGTGGGGCCCATATAACTTTGATCTCCTTTGAACCGTTCGTACAACTCGGAGCTCGAGGAGCGTCAGACTCCTGTTTGCGAACGGGATTGCATACTACCCCTGCCCGTCTCTGGCTTTGAACGAGGAGGTCTGTTAGAGGGCCCATGGTGATGTATCTGTAAATCCAAACCGTCAATCTCTTTTCTCATATTATTTTAAGGCATGAGCCCAAAAATGTGGAATATTCAACGTTTAAGTAGACCACACCAAATGATAAGCTTGGTTGCATTAAAATGCACAAAGGATTAAAGGTCAATTGCATTAAATGCAAGATTCATCGCTGTGCCCCATTTGATCGTTGGATCTGCCTCATTTTTGTTATGGTGCTTTAAAATAATATGGGAAAAGGGATAGACGGTTCGGATTTACAGATACATTACGATGGGCCCACCCATAGAATTGCCTGTTGGACGGGCCGGGGTAGTACGCAATCCACGTCCCGTCGTTGCACGCCACGTACCTAGCTAGCTCCAGCTAGCCTAGGCTATGGCAGCAGCAGAATGCTGTGGTGTGAGGCCTCTGACAAAAAAAAGTGGTGGTGTAGGTGATCTGTGGCCCCACCATGATATATGTATTTCATCGATGCCGTTCATCTATTTTTACAGATTATTTAAAAGTTTGATACAAAATATTAGAGAGATAAAAGTCTCGGGTGGACCACACCATAGGAAAACAATAATGTTTCGATATCCTTCATTAAATTCCTCCTAAGGCTCCGGATCGAGTCGGATTTGATCGGATCGAATCCTTTCGGATCGGGTTTCGGACCGGATTTGTCTGGATTGACGACGACTCGATCCTGATCCGAAAACTATTTGGATCTGAAATATCTAAATCGATCAGCACCAATCCAGGTCATCGGTTCGATTAGAATCGGGTCGGATCGGGTCTGATCGGGTCGGATCCACCGGATCAGACCTTTTTTGCCCAGCTCTATTTCTGATCCACCATAACACAACCCTACATCCTTAGTACCTACCAAGTACCTAAGGATCCACTTCACTGCTTCCCAATGTTCCTTCCCGGGGTTGTTCATGAACCTGCTAACAACTTCCACTACTTGAGCAATATTTGGTCTTGTGCTCACCATAACATACATGAGACTCCCAATAGCTGACGCGTATGGAACTTTAGCCATGTAGTCCGTTCCTCCTGCGTCTTTGCACCTTGCTCCTTAGATAGCTTGAAGTGGTTGGCTAATGGAGTGCTAACCGGCTTAGCACTTCCCATATTGAATCGATTAAGTACCTTAGCTATATACTTTGCCTGTGACAAAACTAGTTTCTTATTTTCCCTGTCACGCTTTATCCTCATGCCTAAGATTTGTTTTGCAGCTCCCAAATCCTTCATGGAAAATTCTCTAGACAATTATCTTTTGAGATCTGAGATGTCCTTCATGCTTGAACCGGCTACAAGCATATCATCAACGTACAAAAGAAAGATGATATACGACGTATCAAACTTCTTCAAATAAAAACAGTGGTCAGCATGACATCTCCTGTAACCATTTTCCGACATGAAACTGTTGAACTTCTTGTACCACTGCCTCAAAGCCTGCTTCAGGCCATATAGACTCTTCTTCAGTCTACACACTTTGTTCTCTTTTCCTGGTGCCACGTATCCTGTCGGCTGATGCATATATATCTCTTCTTCAAGGTCCCCATGAAGAAAGGCTGTCTTAACATCTAGTTGCTCTAGATGTAAGTCCTCTGCAGCCACTATACTCAAGACCATACGAATCGTAGACATTTTCACTACAGGTGAAAATATTTCAGTGAAATCGATACCTACCTTTTGCTGAAACCCTTTTACAACCAATCTAGCCTTGTATCGTTTCGAACCATCATGCTTCTCCTTCAGTCCGTAAACCCACTTGTTATGAATAGCTTTCTTACCCTTAGGTAGAGTGACTAGCTCTCATGTATGATTAGACTCAAGAGAGTCCATCTCATCATCCATGGCCTGCTCCCACTTAACCCGTGTATCTGACTGTAACACCTCTTCAAAACATTCTGGTTCACCATTATCTGTCAGCAGTAGATAATGTAAGGAGGGTGAGTATTGGACCGTGGATCTCATCTCCCGAGTAGACCTCCTCACAATCGGTGTCTGTGGTTTTGCCTCATAATGCTAGTGTGTATGATCATCCTGTGGCGCTGTAACACCCATGTTCGGTAACTCTTCCATCTCTAAGAATTCTTTCTCCTCGGTCTTATTTTCCTGCGCACTGTCCTTATACATCACTTTTTCATTGAAGACTACGTCCTTGCTTCTGATGATTTTTCTATTTTCTGCATCCCAAAACCTATAGCCAAAATCATGCTGCCCGTAGCCTATAAACGTGCACCTCCTGGATTTCGCATCCAGTTTGTTTCTGTGCTCTGCATCAATGTGAACATATGAAGTTTAACCAAACACTTTGAGATGTGCAAGGTTCACTTCTTTCCCAGTCCACGTTTCTTCTAGTAGCCCACCATCCAATGGTGCTGAGGGACTTCTATTGATGAGATATGCGATAGTATTCATAACATCTGCCCAAAAGGTCTTGGGCAACCCTGCATGTAACCTCATGCTCCTGGCGGGCTCAAGGATGGTCTTGTTAATGCGCTCGGCCACACCATTCTATTGTGGTGTCCATGGAATCGTTTTCTGATATTTGATTTCATTTGATGCACAATACTCCTCAAACGTCTTATCACAATACTCTCCCCCATTGTCAGATCTGAGACACTTTACTATTTTACCTGTCTCATTTTTTACCATAAGTTTTCACTTCTTAAAAACATCAAATACATCAGGTTATACTTTAAGAAATAGACCCATAGTTTTCTACTAGCATCATCAATAAAAGTAATAAAATAACGTGAGCCACCAAGAGATAATACCTGTGCCGGTCCCCATACATCAGTGTGTATAAATTCCAACAGATGCGTCTTTGGAGCGCGTACCGTCTTCTTGAAGCTTATCCTCTTCTTCTTGCCATACACGCAGTCCTCACAGAATTCCAAGTCAATAGACTTCAGCCCTGGTAGCTTCTCTTTTGACAATAGAACTTTCATCCCCTTCTCACTCATATGTCCTAACCTCTGATGTCATAACTGCTCATTCACTCCAGTTGATGCGACTGCAAGTGAATTATACGATCCTGAAGTCACGTATAAAGTACCTTTCTTCTTGCCTCGAGATATCACCAAGGCACCTTTTGTGATCTTCCAGGAATCGCTAGTGAATGTCATCACATAACTGGTATCGGCCAACTACCCCACTGAGATCAAGTTACGTTTCAAATTTGATACATGTTTGACATCCTTCAATTTCAAGACCGTTCCGTCTTTCTGATTTACATGAACATCCCCTTTTCCAACAATACTGCACGGTTCATCATCACCCAGGTAGACTCTCCCAAAGTCACCTGACACATAATCATGCTGAATTTCCTTACACGAAGTGGCATGAAACGAAGCACCTGAGTCTATAACCCAAGGCTCATTCCTTACATCAAGAAACAAGATCAATGCCTCTGTGTCACTCTCCTCAGATAGATTCACTGAATCATTCCCGCCTTGAGAGCTTCATTCTTGTTTCTTAAGCACCCTGCAATCACGTTTTATGTGCCCCTTCTTGCCGCAATGCTAACACCCGTCTTTGTCTTTCAGTCCCTTGGACTTCTTCCTAAACTTAGAACGTCCGTGTTTATTGCCTCCTTTGTTCAGCGATCTTCCTCTTCCTTCAATGTTTAGAGCATTCCCTGAATCCCCTGAAACTCCTGATGCCTTCCTTCTAGATTCTTTACTGAGAATTAGACCGGCCACATCATCAAATTTCAGTTTTGTCGACCCTGAAGAATTGCTCACAGCAATCACTAAATCATCCCAACTGTCTGGCAAACTAGATAAGATCAATAACGCCCTGACCTCATCCTCAAAAACAACGCCAACGGATTCTAACTGGCTCGTGACTGTATTGAACTCGTTTAGATGTTCAGCCATGCTCCCACCATCTGATATTTTCATGTTCAATAGCTGTTTCATAAGATGAACCTTGTTGGATGCAGAGGGTTTTTCATACATGGTGGTTAAGGCTTCCAGTAATTCTTTTGTAGTTTTCACCTTAGATATATTGAAGGCGACGCTCTTAGATAAAGAGAGTCGGATCGCTCCTAAAGCCTTCCTATCTAGTAAAAACCATTCCTCATCTGTCATCTTTTCTGGTTTCTTCTCTTTTCCTCCTAAAGGAACATAGAGGTCCTTCTGATACAAATAATCCTCCATCTGCATCTTCCAGAAGGTAAAGTTTGAACCATCAAACTTCTCAATTCTAGTTTTTCCTTCTTCCGTCATCGCTTCCAATAGAACTAAACCAATAGCTCTGATACCAGTTATTGCGCAGCACGCCAACAACACAGTGAGCCTAGATCCAATCTCAGGCCTCACTCACAAACGATAAACAGTAAGAAATATAAACTAGAAACGGATCAAAGCAATCCAAACAAACCACAAGACAAGATATACGTGGAAAAACCCCAATCTAGGGTAAAAAACTACGGATGCAAACTTTCACTATGAAAAACAAAGATTACAAGGCAATATACTAACCTCTCCCTTGGAAGAACATAGAAAAATCCTTTGTCCACACCTTAGAATTATTTCCCTAATATTCCAATTTACTAGAAAAGCCCCAAGAACACCTATATATAGTTTAGGCAACTCCCCTTTCCGCATCCCAGTTGCGAAAGGACTTGCGACACGAAATCCATGCAAAATCGCGGAATGAATCTGCGTAACTACAACCGGTCGAGCAGACTGCACGACCGGTCGAGCGACCCCTACGACCGGTCATGAATGGGCCACGACCGGTCGAGTGACTTCTACGACCGGTCGTGAATGGGCCACGACCGGTCAAGCACATCGAGATCAAAAAACGATGCTCGCTGGACTTTGAGTCGAACCGGTCCATGACCGGTCGAGCCAGACCCTACGACCGGTCGAGCATGGCTCACAACCGGTCGAAGACGGTCCCAGATGTGGCTCCACATCTTAACATTTGGCAGAGAAGATGGGAGGATGTCATGGTGTCAAGGGAATGATAAGAAGAAATGGGGCAGAAAAAGAAGTTGGCCGTAGCTTTATTAAGTTTGTTAATGGAGGATAGAAACTTGTAAGAGGACACACTACGAGAAAAGCGACTTATAGTGGCGGATTTTTCCATATTTGGATATACAAAAGTCCTCCGATCCGCTAATACATTTTATGGCGGATTAGCGGCGGATCATGTATTAGTTGCTGTCTCCGCTGTCGGTATAGATTCTGCCGTGAATATCTCATCCGTCACTAATCCACCATTGTATAAATGGCCTGATCGTTGTTTGTGGCGATAATAACGTAATGGTGCTTTTATGTAATGGTGGAATAGTTTTTTTCACCGTTATATTACCGAGAATAGCATTTACCGTGGTGGACTGAGGTTATCCACCTTTAGATATTCTTTACAGTGGCGGATGATATTATCCGCCTCTATGTATCGCCGCTGTATGTCACTTTTCTTGTAGTGACATAGACTACAGAAAATGATATATGGGGTTATCGGGCATTTGAGGTTGCAGATGAAGGGCCAAAGGGAGGAGAAATAGCATCTGGCTATGATATATAGCTAGAAAACTGCCTCTCTTTCCTTTTCGGTAATAAAATTTTTCTGTTGCCAGTCCAAAAGATTAAAATAAAATAAAAATTTATAGCTTGCGAGTTTTCGGCTAAAATGCAAACAGTTTGTTCTTGGCTAAATGCAAAAGGTTGCCAAGCAGCTTACGCAAAGAAATACAGGCCAACTCATAAGAATTGAGACGCTTTTGTGGAAGAAAGGGTCAAGGTTTTCAAGGCTCTAACTGCTGTTGTGTTCAACGTCTGCAACGACCTACTAGGGATTCAAGCTCAATTCATTGAAGGTGTATATTAGTGCAAATTTGAGAAAGCTACTAGTGTTATCAAAGATTTGGAGAAGCCTAAAGCCACATTTGCTCTCATCTTAGAAATGACCTGTCTTAAAATCTAAACAGTGGCACAAGCATTTTAAGAAACAGCAGGAAAAGAAAATGTTACAATCAAGAGAGAAGAAAAAAGATTATGTTGAGAGCCTCAGAGATGGCCTTGATTCAAGGTCTCCAGATTGGCAACCATGAGATGGAGATCTCGCATCCGCAATTTGTGGATGACACTTTGTTATGTGAGGCATTGTTGGATCAAATTGACAACTTGAAAGGCATTCTAAGATGAGATGCTTTGAAGTTGTCCAGCTTCTCAAGGCGAATTTGTGGATGATGCTTTGTTATATGAGGCATCATTGGATCAAATTGATGACTTGAAAGGCATTCTCAGATGAGATGCTTTGAAGCTTACTTCTTAAGGCAAATTTTAGAATTAAGTGCAATGGCAGGGGTAGCTGTGGTCGAAGAAATAAGAATGTGGAAGAAGGTCATCACTTCTTTCTAGAATCCCATTGTGGAAAAGATCAAGAAAAAGCTAGCCAGATTATGGAAAGGTCGTATCTCTCCTTTGGGGAGAAAATTACTCTCATTAAGCCACACTTTCTAATATTCTGGTATATTTCATGTTCCTCATTAAAATTCTGGCAGTAGTGGCCTCCTAGATTGAAAGGTTCCAAAGGAATTTTTTGTGGGAAAGAATAGAGACTAGAAATTCCACCTCATTGATTGGAAGGAAGTTCAAAAGCCTATTAGGGAGAAGGGTCTAGGGACTGGAAATGTGAAAGAACAAATTGAGCATTGTTAAGCAAGTATTGGTGGAGATCATTTGGTGATGGTACAAGAGCCATTATGGAGTAATGTCATAGCAGGTAGGGGGCACATCCCGACCATAGTGGGTAAGGAGTTCAGGAAGAGATGTTGGAAAACGCGGAAGATGAGCCCTCAATGTTCTGACGGTCTACACGAAATTTGGAACCCTTACAAAGCTGAAGAACAGTGCTCCAATGGCCCGCCTATCTACTACTGGAGCAGATCGAACTATTCACACCTCTGATCCTACGGTATATAGTGGCCCCCGGATTGCTTTGGATGGACCAGATCGTCCTAAGGACAAGCTAATATGGACAGACTATAGGATACTCTCTTCCTCTCTATATTCTCTCCGTGTTTCGTATGAATCGATTGCTTTTCATGAGAGAAGCGCACTCCTTATATAACAGAGGAAGGAGAGTTTAAGTGGGATTGTGATAAGGCCACATGAGCCGATCACATCCCTAACAAAAGAAGGAGAGTTTGGGTGGGATTGGGATAAGGCCACATCATCCGGTCTTATCCCTATCTCCTATCATAAATCAAATTCAAAATTGAATTTGAAATATAATAGAAGACAGTGGGACCCACCCACTAGTGATTGCTCACCAGTGGGCCCCATTGGCCCACGTCCAACATCTCCCACTCAATCACATAGTGGGATAGGCACATAAATCATGTCAATTAACTTGCCTTATAACAATCAAATACCAAACATCGCGATCAAAAGAATCAGAGGCGTGGGACCAGCTGGATCACCATAATCTTCTCACAGGTGTTTAAGTACTCAGTGACCACCTAACTAGTACTCAATAACCCAAGCTTTGCAATGCCTGTCCTAGTCCGCATGACCACACCGGATGGAGTTAACTCCCGATCTGGAGTTCAACATACGCACTTATCCAACTTATCGAGTTATTCTGAAAACTTGATTTTTCACAAACTTCGATTAAAACCAATTCAAAGCAATACTTATTTATATATATGCTTTTTAAGAAAAGTACTGTTTGCAAAAGACTAATAAAAACAACTCGATACTGCCGGCGGATAAGTCTTCAAGTGCGTATTAATAGTTCTAGAAACTTGGTGTAGCTGTCATGGGATCTTCCCCACGCAAATGTGTAATTTGGAATTAATCAAGCCGCTTTCCTAGCGTAAAGTCCGCCAATCAAGGACCTTTCGTCATTGTACACTAAAGTAGCGACACTCAATCTCATCCTCATATACACAAGAGGAGGGTAGCTAAGGACACAAAGAGTCACCTACGGGACTGGCTACTCGCACGTTGCAATGATTAGATCGAATCAAAGCAATCTGTAGGTAAAGGGTCCCTGCATGTGGCTACAATCCACATCGTAAAGTAGACAATACTAGGTGAAAGTCGGGTCTACAGTACGCAGGTTATTCTACATAAGGTACGACTCATTTCATAACCTCATAACCTGGCTTTAATTTCAGGCCATAACATTGATCGCATGTAAAGGAATGGTGCGATTATGTTATTCGACTTTATCGGTCTCATCTACAATCTTTATTAGATTGTAGGCGGATACGACTCACTCATATCCTCATCCTTTATTATTCACAATAAAGGGAAGTTCATACCTCAATGTATAAACATAGCCCCAAATGTACCTCTCTTGTACATTCAAGGTTGGTCGGCCGTGCGAGTGGGTGACCGGCCTGCCGACAAAAATAGAAATCCTACATGATCTCAAGGTAAATGCTGATGATCTTCTTACCTAGTTTATATTAGTGTTCAATACGGAATAAATGGAATATATTATTCATTAATGAAAGATCAAAGGTATTACAAAACAAGTACATCAATCAAGTTTTCCTCAATCCCATCCACTTTGACGTGAACTGAAATAGATCTCTAGCTATAGGTTTTGTCATGGGACCATCATCTCCTTGGTAGGAATGTAGCTGAGGGCGACCTTTTTATCTCTCACTTGATCACGGACGTAATGATACTTGATCTCAATGTGCTTAGATTTCTGGTGGTGTTTAGGGTCCTTTGCCAAGTCAATAGCAGAAGTATTATCTATCTTCAGCGATATAGGCTGACGAACACTCGGTACAATACCCAGACTCAATAAAAATCTGCGAACCCATACACACTCCTGAACTGCAGCGCAACATGCAATGTACTCGGCCTCCATAGATGAAAGAGCTGTGGATGTCTGTTTCTTACTCGACCATGAGATAGCTCCTGCTCCGAGTAAGAAGACATACCCTGAAGTAGACTTTCCCTCGTCGGTGTCATTACCCCAAGCAGCATCAGAATATCCTTTGAGTTCGAGGCTTGTGCCTTCATAACACAACATTAGGTCTTTTGTTCCTCTGAGATAGCGGAATATACGTTTGACGGCTTGCCAATGAGACTGTCCTGGGTTACTCGATAACGGTGACTATGCCAACTGCATAGCTTATATCCGGTCTGGTGCAAAGCATAGCATACATTAAGCTCCCTCTGCGCTTGCATAAGGTACGAGGACATAGCCAATTTCTCGGCTTGGCCCTGGGGACACGATTTCTGTCTAACTTGGTAGCTTTATCCATAGGGGTTTCAACAATGACTTTTGAATTTTCCATCCGAACCGCTCTAAGATCTTTTGTATATAGGTTGCTTGAGACAAACCTAAAAATTTCTTTGGGCGATCACGATGATTTTTACCCCAAGGATAAAGTTGGCTTCACCGAGGTCTTTCATCTCAAAGTTCGAGAATAGCCAATCTTTAGTCAATGTCAACAATTGCATGTCATTACCATTAACAGGATATCGTCTACATATAGAGATAATATCGAAAAGATCTTCCAGACCGTTTCATGTATACACAATGATCTTCTTCACTCATCGTGAATCCAAAAGTGGTGACGGCCAAGTGGAACCTCATGTACCACTGTCTTGAAGATTGCTTGGTCCATAGATAGATTTCAACAATTTGCGAGACTTTATTTGGATGCTTTTTGTCCACATAACCCATGGGTTGTTGCATGTATATCTCTTCATCCAAGTCACCATTTAAGAATGCGGTCTTTACATCCATCCGATATAACTCTAAGTCTAAACTTGCGGACAATGGACAAGATCATGCGGATTGAGGAGAACTTTTGCAACAGGGTGAAAAGGTCTCCTCGTAATCAACGCCTTCTTCTTTTGTGTAAAACCTTTAGCAACTAATCGTGCTTTATACTTGTCCACTGTACCATCCGCCTTTCTTTTGATCTTTAGTACCCATTTGTTACCAATTGCTTTGCGATTGGAAGGCGATCAACAAGTTCCCGGACTTTATTTTTCTCCATAAGCGATCTCTTCGTCCAAAAGATTCACCCAATCGGCCGAGGTCGAAGATAATAATGCATCCCGATACGAATCGGGTTCATCATCATCAATCGCAACACAAGAGAATGTTTGCCCCTCAATATCGAAGTATCTTCGGGAATCAATCCTCTTTCGCTTCGACGTAACTCGAGGAGCCTTGAGATGTCCTCCCACCTGTCCGACGAACTATAGGAGCATCATCATCTTGTAAAGCGAGAATTCCCACTCTCCGAGATACATCGGGTATTTCAAAAAGTTGTATTGGAACCTTTTGCTTCTCTCGGCTTGGGTATCTATCTTCAACGAAGGTCACGTCTCGGGATTCTATCTCAATCCATCGTCCATGGTCCTCATAAACTAGAATGTATCCTTTGAATGCATAGGGTATCTAATGAACACGCATTCAATGGTTTTACTATCAAGTTTACCTCTATGCGGAGTAGGTAGCAAAACATATCCCAAAGATCCCCAAGGGCGTAGGTTGGCTAGAGAAGGAGTCCTCCTAGACCACATCTCATATGGAGTCTTAGGAATAGATTTGGATGGGACTCTATTTAGGACGTAGGCAGTACATTAGCAGCGTCTCCCCGAATGAGATAGAGAGATTGGCTTGAGCCATCATCGATCTAACCATGTCCAATAATGTCCTATTCCTTCTCTCTGCAACACCATTTTCTTTGTGGTGTGTAAGCCATTGTGTCTTAGAACAATGCCAACATTTTCACAGTATGATTTAAACGTTTCAGATGTATACTCGCCACCTCTATCAGATCGAAGGATTTTAATCTTTTTCTCAAGCTGATTTTCTACCTCAGCTTTGTATTTAAGAAAACAATCAAAAGCCTCAGATTTGTGTGAGATGAGATACACATATCCATGTGAGTAATCGTCAATGAAAGTGACAAAATATTGACATCTGTTTTCAGCATGTACATTAAAGGGTCCTTGATATCCGAATGGATTATCTCTAGTGTGCCCTTTGACCTAGCTCCCTTTGGGAAATGGTTTCTTCGAAGTCTTCCGGACACACAATGTTCACAAAATGGCAAATCAACTTTGGATAAGGAGTCTAATGAACGGTAACGTACTAGTCTTGTCATACGATCCTTTCCAATGTGACCTAACCTCACGTGCCATTTTTGAGATTCAGAATACTACATTTCATTCGACATAGCAGACAAAGCAATAGATGCATTATCACATTCTACATCTAGAATAAATAAATCTGAAATTAAATTACCCCATACATATATGAGGTTATTCTGTCTCAAAGAAACTCTTGTCCCAAAAATCGAATATCAAAACCATCAGCTAATAACCTAGAAAGAAATTAAATTCCGACGCATCCCCTGGTGCATATAGAATATCACGGAGTATGATTGTTAAGCCCTATGCGCGTGACGTAGATGGAAAACGCCAATCCTTGTACGTCTTCAACAAACATTATTGCCCATGTACACTTGTAACTCCCCTTGGCTACTCTGTAGGAATTCCTCGAGTCCTCGACGACTACTTGTCACGTGCTTTGTCGCTGAATCCAAAATCCACTCGTTAGATATAGTATCAACGGAAAGGATTTGAACAAACGCCTACATACAAAGTATCTTGTGACCGAGAAATTCTTTTTATGGGCGCATCATGTCGAGCATAATGGCCGGAATTTCCACGACAAAGCGACTACATTTGTCTTTTTCTCGCTTCTTCTTTCTATTCCCTTCTTGAGATTTGGAGCAGTTGTTGTGGTCTTCTGTTCTTGGTTATTCTTCTTCGCCTTCTTGCGAGCTTTGGACCGTTTATTGTTAGCTTTCCGCTTATGGGTTTCTGCTACAAAGGCCCTGGCCGAACTTGGTTGAATAGCATTCATTTCAACCTCACGTACCAAGTGGCCACAAAAGTCTCTGAACGTAGCGATAGAATCAGTATGGTTCAGAATTCTTTTGATTTGGGCCCATGATTCAACAAGGAAGCGGTGCATGGCTATAATCTTTTGATTTTCGGTCAATTTACACCCAACATTCCTAAGGGCACCTATCATTTGCTCCATCTTACGGATATGATCTTTGATGGGGGCGTGATGGCATCCTATACTCCTGGAATTCCAATTCCATTGCTCTAACTCTTGCATCGACTTCAAGATAGGCATCATGTCGGTGCTTCCCAATTCCCTTAGCGCTTTCATGCACTTCATACGTAGGTATGAGTTCTTTGTGCATGGTGCTAAGAAGAACATTACTGGTGAACGATTTTGTTTTTCCACTTATTGTAGCGAGTCATCGCAACCCTATGTTCTTGTAAATTTTCGTTTCACCTAAGATGGGTTCCTCTTGAACTACATCGAGTGTGTGAGAATATATCGTCCTCATCTAGAAGGCATCGCACTGCGCGGGACCAGTCTTCGTAGTTGTTGCCGTCGAAATGTTGACCTTTCAGCTGTTCAGCGATTAACGCTTTGGTGGCCATCTCTACATTGCATGAGTATCACTACTTAGTTAAGATCTAAGGTATTGACACTAATCATCAGCATTTCTACGTGTTACATCAATTTTCATAATATAAAAGTAGTCAACACATCTTAACGAGATCTGAAAGTCCACATACCCGAATGGGTGGTGTAGAACAATCAAGTTCTCAAATCAAGATGAAATTGGTATTTTTATAAAATTATAATTGCATAACATGCAACCTTCCATTATTTGGTTGCAAACATCATTTGGTGGAAGACATTTAACTCCCACTCAGGTTATGCACAGCCTTTAGTTTTAGGGAAGATTCTAGCACTAAGTTTTTCTATATGTTCAAATGAAAAATAAGTAGGGCTTAGATCTAAACATATCATGCCTAATTATTTCACTCATATAAACATCATCATCAGAAAGAAAAAATAAAGTGCTAAGATATTAAGAGAGTACAATCTTCACTTGTGATCATGACCATTAGTGATAGATCCGATCATTACCGTAAATGATCATTGTTGATGATGGATCCTTTCATCAACAGTGATCATCATGGTTGATGATCGTTTCGATCAGTAATGAGTTTAAGATCGACAGTGAAGATAATATCATGAATGGAAACAAAATCATCTCACATATATGATCAAATTCAAAAAGCAAGATAACATATTCAGGTTGTTACTTATTTAAATGTGGGCCACACCATTGATATGTAGATTAATCTTGAATTCATGTTTAACATAGGGCTTGTGGTGTAGTTATAGAACATGTACAGCAATCACGTGTACAACAACTATGTATAGCAATGACGTGTACAGAATGTGTACCTCTGCCTAATCACAGCAATTGTACATCACAGCTAATACGTGTACATCACATCCATTATACAACACAGCACTAGTTTTGATTTGTAGTGTTGTATTTCAATTAAAATATAGCTGATTTGTACACACGTGTACATTACAGCAATTGTACACACGTGTACAACTAAAAAAAATAGCTGATTTGTAGTTTTGTATTTCAATACAACAACCAAATGAGGGCTGATCTATATTTGTAGAGGTGGTTCTAAAACCAGCCTCACGTGTGTGCAAGGGACCCCATCTGCATGTCACCCACATGTCCGCTTGAGCTATGAATCTGCCGCATGTTTGGGAACACGTGTACACGTGCACACAGTTCAGTCAAAAACATCTGAACGGTTAGAGTTTCAGGGTCCTTTTATCCTGGTGGGGCACGCCTTATGAACGGGTTAGATGACATATACACAACATGGTCTACCCTACCCAACTGATGTCCCTCATTGTTCCGTGTGGTGTGGTCCACTTGAGTTTTGGATCGGGATGGATTTTGGTATACAGACCTAACAAGGGGTCTGTTGCATTTCTAAGCCCACACGCATATAATCACACGTGTGAGATCCTTGTGGTATTTTTAGTTACCGGATGTGATGTAATAGAGCCGCTCGAATTTGAAAATATGGTGGAGCTTCCATCCAGTATGTTGTATGTTGCAAATTAGCTAACGTGAGTACAACTACAAAAAAAAAATAGCTAACAACCAACATGTGTGGACATCAACACGTGTCCATCTTATATATACATCATCCATCACAACAACTGTTGCTGATTTTTGTAAACGGATTAGTAGCGTAATTGAATACAACAACTATTTATTAGGGTTGTAATACAACACGTTAGCTATATTGCTGGTAGGTGGTATGTTGCACATCAGCCAATCCTGCTTCTCGTAGCAGAATTATAAATAGCTATACATCAAGTGGTATGTAGAACACGTGTTATAATATAATACATCAGCCAGCGTGTTTGCATCCAACATGTATACAAGAGGTATATAACGTGTTAATTGTAATATAATACAACAACTAGTAAGTTTCACATGGGCTGTTGCATATTACGTGTACAGTACATGTCTCAATGTACAGATCACGTGCTACATGTATACAACAGATTTCACAATGTACAGCAGATTTCACATCATGAAACGTGTACAACTTGTATACAACATGAAACATGTGTAGCTTGTATACAACTTGAAACGTCTCCTTTACAACACCTGTACACACGTGTACAGCAAGAAACGTCTCCAGTACGATATGCTGATCCATACTATTCGAAAGCTATGGATTCCAATTTAAAAAGAAAGTATAGGCTACTTACCTTTTTAGATGAAAATAATCGGAGATCCGCCGTTGACTGCTCTGATACCACTGTTGGAAAACGCGGAAGATGAGCCCTCAATGTTCTGACGGTCTACACGAAATTTGGAACCCTTACAAAGCTGAAGAACAGTGCTCCAATGGCCCGCCTATCTACTTTGGAGCAGATCGAACTATTCACACCTCGATCCTACGGTATATAGTGGCCCCGGATTGCTTTGGATGGACGGATCGTCCTAAGGACAAGCTAATATGGAAGACTATAGGATACTCTCTTCCTCTCTATATTCTCTCCGTGTTTCGTATGAATCGATTGCTTTTCATGAGAGAAGCGCACTCCTTATATAACAGAGGAAGGAGAGTTTAAGTGGGATTGTGATAAGGCCACATGAGCCGATCACATCCCTAACAAAAGAAGGAGAGTTTGGGTGGGATTGGGATAAGGCCACATCATCCGGTCTTATCCCTATCTCCTATCATAAATCAAATTCAAAATTGAATTTGAAATATAATAGAAGACAGTGGGACCCACCCACTAGTGATTGCTCACCAGTGGGCCCCATTGGCCCACGTCCAACAAGAGAGTCCTATCGTGGTGGGCAAATGTGTAAAAGAGTTCACTTAGATGATGAACCTCTTAATTTTTATCAAGAACTCTTTGAGTTAGCCATTCATGAGGACATTAAGATCAACGATTTTTACAAAATCATGGGGGAGTTAGTGTTAGGAATATTAGAATGAGGAATCATTTTGCCGAGGAATAGGAACTTTTCACTAGTCTTCTAAGTAGATTAAATGAAGTGCATGTCAAGTCTCACATCATCTTGTTTGAAAAAATTCCAGTCGAGAGAGAGAGAGAGAGAGAGAGAGAGAGAGAGAGAGAGAGAGAGAGGGAAATGGAGGCAGCTAAGACAACGAAGTCTGCTGGAGGAAGGAAAGGCTCTGCAAGACGCAAGGCCGTCTCGAAATCTGTCAAGGCCGGGCTTCAATTCCCTGTTGGAAGGATTGCTAGGTTCTTGAAGAAAGGAAGATATGCAAGGAGGCTTGGAACCGGCGCTCCCATCTACTTAGCTGCTGTTCTTGAGTATCTAGCAGCAGAGGTTTTGGAGCTTGCTGGAAATGCTGCAAGAGACAACAAGAAGACTCGGATCATCCCAAGGCATGTTCTGCTGGCCATTAGAAATGATGATGAGCTTGGAAAGCTGTTGGCTGGTGTGACTATTGCTCATGGTGGTGTTCTTCCCAACATCCATTCAGTTCTTCTTCCCAAGAAATCTGAGAAAGCTAAGGATAGTATTGAAGCAACCAAATCCCCAAAGAAGGCTTGAATCAGATGATCTGAATCTGTTACTCTTTTTTATTTGGTGTATATTTGTCTTTATGAGATTCAGAAAAATTGGGGATTTTGCATTTTGAAGAAAGAAGTAGAACAAAGTTACGTTTTTGGCAAAAAAAAAAATAAATAAATAAAAATGAAGTGCATGTTGACCAATCAGAGGAAGATGAGCGAGTGTGGCGATGGACAGCAAAGGGTAGTTTTTCAGCAAATTCCTTCTTCTCAAGTTGATGGCACAGGAAACCAGTGTACTTTCATGTGCAGAAGTGTCGAAAGCCCCATTCCACCAAGGCTAAAAGCTTTCACATATGTAGCCAACGCCAATAAAACTCTCACCCTAAACAACATAAAGAAGAGGAAAATGGCCTTTCCCAAACAGTGCGTCAAGTGCGAGGATGACAAGTTGGTTGACCACTTGTTCTTCCATTGCCATGTGGCTACTTGCTAGGAAGGTATGGGCTTCTTTCCTTGCCCGGTTTGGGGTGCATGGTCATTCAACTCCTCAATTGGAAAGATAGTGTAGAATGGTTGGGTAGTCTATTCAAGGGCCACAAGGAGCTGCTCTTGAATATTTGTTGAGGGTCAAATATTGCATATCAGACCCTAATTACTGCTTGGATTTACAAACATAATATCGTTTAAAATCTTAATTTAATCGTGTTTGTAATGCAAGGTACATTTGTAAGTGGGGACTACAAAAAGGTGCTAAAAGTGTGTATTTGATGCTCTGAAATCACCACAGCAAGGGATGGACCCCAGGGGACCAAGATCGACGAATTTACATGCCAGAGATCCACGGAAATCGAGAAACTGAAGCTCAAGTGGCCTGAAAGTCAGACAAAATGCAAGATCACAGGGTTCCCACCATCCGTTCTGCTCGAAACTTTATACATAAGCTGAGGAGCGTAAATGAACCGTACACGTCAATTTTCAGCTATTGGATCCCTCTGGAAGTGGCCGAATGGACAGATCAGCCCCTTTAAACCTTAAGTGGGACCCACCTGATATTTGGATATACTTTAAGTTTGGTATCAACCCCTTAAATGAGATTCTAAAACAGATGGACGGAGGGGATTTCATTCATATGCATCACAGTGGACCCCACGTGCGACGTGCGTGTACACAGCACGATCGCACGCGAGCCGCACCGAACCGGGATTCCCGGTCAAAGTCGGCTGACCCGACGTCTTCCGCACCAAGCAATCAGCGACCGCACCGCGTCCGCCGGCCTCTCGCAGTGGGGCCCACTCATCCTCTATTCGGATGATCTGAACCGTCCATGAAGTTAAGAGGGTGGTCACGCATCTCACCTAGGTGTCTTTTTTTTACCATGCGACCTATTAGAAGATCCTGGCCGTTGAAAGCAAGATGGACGGTGAGTTCAAATCTCTGGTGGACCACATCTAAATCAAACAAATCTTGTCCTTCCTAGACGGTTTTTCGTCCTGAAGCTGATGGACGGATTGGATTCTCCAAAAGACGTCAAAATGGGGCCCACTGACTTTCACAGTACAATCGCGGAAGCTCTGTCCCGGAGCAGACCTGCGGTTGATCTTGGTGGCCCACCATTGATCAGCATGGAGTTCATCTGGACCGACCATTTATCCCAGGACAACAAACCGACCGTACACACGGCTGTTTTTCCAGACTCATGCTCGAGAGTGCATGGAAACAGCGCCAATTCGTGAACGGACGGTGGGGTTAAAAATCAATGGATCACACTTAATTTGATCCAAAACCGGCCCTCTTTGAACGATTTTTCGAGTGTAACCGGATGAACGGAGTAGATTTCTTAAAATCGGAAAGAAGTGGACTCCACCGGCGCCACAGCGAAGTACTTTCGCGTACCCTGTTCGCGCACCCGAGAAAACCGGCCGCTGTGGGCCGGTTTTGTGAGCTTGATCATGATCGGATTGGTAATCCGAACCGTCCATCGTGTAGGCCTGTCCAAAACACCCCAAGAGACGTTGTCCTTTTCAACAGAAGCGAGGGAAGATAGGAGTTTTCTGCCTCTGTTTTCGGTGCGGAAACCACATTGTGTCCGGCTGCGAAACAACTCCTGCACTGCGTCTGGCTGCGAAAAGCAGCACCGACTTCTTCTCCACGGCCCTGGCTGCATATAAGAAGAAGAGAGATTGAAGCCAGGGGGATCATCTCACGACGGGACGGTTGGAGGGCTGGAGGCTTGGAGCTACGGACGTGGAAGAGAGACAGGGAGAGTTTTTCTTTTCTTTTTCTTTTAGTTTTATTTTTATTTTAATTTATTTTGTTTAAGAGATCTAGCCGCATCATGTGTGGCTAAACCTCTTAGCTAGGGCTAAGAGGTGAAGCTTGTAGCGTGATGGGAGGCCTCTTTGCTTGTGCCTTTTGTTTAGATTGATCTGATTTTGATTTAATTTAATTAAGGGAATGTTTTCAGTCTTTAAGGGTCTGTTGTGACTGAAATTACAATGGGTCTGCAATGGCTTTGAACATGTTCTTTTTCTCTTATGTTTATGACGTCAGGAAGCCCTGTTGTTCACCATCGTCTCCTGGGCATAGTTGGATGTCGGTACCCTTCCTAACCTTCATACATTGATTGGTTGGTAATTAGTTTAATTCTGTTGTTTGCTTTGTCTCCTGGGCATGGTTTGGTGATGGAATCCATTCTAATTCATATACCTTTCATCTTTTTAAAATTACATCAAAGGAAGTTCCGTGGATTTTCATGAATCAAGTGTAGTTCTCCCTGATCTCTACAAGTGGATCCTCTGAATCCCTAGTTTCCCTTCTCTGATTTTTCCTAAGTTTTAGTTTAATTATTTCACCATTATTCCTCAAATCATAATTGGTTTAGATTTCATCTTAGCCTAGTTCTAGTTCTGGTAAATTTCAGATAACGTACAGGTTTGAGTCCCTGTGGATTCGACCTCGGTCTTACCGAGTTTATTACTACATCACAACCCTGCACTTGGGGAGTGAACAATATTTTCTTTGTTTCGAATACCATAGGGTGTGCTGAAGAAAAGGAGAGATGCTAGAATTTTCGTAAATACTGCTTCGCTGGTGGAGTGTTTGCAAGACAGGACTTCAAAGGCTGCTCAAAGGTGGAGCTAATCGGCAATTGGGAGGTTTTGCAATAGAATATTGTCCATCACTACATAATACAGGATTTTGTAAATTTCCTTCCGTTTAGAGTTTGGTCTGATCCCTCAGTCATGCGAAAGTAACCAGCATTTGGGTCCCAATCTTTTTGTCCCATTCTTTTATATTTTCTAATGAACAGTCAATTTTTCAAAATATATTTGTATATATAAGGATTGTGCATTGTGTTTGATATATAAGGGTGAAACTTGCAGCCATTTCATCCATAGCCATCTACAAGGAATATCAATAACAGCTAATGAAGATGCTTCACGCATGAATAACTGGAAACGTCATATCAATAACAGCTAATGAGGACGCTTCACACATGAATCACTGGAAATGCATTATCAATAACAGCTAATGAAGATGCTTCACACATGAATCACTGGAAATGCCATATCAATAACAGCTAATGAAGATGCTTCACGCATGAATCACTGTAAACACAATTTGCATGTCTCAGTGGCTATGGTTTCCCAAATAGCAGAGGCCATGAACGCTTTTTTCAGAGGTGATAAAGAATCTTATTAAACGATGGCAAAGAATACAAATACACCCACACCACACAAAAAATCACCCCAATTGCTTAAGGGACCCACTTCCTAAAATACATTAAGACCCTACTTACAACACCCAAAATAGGACTGCTCCAATTCCTGAAACAACAGTTATTCCTTTTGGCCCAAATAAACTAGAGACCAACAACCAGAGCCAGCCTTCACTTCTTCTTAAGAGGATTCATGAGCCAGCTCCAATTATTTTTTTTATACATTTGAATTGTCGAAAGCAAATTATCGTTATTTTTACTATTGTTAGAAATTATTATTAGGCGCTATTAATTCTAATACTTGATTGTTAGTATTAGATATTAACATTTGACATTATTAATTCTATTCTTATTTTGTCATTAGTAGATTAGTATTGTTAGTATTAACTAACAATTATTACTTATTATTACTTTATTTCTAATATTATTATAAATTAATTATATGAATTAGATTTCAAACTCTAAACCAAAGCCTAAAATTAGATTAGTGGATAAAACTTTAAATCTAAGTATTTCAAACCATATGTTATGATCCTAACCGTAGATAGTGTACGAAGCTTGAATCTGACCGTACAAATTTTATAATATGGTAGGATTCAGTTTTAAGGGCGCATGCATCTAGTGACACTAGTGGGTGATTCGATTCATCAGGTGATGATTTCTTCTCCTTCAGCTTTTTACTTTCTTATTAGTTTAAGTGATAGTTTCTGTTTTAATTTTAGTTGATAATTGATATCTCTATTACTTGTGCTAGTTGTTAGATATTTGACTTCTAAATTAAATGCTTAACATTTATCTTGTATAAACATATGTATATATGTTGCACTTGTCTATCTTCTCATGCTTGTGGATTGCTTATAGAACTTAAATTGGTACATCTATCAGTGGAACACCCCACTAATAAATGTACATCCAGACTTGGGATGTAACTTGACTGATTGTGACTATAATGTGTACCTGACTTAGTGGTCATTTTACCTAAGTTGTTGTAAACTTACCATCTTACAGATCCTTGTGTAATGTGTAAATTATGTAATTCTTGTATATATTAACATAGAGACATTGGTTTGTACAAGTCATTTGGTCAAACGCTCGTATATTCTGAATGTAAATTCAAATTTTCAGAAAATAAAATAAATATATATATATGTGAAATTTGGCTACTTTTAAAGGTTAACACTCTGGTTTTTGGAAAACGAGTCATAAACTTGTGTTTCGAAAACCCGAGGCGTTACAGCTAAATGATTTTTCATTGAATTCTTTCCACAATAGGAGGCTGGCTTGATGGTGAATGCAAAATATGCTCCATAAATCTCCAATGACTCCTTTACCCCTAATGTCTGTTCTCCCTTCACCTCTAATGTACGTATGTCCCTTCACCCCTAATGTATGTTGTCCCTTCACCCCTAATGTATGTTGTAACTTTATAAATAGGTTATACAAATGTGTTTAAACTCAATTCTTTCTTGTAAATTAAGATTCGAAATCATATTAATGTTAATTAAGAAAGGAATGTATTTCATTGTAATAAATAAGCTAGCTAGGTAATTTCTTTCTTTTTAATTATTTTTATTGGTTCCTGAAATTTTTTTATTTCATTTCTTTTGTATGCTCCTAAATTTAGGAATGTCAATGGGTAAGGCTCATCAAGCAAGCTTGGCCATAATTAACTCAAAACATGGCCAAAAGTATGCTTAAAAGTTCCAGGTACAACACTAACTAAAATTTATTTTTAACTAACGTGTATGGTCAATAATTCTAAGATAAGTATATGTTAATAATATTGGTTTAGAACCATTAATTTTACTAACTTTTATATCTATTTATTTTTGTTACAGTTACACATCAAAATAATTTAAATCCAATTGAGATATTAGAGGAAACTAAAAAGGGTATGTTTATTTATTCTTTTAATTCATTGTAATATAATTCATACAATTTATATTTTATAGCTTTTTCATATTTTCAGTGGGCCAATATAAAACTCAAGTAGGCCATACGATGGTTCGTATTGTTGGATATATTAATCTCTTGATCGCATTGTGTCTCAAGGTGGTGGTAACGGTTCGGAGGGTACGTGTCTGGCATGATGATTGGTACTCTGGTAACCATATCGGCTGACATTTTCCTTACCCTGGTACTCCATCTTTGGCATTCCTATCTGGAAAGGCGATTCTTTGAAGAGTAATCACTCCCAATGTAGTTCAACCGGCCCGTGCAGCCCATGGCAAAGAAAATCCACCAGCCAAATAGCTTCCACTGGATGATATTCATCCACATGGTCAAGGGCAAGAACTCGTTGATGGTCATCCAGTTGGTCACGGTGAGATCATGAAGGGCAAGAACTCACTGATCGTCATCCACCGGATGGGTGCCACATCACTTTCTCATTTCTGGTTGTGAATTGAAAACGTTTTGTTATATTTTCACATGGAGGTGCCTGGGGCATGGTCTCGCACTGTTTACTTGTATTTTGTTGGAGTGTAGGTCCAACATGATATTTCTGTGTCATCCAAACCGCTCATCGAACACACCCTCCTACCCATCTCCTATGTTAGGATCGGATTCCATAAATCTGCATAATTCAGAACTCAAGTGGGCCACACCACGGGAAACAATGGGCATCTAGGGCCTAGTGTGTTGTGTATGCTCCATCCAATCCAGTCTTCATACGCATATTACAGCCCCGCACCCCAAGAATGGGAAGAATGGGAATCTTGCTTGAACGATTGAGCCGTCCATGGCAACATTACACGTGCGTGCAACACGGTATTTTTTATCAGGTGAGGTGCGCAGAACATCCCCAAACCCAATACTGGAATGTTCCATGAATCCAAATTCACTAGGCCACAATGGTTCATTTGCAATATGTTGCATGTGCCACTGTCCATGTTCACGCTTCTCAGGTGTCTTACCAGCAGCCAGCAGATGAATTTTTTTTTAGTTTTATCTTGCCAACCCATAGATTTGAAAATGGGCTCAATTTTGACAGTTTTTATTTATTTATTATTATTTAAAGAAAACAAACAATAAAAACTTATTTTCATTTCCACCTGTTTCTTTTGCTTACCTTCCTTTGATTTCAAATAGCCTCTGATGATAAACTATAGCTTTTTGCAAATGTGGATTTTTTGCATGCATTCATCTCAACTGCCTAGTTGGACTGGGATTCAGCATTGACCCCTCCAGTTCCCACTTGGGTGCTCAAAAGCTCTGTTGGCATGATGTATGTATTTTATCTGCGTGCTCATTCATTTTCCCAGTTCATTTTCAGGCATGAGCCCAAAAAATGAGGCAGATCTAAATCTCAGGTGGACCACACCATTGGAAACAAAGTTGATTGAACGCCATCATTAAAAACGTCCTTAGGGCCCACTGTAATGTTTATTTGCCATCGAAGCTGTTGATTAGGTCACACACCTGGATAAAGGGAAAACAAAAATATCAGCTTGATCCAAAAAAGAAAAAAAATTGGCCCCCAAGAAGTTTTTAACTGTGGTCGTTTAATCACCACTGTTTCCTATGGTGTGGTCTACCTGAGATTTGGATCTACCTGATTTTTGGGCTCATACTCTAAAATGAGCCAGCAAAATGAATGGGCAGCATGGATTAAAAAACATATATCATGGTAGGGCCCACATATGACTACCGAATAAGTCCTGCTTAGTTAGAGTCAAGCAGTCCAAAGTGGATAAGGGTCACTATCGATCCGGTTTTAAATGGATCGGGGTCCTTTTTTTTAACCCATTTACAATTCAAGTCAGTCAGAGGTCCACAATGTTAGACCTGATTTTTTTATTTTTATTTTTTAAAGTTCATGTCAGGTTTCATGTAATAATTTGAATCAGCTTATCTGCAGAAGACGCGATGATTGCTGGCAAGGGCAAGAAGTCGCTGATGGTCATCCACATGGGCGACGCGACGATTGCAGACAAGGGCAAGAACTAGCTGATGTTCATCCATATGGGCAGGGCGAAGCGATGATTGTAGGCAAGGACGGTCATCCACATGGGCAAGGCAAGAACTCGCTGATGGTCTTCCACCAGCTGACGCTGATGGTCATCCACATGGGCAAGGGCAAGAACTCGCTGATGGTCATCCACCGGGTAAGGGCAAGAACTGTAATGTGCACCATCTCTCTCTCAATTGGAGGTGCCTGGATCATGGTCTCGATCGTTCTCTCTTTCTGCTCTCTCCGTATTTTATTTTCTTTAGGTATAATACCATTCATCATCAGATTCTTGGGCCCATTGATTTGATGGGCCCAAGACTCCCGGTCTGTGCAGACCATCTTGACTGGTATTATAACAAGCCAATCAGACAATCTTGACAGTCACTTCAGGTGGGCCTGCTCATGGTGGACCCCAAAGGAGTGGTCTGGATCTTTGTTTCGATTAAGGCATCAAAACCGTCCAATATACCTTGTATTGGGGTGTGTTTGGATGTTCTATAGAAATTGACGTTGCGGTTGCAGATTGTATAGAAATATAGATAACCCACCAAGCTGCTTTATTTTTTTGAATGGCTTTCATGCCTATAATAGTGAGGCCAAAATGACGGAATCAAAATCAAAACAAGTCTAGATTATCCCAACGTTTTAGAAGCAGAAACAGAAACAAAAACAAAAACATACTAGTGATGGATTACACCTTAGTTCACCTCCTCAATCCTGGGCCCAGCCCCGCTGCCACCAACCGACGGACCATCATCATCCATGCCAGCGCTAGCTTCAGCTTCACCACCAGCACCTTGGTACATCTTTACGATGATGGGGTTGCAGATGCTCTCGAGCTCCTTCATCTTATCATCAAACTCGTCGGCCTCAGCCAGCTGGTTGCTGTCTAGCCACTGGATTACCGACTCAATCGCATCCTCAATCTTCTTCTTGTCAGCTGGGTCCAGCTTCGACCCAATCTTCTCGTCCTTTATGGTGTTCCTCATGTTATAGGCATAGTTCTCAAGAGCGTTCTTGGACTCAACCCTCTTCTTGTGCTCCTCATCCTCTGACTTGGGTCGATCCACCCCAAACGCTTGATGAGTTCAAAATGAAGTAACCACGCCAATTTATTAGACTAAAATGTAGATTTTGGTTTTCTACCTAACAGGACCTCAAATGCCAAAATGATGAAATTCTTACGCGATCATTTCAAGAACCCCAATGTGGAACTGTTTGAAGCTTTTAAAGTTATAATCAGAAAATATCTCCTTCAGTTTATCTGTCAAGACTTTTTATTATTATTATTATTATTATGTAAACAGAGCCTTCATTCCAGGGTAAAGAAACTGTACAAGAGACTTTGGGCTGGCGTCAGGCCAGAAAAGATGCCTGACGCCACCTATCATATGATTTACAGAGACACCGCATCCCGATTTTTTTTTTTTTTTACAAGCCAAAAGCTGGGGCCCAATCTGAAATTGCATCCTGACCCTCTACCACTATCTTTTGAACCTCTTTCTGATAGTCCCCAAGCTGACCTTATCGAGGAACAAAAGGCCTCTGACCATCTGAGGGAGAGCCGCAATGTTAGGGAAAATTGCAGATTCTTGTTTCCTACATCCTACATTTGCCATGCCATCCGCGGCCCATTGCCTTCCCTACAAATGTGTTGAAACTGAACATCACCGTAAGAACAGAGAATCTGGATTCTGTCAAGCCAACACTTCTATTTCCAGCCCGAGCAAGAGCTACCTGACAGAAAACTAACCACCATAGAGGAGTCGGATTCAATAATGATATGATTCAGTCCACGATTGATGCAATGTGCGAGACCATCATGGACCGCACGAATTTCAACCCTGGTATTAGAAGCGCGCCCATAATCAGTCAGCCCTGCACACTCCCCCTCCTCCTACCAGTCCCGGGTTGCCCCGAGATGACCCATCGACATTGAGTTTGACCCACCCACTTGGCGGTTTCAATCAGCGCACCACGTGAGACACGTCTTGGTGGGGCTGAAGATTAATCCTCAAAGAAGACAGAACCCTGCTTTGGCTGATGGCACGAATAGCCGGTGAAGCCCGACTATTAGCAATTCTTCTCATCCATCCAGTGATGCGGGAAATCAAGATCTCGTCACACACAAGATCCCATCAAATATGGCGGTATTTCTACACTTCCAAAGCTCCCATAATATAAAACACGGTACCTAGTTTTTGAAAGGAACTGAAGGGCCGAAAGTTGAAGGAGAGCTCCACCAATGGGAGAGCCATTCACCTACCGTAAGACTGCATACCATGTGAACTCCATAAATGCTGGCAAAATGGGACCAAACCACTCTCGCCCTGACACTGTGGAAGAAGATATGATCAACAGATTCGACAGAGGGCCTCTGCCTATTGGTCTGTTCACAACAGTTGCATCTCGAGGCCATCTGCACCCCTCGGGATTGAACAGCAGTATTAACTGCAACTGCCCCCCTGAGGATCCTCCATACAAGCAGTATTTGTCAACACTTCGTCAGTGACATTGCGCAGGAGACATCCCTTTCAAAAAATAATAATAATAATAATAATAATAATAATAATAATAAAGATATGAGAGAGTTAGAATTAACTAATAAAATTACATAAACTATCGTTGGTGTTCTTGCTTGGAGATTGATTGGCAGTTTTTTTTTTTTTTTTACACACCCCCACACCACACATACTCACCCACACCACATGGGCACTCAATGTTAGGTGTATTAAAAAGAATACATAGTGGAGTTTGAAAAAACAAAAAATAACTTATTCTGGTTTTTTGTCTTTAGTTGTCACGCCCCAAACACGGAAATCGAATTCACAGGAATCCCGATCGCCGAATCCGGTGCCGACAGCCTCCATAGTACCCCGTTCTCGACTCCTAGCGTCCATACGCCAGATTTCGATCCTGGGATCCCACAAGGATGATTTTTTTGTACATTTGACTCGCAATAAGCATAACTACAAGTATACCCAAATCACAAAGGCAACATCATCATCACATATCCACTAATATAATCATTTGATTACAATACTAAAGGGAAATACATAAGTCGAAAATCAAGCTCCAGGAGACCGTTGTATGCTCCACGCTCAACACTTCTGCAACCTGACATCATCTGCACGCATCTATCGTGCATAAGCTTATAGAAAGCTTAGAGGGTGGTGTAAGTGTGTGCATAAGGTAAGTGCCAAGTATTCAATATAATGTCATCATCATACAGTACCGAAAATACTGGTAATCCATAAATCGTACAATATCGGAATAAGCAGAATTACTAACAAAATCATGAATTACCAAAGTAAGCAGAAATACGGACAAGTCCATGAGTCAATCAATATCAGAATACGCAATATAGAACAACTATGCAAATGAGGAGTCATAAAGAGCCAAATAACAAATGCCGAAGATGCGATGCAGTATGTAATTTCTGATGAGTCCACGAATAACGTCAATCGTATCTAGACCACATAAATGCAGAAACACAATAACCCAAAATACCATATGCAGCAGATGTAATGCAATATGTTGTGCGAATGGAATGACCATGCTGGAGTGTGAAGTCGGGATGATAGTACGTAGTATCACAGGCTATGGGGTTCATTACAAGGGACTTCTATCCAAACCAGTCCCATACCTAAATTTGGATAGTCAGACTCAATGTGGTAAACTCCTGATCTCAGGTTAGTCGCGCGCCCAACCGAAATCCTAGCCATGCGAAGGTACACGTAACAAATAGTTGCGCACCACCAGCCCGAGTGGATAGTGAATGAATGAATGAATGAGTATGCAACTCCTGCTCAATAAGTCCACATATCAGTACAGTTCATCTCTGGGATCATCACCGGGGTTTAGTACACTCCAAATGGCACTGCCGCTCTCCCAGCCGCACAGTCCATGTGAGCGTAAGAAACCTCACTATCCGCCTGGCCAATAATCTGCCAATACCTATCCGGCACGTCGATAGTGGACCCATTCCTCGAGCTGGTCAGACTCAGCCTAGCAATGCCCCTTACGCTCGGGCGGGTAAGGCCACACCCCCTCCCAACCGACCACGACACAGTGAGAGACGCGGCCTCCTGGTATTCGGCACTCGGGCTCTCATATATCCACTCGGTCTCGACGTTGGGGCGTCTCCTGACCACGGAGGTTTAGGGATTTTCACCCAGCAACATCTATGGCGCCCGTATGCTAGAACCAAACATTTCCGGTGTCCCCTCTAGCCATTCACGACATACCTGTGGAGGCTACGGCCCTGATGTCGCTAGGGCGTATAGTAATCATAATGTAAGATGCATGAGTCATACAATCCAGTCATGCATCAATTCTGCGCATACCGTGCGCTCATGTGAGATAACCTCCACCTATCAGGGAGTCTCATAACAACATGCTCAATGACATATGCAATGATCAACTACATCTCATAACAAATATGCAGATGATGCGTATGGGCATGTATCATGATGTTATGCTGTCACATAGTCATAATCGATATCAATAATCGGTATCGACAATCAACTTCGACAATGTGGACATTTAACCAACATTGCCCCCGAGGAATGGCCCTCATAGATCCTAACATATAGTGGACCCATGACCTCTTACAAGGGCCAAATATACAATACCATAGGCCTCACTCTAGAGCTTAATACATCACGATGAGCTTTTCACATGGGCCTAACATATATCACAATGGGCTCCATCGCCTGACCCTCAAATGCATCACAATGGGCCTCATCACATAGACCTCATATTTATCACATTTAAACCTTAAACATGGGCTGAATAGACATCACAATGGGCCTCAAACATGGGCCGCATATGCATCACATTAGGCCTCAAACACAGGCTGCATATACATCACACAGGCTGAATACACATCACAATTGGCCTCAACTACAGGTCGCATGGTCTCGACAATCGGCCTTGACAATTAAAATCGGCCTCAACAATCAGAGTTAGCCTATACAATCGGTCTCGATAAATCGGGATCGACCTCGATACTCGGCCTCGACAATCGGAATGAGCTTCGATACTCGGCCTCGACAATTGGAATGAGCCTCACAACTGGAATCGGTCTCGACAACCGGAATCGGCCTATACAATCAGCCTCAACAAATCGGAATCGGCCTCGATAGTTGGCCTCGACAATCGGGATCGATTGATAATCAGAATCGGTAAATCGGTCACATCAATAGAAGTCGGCAATCGGCCACGACGATTGGGATCAATCGGTAATCAGAATCGGCATATCAGTCATGACAATCAGGATCAATCGATAATCAGAATCGGCAATTCGGTCACGACAATCGGATCAATCGATAATCAGAGTCGGTAAATCGGTCACGTCAATCGGCAATCAGCAATCAGCCACGACAATCGGGATCGATCGATAATCAAAATCGGCAATTCGGTCACGACAATCGGATCGGTCGATAATCAGAGTCGGCAAATCGGTCACGTCAATTGGCAATCGGCAATCTGCCACGACAATCGGGATCGATCGATGATTAGAATTGAAATTCGAAATTGGCCTCGACAATCGGAATTGGGATCAGCCTCGTCAATCTGACTCGGCCTCGACAATTGGTCTCAACAATCGGCCTTGATGATCAGCCGAACAAGGCCTATGGGAAGGTCGCAATGTGGACATTAAACCATCAATGCCCATCAATATGGACATTTAACCATCATTGCTCCCAAGGGGTGGCCCACATAGAGCCGAGCGTATAGTGGGCCCACGACCTCATATAAGGGTCTAATATACATCACCATGGACCACGATCCATGGTCCTCAAATACATCATAATGGGCTACAATCCATGGGCCTCAATATACATCAATTGGGCCGCATCATGGCCGCACCAATGGTCCTAACATATATCACAATGGGCCTTTTAATGGACCACACCAATGAGCCTAGCATATATCACAATAGGCCTTTTAATGGACCACACCAATGAGCCTAGCGTATATCACAATGGGCCTTGCCCATAGGCCTAAGATTCAAGCAGGTGGGCCCATCATATGAACCTTAAACACAAGGCAGGTGGGCCCCACTCATGGGCTAAAAGTACATCATGATGGGCCTCATGGATGGGCCGCACCAGTGGGCCTCAAATGGGCTTGGTCCATATCAAAAATCATTTCAATAGTTGTAGGTGTGACATGTGTATCACTGTTCACTATCATTCTATGGGGCACATGGCCACAAATGATGGTCAACATTGCCAAACATTGCCCGGATAATTCAGCACCATCCAAACATTTCCTATGTAAATCAGCACCGTCCAAACATCATTCAGCTCATCAGCACCATCCAAACATTGTCCAGCACTTGGACAGTATGGATGAAACAAATACATCACAGCGTGGCCATACGGCAAAACATGTGGTCGGCTTGGAGATAACATACAACAAATGGGACCCATAGAACTTGCTGATGTGGCACAACAGCTATATAGCTGGAGTGAGGTACACTAACCAATCTGCACACATTAGGTGGTCCCACGTCCCTGGACAGTTGGACGGAGTGGATATAGAATAAATACATAAGGTGGCCAAGTTACACGGCTGGATGAAACATATATATCACATTGCTCCACACGTGTGGGACCCACACTAAATGAATGGACGGTGGGATATAACATATTCCCCGTGATTAGGCCCACTGACGTTAACACAACAGCTATATTAGATGGTGTTTACGTGCACCAACCAATTCTTTTCACACGTGGGTCCCATGTGGGGCCCATCATAACGTTTATTTTCCATCCAATCCACTCATAAGGTCACAAGGGCCTGATTAAAGAGGAAAAACAAATTTCATATCTACCCAAAACTCCTGGGACCCAAAACAATGTTTCAATGGTAAACGTTCAATCCATTACAACTTTTGGTGGTGTGGATCACCTGAGCCCCATGTACAGCTGATTTTTGGGGAATCCTAGTTCCCAAAGAGAACCCATCAAATGCATGGCATGGATGCTCCATGTGCATCACGGTGGGGCCTGAGGTGGGGCCCACTCTCCCTTCCTGTTTGAAGCAGCAAGGAAGCTGCTTGCTGCAGCGTCCTCTGGACGCTGGCAGCAGCAGCGTCATATATATATAATTTTATTTTTTTTTGTTAATTTTGTTCTCCAAAGAAATTTGATAGGTGGGACCCATATCAGAAGGATCTACTCCGTCAGTTAGGTCCCAAGGCTTGTGACGGGTGTAACAAGTCTAATATTGAGCATATTTCGACGCACAGGAATATCACAGCAGGCCTGAATAATTTTCACTGTTGAAATGATGTTTTATATGGCGTGGCCTACTAGAGTTTCAGATTGGTTCCATTTTTCGTCTCAACGCCTAAAATGAGATAGGAAATGGGATGGACAGTGGAGATATGATATATATCTAGGTGGGGTCCCACTTCAAAAAAAAATGGATGGACGGTGTTGAATAACATGTACATTAGTCAAATCCACATGACCTTGGTAATGTAAATACAGCAGCAACATAACTGCCATAAACACTCCAGCCAATCGGCTTCATCTCACCGTCCACCGATGGACAGTGAGTATAAAATAAATAAATCAAGGTGGGTCCACATCAGCGTGGCCCACCAAAGTTTTGTAGTATCAAGTTGATATTCGTATTTTCCCACCATCCAGACCTGCTGGATGGCGAGGATCAGGCACATATATCACGGTGGAGCCTCATGTCCATCAGTTGGACGGTGTGGGTGGCATGGATATAAAGCATACATCAGGTGGGCCCACGACTTATACGGCGTGGATCAAGTGGGCCACACCATCACAAGAGAGAGAGAGATATCGGTTGGTGGAGGGACCCCGCTACTATGGGCCCCTCATAAAAATCATATATCAAGATGGGTTCCACAAGTGGGCCATCAAAATAAAACAAAATAAAAATCAACGGATGAGCACCCACCTTTGATCGCCTATTCTTTCTTCCGCCTATACACTCTAGAGCTCCAAGAGGACATTTTCAATGGTTGAGATGATGATCTAAGGGTTGAATTTGGTGGTAGGAAGGTGGGCCAAACAAGCTCTATCCATGGAGCTTGGAGCCTAGACGTGTTTTGGTTTTCATGGTTTGCTTGAGAATTGATTTGAAAGAGAGAGAAAGAGAGAGAGGTGATGTAATAAATGGAGGGTATGGTGCTTGTTGACTTGTTGGTAAGAAAGAAATGGGATGAGTATGGGTGTTGTTGACTTTGGGTAAGAGAGGGATGGGTAGGGTATGGGTTTATTTTGATTTAATTGATTGATAGATTGATGTGACGTGTCGTAGAGATTCCCTCAAAATTTGGAAAGCGCGGCGTTTCTTCGAAATGAACGCAGGACCACATCTCCTGGTCTGGGTATCGGATCGGTGCGCGAGTTGCGGCATTGGAACCGCGGCGACGGCACGGTCGCTAGGGTACAAGTTTCAGGTTGAGCCGATCAGGTATGAGGGACTCAGCTTAGGATCGCACGTAAATGTCGGATACGGGTTGAAAGTTGCCGAAATTCGACCGGGAAGGCCGCGAAAGCCTACGAAATGGTACGGTATAGGATGCAGGTCTTACATTAGTACTAAAATCTTTAATTCCATATTGAATAGAATGGGAGTTGTAAAAGGATTTATAAGTCTATGTCTTTCTTAAACTCTTATAAAATAGGTTAAACTATGTTCAAGCTCATAACAGTCCTGTGTACTCGCGCGAGGGAGAATCGGACCTTATTGCACGTTTCCGTTATTATAGTTTCAATACTCGATCTCAGCCATGGAGTGGAATCAAAATTCTTAATCATGTGCCACCATACATCTTTAAGTACTCTACATGTGTTAATATGCATATACTAGTACTTGTGCTGCATGTGGTACTGTCCATTGTCAAGTTCTTTATTTTTAACAAACAATGTTTGTGATGAATTGTCTAAGATCACCTATTTGGGATACATAACTCTTGCTGAATCCTAAAGGAGTCCCAAGGTTTCTAAGCTCTGCAAGTAGCCTTGCTAAGGACAATAGGACATGGCACAGATTGGATTGACCATGTCACACATGCAATCACCACATGTGTCAGTAATAGTCCACCAGGCAGCATCCACAAAGTGCATGTCCCAAAAAATAGGATGATACACTTAGGTGGGACACAAATGTGCCACAAAAATGAAAAAAATAAAACAAGCAACAATCGACATGTTGTATTTTAAATTATTTTAAAATAATTTAGTGTTTCAAAATATCCGTTAGGACGGACCATGGCTGTGGCCATAGGTGCACATGTGCCCTACGGATGTGTCTTTTCACTAGAAGGTTATATCTTTTCAAATTTTGTTTTGAAAAGTTGTGTCTTTTGGAGCCTAAGGGTCGCACCAATTGGATTTAAATCCAATAGTCACAACCCTTTGTGAAAGGGTGTCTCTACACCCTTAAGGGTGTCTTCACAAAGCCTATAAATAGACTTCTGATTTTAAGTTTTAAAATAGATTAGAAAATCAGGTTTCATCTTAAAAATGTGTTCAAGTATTTTCTAGTTCGGGTTAAGACTACAAGTGGTTCGAGCCCGTGTACAGTGAGTGCACCGCTGGGACCGGGTAATAGTCGTTGTATCCTAGAGGTCGATTGCTCTGGAAACCTGTTACACTTGGGACGTTGTCCATGGGGAGCAAATTCGATTTCAAGCCGAGTGACTCACATCACGCCTCGACTTATACAAATTGATAAGTTTTTTAACTTTTTTATTTTAATTTTATATGATTTTAAATAGTTTTCCAAAATCCAATTTCCAACAATCTTGAAATCGAATTTTGGTTTGAAAAACTATTTAAGAATTACGGTTGTATCTATTTGATTGGAATAGCTCAAAATGAAACCACACCAATCCGATTTGTGGGCCATGACTCATATAATCTAGAGTTGTCATATCTCACATAATGGTCAAGATCTTGTAGATACTTATTATGTAAGTTCTTTGGACCACATGTACAAAAGTGAACGTATGCACTGACTGAGTAGGATATACACTGATCTTAATATTTATGTACAATAAAGATCAACCCGTATAATCTAGAACCTTCATATATCATCTAATAGTTAGGATCTTATACATATTTGGTATACATATTTTCTAGACCACCTGTGCAAATCATCTAAAAGGCTTAAAGTTATGCACTGATGCTATAGCCTATTGATTGCTTTTATATTTATGTCATTGACAGTGTCAGTCTATCACACACAACAAGATCGATTCATATGTGGTGTCACACCAAGTAGGTATCCACCAATATTCACCATTTGTGTACAATGAGGATTGATTTGGGATGTACATAAAACTAGGTTATCAGGGTGGGACATAAGTATTAGGAACTTTTTCAACCACCATGCATGCATAAACAAAGAAGAGCCACTTTCATATAGAATCTTTAACATATAAATTATGAGAACCATGTGAACCAATGATGATACTATACACATGAACATTATTATTATACATGTACAAACCAGAAATAAAGAACATCATGATTATTTTATGTTATAAACCTTACTAGTCATCTTCCCTCAAGTCGTTGCTTGCTTATGCCAAACACACATGATGATCCAAACTGTTCATCTTGGGCTCGTTGTTATTGTTGTTGTTTGTATATATAAATCCCGACCCGGATTCCGGATTTATGACGTTGTGAATGGATGACAGTTATGAATGTGGGGGGATCTAATGACTTTAAGGACCTAAGATTTTAAAAAGAAAATAAAAGATTTCATCATTTCTGTTTTCATCTCCAAGGTTCTGTACGGTTAGGATTATTCTAATGTCTATCCTCTAGTTGTATCTATTGTTGAACTTTTGCATGCACCAAAATTCTTAATGCTTAATATTCGTTACATACATTAAGTGTGTCCTTTGATGTCATGTTATGGGGTCAAAATATCATGTTTGGATCTCTGGTTACTATATAATAAGAAACAGTTCATGTAATAAAAATAATAATAATAATAAAAAAGTTTATCAATCGTTGACTGAGATTATTCTCTACTGTCCACCCATAAGAGTCCACTAGATGAACCATCTGAATCACTGGGGTGATGCTCCTATCTTTATAATGAAATACCGTCTTAATCAGGTATTGATTCTTGCCGAAACCGTATAGGCATAAAGTTTATCTCTTGGTGCGCAGAAGGAGCTAATCCTTTAATAGCAATATCTCCAATATTGTTGTTATAAACTGCTATATGAGTAATGCACAACCTATTTAATTTAGCATAATTTAAGTTATGTTGATGTTAACATGCAGTTGGGTGATGTTACTCATGCCTCATCAATTTTCTTTATTGATTAATTGAGAAATGCAACGCTCTCAAATAGGGAAAGATTCTAAAAGTTCTCATGTTAGTACGATGCATGTGTGAGAGATCTCGACCATTTACCAAGTAGGGCTATAAATAAATAGGCTCTGTCTAAAAGTCAAACATAAACGCTGATAAGAAAGGCATTCTCTTACAAGTATATATATATGATAAGTGGATTGGCCAAATGGGACAGGGCATTGTCCATAATCAAATGCATATATTGCTTAGATCGGATCCCTCACACATGTGTGGCAAGTCATGTGAAGTAGACATAACACTTCTCATTGCTGGAATAGTTTTCTGTCACATGATTTCATGCTTATTTGGAATTATAATTTTAGATCATCTTTATGTCATCTATAGTGCCTACTACATGCATAGAATCCATGATCCAAAATATCAATCTTAATCATGTCATTTTTCATATGGTACATGTAAGAGTGAAAATATTATTTAGTGTATTTTGCCTTTAACATCCTAAATGGAGGGATATTCATATTGGACACATGACACATGTAGATGATGCATCAATGCTAGTCATTGATGGAAGTAGCATCATGTGAAGGCAAAAGGTCAAAAGGTGAATAGTAAAAATAAAAATAAAAATACTCTTATAGTTTTCAACTAAGGAAATCGGTTGGAAAGACCCACTAAATGCATAGTCTGAATTCACCGCTAGATGACAATTGAATTATAGTTACAATTCATTTTAGATGTGGCTCATCATTGGTTGTTCTATAAAATGATGGTTCTCACATGTCTTGATTGGAATGACTTTAATGGACATGATCAGATCGATAATTGAGTCAATTAAACCATGAGACTAGTTATAACTATATTCTTATATAAATACTCACATTTTCTTCTTGTACGAATAAATCCGCTTGTAATCACATCCATCATCAACATCGTTCTATGGTAGGATCCAATACTTTTTAGAAAAATATTATTTTCATCCAATCATATGCCAATCTAGAACACATGTGTTACATCTAGTCAATTCATATGATAGTTTCTATGAAATCCTCAAACTCAAAATCTAGTTAATAGGTTTATCAGGTAGGCGGCTAAATCTGAAATTGTGGGGGTGCACTTGAATGCATTTAGATAAACCACTTAATTCATGAAGTACAAGTTTAGTCAATGAATATTTGATAAATGGATTGACATGAAGGTTTATACCAAGAAAGGTATATGATGAATGTTGTGGATCAATATACACATGTGTTACATTGACATCATGTAAGTTTTTGAAACAAGATATCTGGAATCAAACTGATTACATGTTTTGATAATTTAATTGGTAGCCATCGAATAAATGTTCAGAAAGAAAAATTGTTAGTGTTTTGAATTCAAAAGATAATTGTTGGGTCAATGGGATTTTCAGGCTATATTTTATTCTCATTGGAAGCTAGTTTTGAACATTTGGGATTGTATTCATATGAGACTATAAGTTCATTTGATGAACTATGTTATTTTACCATCAACAAATGTATCTATTGGCCAAATTTATGCACCTATGGAGTCCATTGTTTAATCCATCAATCAAGATACTTGATAATGAACTTGAACATTTCTCCTCCATATTCAGTTGTCAAATATCCATTGATTGTATTAAATTCTAATCTCTAATTGATAAATTGGCCAACCTTTTATGTGTTAGGGAATATATGATAACATGATAATGTTGTGATATGATTACATGAAAGTTATACTCTATTTTAGTTGTCATATATCTATGCATGACAGATTACTCTAGCCTCACTGCAGATATAATAAATTCAATAGACTTTACCACCAGTTAGTTGAATGGTGGTCTAGTGAGGTTGGTTGAATAGTAAGAGCACATTCAAGGCTAAGAAAGTTGGTTGTATGCAGAGCAGGTATCTGTTGCTTGATGGAATCTTAATTCTCTGCGAGATTATAAATGAGTTCAGTATGCTTTGGCTTGAGATACGAATAATCAAAGAAGCTGCAACTGCCAAAGACTTGATTAATGAGCGAAAGGAGGAATCAGCATAGGCAGAGGCTCATTTATGAGTAGCTAGTTGGTGAGGCAATAACTTGCCAATACGATGATCCCTAGCTGATCTGAAAGGATGATTAGCCACAAAGGGAACTAAGACGAGTGGAGGTAAAAGGCCTACGGGTCATAAATCCTAACTCTGACTAAGTGACTATCTAAAAGATTAGTCAATGATACATCGAAGGGAATGATGCTGAACCTAATATATGAGCTACCAATGTCGGCAACCTAACCTATACGAGTAGAGATCCTATTAGATAGGTTCAATGGGTAAACAACAAGACACGAGGTAGACGATTGCACTAATGTAAATGAGCCCTTTCTATGGTGTACAGTGCAAGCAGCAATGAAGAAGGATGAGTTTTTGAACTCTTAATGAATCCATAGCCATATATTTGGTGGTGTACTCAATTGCTGCGTACACTTGATGGAATTCACCTATATGGGTGTGGAGGTGGAGGCCGTTTCCTATGAGAATCTGGGCGAATTCTCTAGAGCACTCATGAAATTCAGGTAATGGTGTATGACTGAAACGCACCGAACCGCAGAATCACTTGTAGCGGAAAGTTGTGTGAGTGGCATGTACTTGCGATCTACATCAAGGAATCAGGTTCAAGACTATGGTGTCACCTGATTCCTGTAGACTTGTCATGTTTGCTCTAATGTCGGTTCAAGTCTATGGTGACACCGGCACCATTGCACAACTCTTCCATCTTAATCTGAAATGTCACAAATTTTGAAACATGTGGGGGATTGTTGTATTTTAAATTATTTTAAAATAATTTAGTGTTTCAAAATATCCGTTGGGACGGACTATGGCTGTGGCTATAGGTGCGCATGTGCCCTACGGATGTGTCTTTTCACTAGAAGGTTATATTTTTTCAAATTTTGTTTTGAAAAGTTGTGTCTTTTGGAGCCTAAGGGTCGAACCAATTGGATTTAAATCCAATAATCACAACCCTTTGTGAAAGGGTGTCTCTACACCCTTAAGGGTGTCTTCACAAAGTCTATAAATAGACTTCTGATTTTAAGTTTTAAAATAGATTAGAAAATCAGGTTTTATCTTAAAAATGTGTTCGAGTATTTTCTAGTTGGGGTTAAGACTACAAGTGGTTCGAGCCCGTGTACAGTGAGTGCACTGCTAGGACCGGGTAATAGTCGTTGTATCCTAGAGGTCGATTGCTCTGGAAACCTGTTGCACTTGAGACGCTGTCAAAGGGGAGAAAATTCGATTTTAAGCCGAGTGACTTACGTCACGCCTCGACTTACACAAATTGATAAGTTTTTTAACTTTCTTATTTTAATTTTATATGATTTTAAACAGTTTTCCAAAATCCAATTTTCAACACAACATTCAACATGCACTTTCTTTCAATTTCACTGTGAGTGCTTCATTGCAACTCGACATTAAATGAGGTTTTATGGTCACTAACTCTGGACCATTAAATGGTGGCCTTATTATGGATGGCGCGTGCTCTGATTGAATAACTAATCGGGTCTTATTAATATGCTTTTCCCTTTTTAATGTGGACCGTTGACATGTTCTTGTTTTCACCACCAACTGGAAGGCTACATATCAACAACAGCTAGATTCGGCAGTAATCACCAACCATACAATCACATGTATGTCCTACTCATTATAAGATGGCATGAAATCACCAAGCATTATAACAACATATAGAGAGAGAGAGAGAGAGAGAGAGAGAGAGAGAGAGAGAGGATGAAAGGAGCTAGAAATGCTCATGTCCAACCGGTTGGACCGCCAATCTACCATCCACCCAAAGGACGATTTCTATCTTTTCGAACGTGTGCAACATTCAACCCATTCAAAAGATGGCCTCACGCCATAAAGATCATCTTGTGCAAAAATTACTTGACCTACTCATCAAGTGGACCACACCTGCAGTTTTTAATTATGTTAGTGAAAATCCATAGTTTTATATGTTGTGGCCCACCTAACGAGTGAACGGGGCTAATTATCACACTCGGTGATCATTATGGTGGGCCCAATCTATTGGCTGGTTTGACGTCACATACACAATCAGAGAGAGAGAGAGAGAGAGGAATAAGCTTTCTCAAAATCACTGGTCCCATTGGCGCGAGTTTTGATCACGACCCATCCGTTATGGGGCCAATTAGATGTATGCTTCCGATCATCTGACAATTCATCCATGTATTCCCAACAACGTGCTGGACGATTGACAAGCAGACGTGACAGTCATTGCGCCGTGTAGTACTGGATTCGAGCCACACGTTTGAATGGTTGGGCCATCCCAACCGTCTATGAGAGTGCAATGATGGGATCCACATGGTTGCATGTTTGGATGATCCAAACAGTCTATCTCATGGGAAAATCTCGTGCATGAGGTATTCAACATGATCCAAACAGTCAATACATGCGTAGGAACGCAAAACGTGCAACTGTAGAGAGTTTGCCCAAGATCAAAGTCTTTCAACAAGCGGGTCCCATTCTTACAATGGTATTTTGTTGGAGTGTAGGTCCACCATAATATTTCTGTGCCATCCAAACCGTCCATCAAACGCACCCTCCTACCCCTCCCCTATGTTAGATCCGAATACCATAAATATGCATAATCCAGAACTCAAGTGGTCCACACCTATGTGCTGTGTATGCTCCATGCAATGCAGTCTTATGTATGTGTTTTATCCCCGCAGTTCATCCATTTTCCCAGTTCATTTCCGGGCATGAGCCCAAAATTGAGGCAGATCCAAATCTCAGGTGGACCACACCACAGGAAGGCAGATCCAAATCTCAGGTGGACCACACCACAGGAAACAAAGGTGATTGAACGCCATCATTAAAAATGTCCTAGGGCCCACTGTAATGTTTCTTTTCCATCGAAGCTGTTGATTAGGTCACACACCTAGATGAAGGGAAAGAAATATCAGCTTGATCCAAAACTTTTTTGGTCCCTAGGAAGTTTTTAACGGTGGGCGTTTAATCACCACTATTTCTTATGATGTGGTCTACCTGAGATTTGGATCTGCCTATTTTTGGGCTCATACCCTAAAATGAGCCAGCAAAATGGATGGGCAGCATGGATTAAAAAACATGGCCCACATAGCTTTTCCAGCACCAACCAGCAGCGAAGCGGGTACTGGAGAGGTCACTACCCAATCCAAGTCCTGCTTACTTACAGTCAAGCAGTCCGAAGTCGAACAGGGTCACTACCAATCTAGTTTTAAATGGATCATGGTTTTTTTTTCTTTTTTTTTTTTTTTTTTTTACCCATTTAAAATTCAAGTTAGTCAGAGAT